>SZWC01001275.1:114558-137022 GCA_023375785.1 Penium margaritaceum | reverse complement strand
GGGGGGGGGGGGGGGGGGGGGCGTCCAGCCATTCTCTCCTCCCTCTGGGCTCAGTCGGCGCCACAGACGAGGGGGAGAGGGGGGGCTCGCCCATCTCCTCCCCCTCGGCACCGTCGGCGACGAGGATGAGGGGAAGAGGGGGGCTTGCCCCTCTTCTCGCCCTCGGTGCTGTCGACGCCATGGTCGACAAGGAGAGGGGGTCTCGCCCCTCTCCTCGTCACGTCACCCGGAGTCTGCATTTTGTTTTTGTTTTTTTTTTCTCGCCTGGCGAGCTCGTTCTGCCGGGCTCCTGCCGTGGGGCTCGTGCTGTCGGCGGGCTCCAACGGGCTCGGCTTGTCGACCTCTCGAGCAAACGTGCAGATCTCATGTACCCGGGAGCGTTTTGCGGCACAGCACCCGGAGCACCTAGCTCGACGATCAGTCATTTTTGCTCTCGCTTTTTTTATTCTATTCTATGAAGGATGTCGATCGACGGACGAAGTTATTTGCGAGGTCGATCGGACGGACAGCGGAAGGCTTATGGCTCTGATACCAATGTAACAGCGCTAGGCTGTTTTTGCGACTGACTGCAGAACCAAAACGTAGGCCCTCAAAAT
This sequence comes from Penium margaritaceum, assembly GCA_023375785.1. Lineage (NCBI taxonomy): Eukaryota > Viridiplantae > Streptophyta > Zygnematophyceae > Desmidiales > Peniaceae > Penium > Penium margaritaceum. The sequence goes on along the minus strand of SZWC01001275.1, from coordinate 136,426 downwards.
AGTCGTCTGAGGAGGGTGAGCGAATGGTCGCCTCAGCCATTTTGGCTGAGACAAACCATGCCACAAATGGACGTAGTCGTCATAGGGCATATTTGTAAACATACAACCTAAACCTACTCCTTCCACGTGGCATTGCCACGCTGGAAATAGGACCCTAGCGTCATTCTAGGAGTGGAGGAGGAGTGACGCGATGGATTTTCCATCGCGACACTCCTTTCGCCTCAAATCTGACCAAGGACTATTTTCTAGGCTAGAGTCGAACCAGACTCTAGCCCTTTATGTTTTTCTGGGCTTTTGGCTCTTTGAAACTTAAGCCTCGAGTACCCGAAGCACCGGATGTTTATTTTGACGACCATTTTTAGCCCTAAAAATGGTCTGTACGCTACACCTCCCCCTTAGGACCAAATTGCCCCAATCTGGTGTCATACTTAAAGAGAGTAGCGACCTGCAAACTTGGATAACCAATCCAACGGATTAGCAGAACAAAACTCTATTTGCTGACTTTTGATTAAAAAAATTGGCTTCACAAGAAGGTCTTATGGCACGCACTCTCAGCCATATAAGAGGCATGGCCTCGCTTCCTCCCCTTTTGTATGAAGCGTCCTCGTGACATGTCTGCATGCGTCCTTGTAATGTTGTGCACAATATAGTGCCATATCTTCCTCAAAGGGTGTGTGCTAGAGTGGTACCCCCAAGGGCACATTGTTTTGAATAGATAGCGAGTTCCTCCCAGTACTTGACTATAACCGCCTTCAGAATTTGAGATTTTTGCTTTCACGCGTTGTGTTTAGGTCCACAACCAACCCAATGCACAAGGCACTCCTTGACCAATCGTGCGTGGAGTACACGCTCACGGTGCTGGAGGATGCGGTGCACCTCACATTGACCTTCCACGGCCAGGAAAATAGGCGGGGGCAGCTAAACAGACCTATCTGCTTTTTTTGGTGCAAGTAGACCAACATGGAACACGTTATGAATTCACATTACAGATGGCAGGTCCAACCGGTACGCCATTGGTCTCATTGCATGTGTGATCACAAATGGTCTGACCACTTTGGCAACATCTTGTGCACACCTGGTGTCTTCGGTTATAAGTCCTTTGTGCTCAAAAGCACTTGATTGCCGATGAAGAAGTTGACCTCACGTTGGTTTTTGTCAGCATAGGCCTTTTGGCATTGTCGAGCAGCGTACAGGTGTTCTTTTGCATCGCGCCAAACTGCGCTCATTATTTCAACAAAGTATTGGGCAGAGGGAACCTGACAGTCGCCGCCCTTGCACTTTACCATAGAAGTGTATACCACCGAATGTCGACCATGGTTGAGGAAGAAGGGAGTATAGCTTGTTGACTTGCTTATTGTATTGTTCACAGCAAACTGTGCAAGAGGGAGGAAGTCATCACAATTCTCCATCATCGAGTCTATGTACATGTGCTGCTTTTGTTCCAACGTACAATTCATGTACTGTGTATACGTCTGTATGTGGGTGGAATGTAGTTGAAATCTTCACTTGTGCCCTACATCGCTTATTGAGTGCGTACCAAAAGAGCCTTGCAAATCGAGAGTCACGGTATGAGATGATCTCCTGCGGGATGTTGTGATACTTCACGAGGCTGTCATAGAATAGGCATGCTGTTTTCTCTACAGTGATCCTTGACGTTGTGGGCATGAAGTGCACCATGTAGGTCGCACGGCCAATCACCACAACGATGGCATCATGATCCTTTGTTTTTTGTGGAAGGCTGACAATGAAATCCATAGTTGAAGACACCCATGGAGCGTTTGGTACCTCTAGAGGCTGGAGTAGCCCCGTGGTATCTTGTTGCTTGCTTTGTTTTGGAGGTACACACAGGTGGAGGTACACACCAGTAATGCTCGGCGAGCGCGTAGCTTGTCTTCTTTGGGCCCACATATCGTGATGTATGTGAGTGTTTGTTTTTCATGCGCTTGTTGTGCTTCTTGCACAATGTCCTTGGCATTCTCTCTTGTTTCCACAACAAAACAGTCACAAATATCACAATTCTCCTTTCTCCTTTCTCCTTTGGCATACATCAGTGAACAAAAGCGGTTCACATCATCATCCACAAACATGAAAAATGGCTTATCTCCGAAGTCGCTTAATCCCCTGTGTGTTTTTCCATTGTCTACTATCAGGGTTGGTGAAAAACCCTGCTGGAACACATGTGATTCTGCACTGTGTTGGTCAAATCCATCGTGCTCATTTGTTATGCGAGGGCGTCCACAGCCACGCTGCCTTCCACAGACTGTGTTCCTCTAGATAGCTCCTAGTGCCGGCTGTTGCTGCCCTCCAGATGTTTGCTGAGGGCCAACATGACCGAGCCAAGGTGAAACATTTTGGTTGCTTGCATTTGTAGCAGGTATGCCATCACCAACACCCTAGCTTGGGCGAGCCCCACCATGCTGGTGTACCTGCGCCCCCTGTCAGGTGGGACCTCCAAAAGGTGTGCCATCTTGACCCAAACAGAAGGCTTGCCCCTATGGGGGACCTTGGTGCTGGAGTTGCGTGCAGTTGCGTGCAAAGTGCCCTGGCTCATTGCACACCCTACATGTGAAGGTGCCATGCTGCCATTTTTTCTACTCTTTAACACGTGGCTTTTTGGGCTTTCCTACGTGTCCCTCAAGAGGGCACTTCCCCCCTCGCTTCCCATGGAAGCTTGTTTATTTGGTCTTTGTCGCATGCCCTGGAGTCGTTATGTCCCATGAGACCGAGTTACAATTGTACATCTCTAAAACATACTTTGTTACCGCCCGCAAGCTTTTCTAATGCATATGGTCTTTGTCTGCGATGCAATGGAACTTGAGCTACTCAGTGGCGAGGCCATTGAGGAAGAGAGTGATCTTTGTGTCTTCGGCCATGTGACGTAGTTGGACACGCTTGGCTGCTTTGTAGAAGACCTCCACATAACGGATCAAGGTCATGATCCCTTGCTTGAACCTTTCATGCTCAAATTTTTCTGCCTGCAAGTCCACTGGGTGTGAGAACAGCTTCCCCATGAGTTCCTCATAATCTTCCCATGTGGGGCTACCCTATTGCTCCTTGGTATACCATACATCTACTTGCTACTTGAACGACTCCCGGCTTACTGCTAGCATGCCTTGGGCCCCCCAATCCTCCATAGGCACCTTCATTAGCTGCAACTGCAGCTTAAATCCTTTTAGCCACATGTGTACATCGGACTTGCCGTCGTCCTTATCAGTTGGGTCAAACAGAGAGCGACCTGTCATGATTGTAGCTGACAATCCCTGTGGCATGTTACACTATGGGGCTGGAGGTAGTTGGTATTTGCTGCATGTTGATGTGACGCGTCTCAGCTTGGGCTTGGTCCTGGTGTTCCAACATGCGTTCAGTCGCCTCTCCCCTCGCATACACCATTACAGCTTTGTAAATATAGGCCACCCCATGATGCTTCGCTTCCAGCACTTCCCTTGCGATGGCTTCTTCCTCAGCATGATGTAGTGCAACAACAAACTTTTCATGAAGCGTTTTATTCTCCTTTGATAGCTTTTGATTGGTGATGTAGCCACTGCTGACCTGTAACTGCAAAGCAGCCATGGTCTTCTTGTGACTATGTGCCATTACTCCCATGACGCCAACGACGATGTTGTAGTCTTCTAGACTGAGTCATGTTTTCATTATTGCAACATCCTCCTTGACTTCAAGCAGGCAAACGACCTTAAGAAATGCACGTTGAATGCTTTGGGAGCTTGCAAGACCAAGCATATGTAGGGATTGTTCATAACCTGTGCAACTAGTGCTAGAGCTCTTTAGCTCACCTGTTGCATTTTCCAAGGGGCTGGGCACCTCAGACTATTGCCCAAACACTTCAACAAGAAGGTGCTGGTCAGAGGGCGGCTCACCCTTGTTGCCATCGCCATCATCCCCAAATGCACGTGGCAACTCCGAACTGGGGCAAGGACGTACGAGGGCCTCTAGCGCACGCTTACATTCACCTCTTGATCATCTTCCTCTGACTGAGGTTCAATGTCTTCGAGGTCTGATGTCTCAGCAACTTCAAGCTCGAGAGTAGTGTTGGCATTCTCCTCCTCTGGCGTGCCATTAGGCTCTTTATTGCTGGCCATTAACCCCTTTTTCAAGACGTCCTCATCAGCTCCGTCTTGGAGGTTGACATTCTGAGAAGCATGAACATCGGCGTCAGGAGTAGCGTTCGAGAGATGCTCATGAATCACCTCAGTCGGTTGTGCCTTGACCTCATTGGTGGTGCTCTTGGCACCTTTGTTGGTGTCAAAGATCAAGTGCTCGTGGTCATCCTTGACCATAAGAGTATACGGTGGACGTCACAGAGGTCGTTTGTGAGGCACAAAGGTTTCCCCATGTTTTGGTCCCTTGGTCCCCATGTCTTGGGGACGTCGTGGCTTTCAAAGGGGAGCTTTAGTTCCCTCTCATACAGCATGACAAATCAAACCTCGCCGCTTGGTCCTACGCTTCGGTGTGCCCATCGGAGGTGGGCTGCCAAGAAGGGTTGACAATCTGGTTGCCCATGCCAAGATGGCAAAGGCGGGAGCTTCTACCAAGAGAGCGTAACGCTAGAGGGGAGTTGAATTATAGGTTTTTTTCTCTCAAGGTGGACTGTGCACTTGCTCTTCCAACGCTACTCACTTCAATCCTTTGCTCCCACCCGCTTCTTCAACCTTCAAGTCCATGTGGGTGTGATTTAGTGATTTACTTCACAAGGAGGAGTCTAGCTCACTCAATTTGAAATCTCGACCAAATCAAGTGCGCACGTTTAAGGAGGAGATAAACTCACTTAACTTCAAGGGTGCAACACTAGCGTTTCCGCTAACACACCAACCCACTCAACTAAAGAGGAGATTTATCTCACTCTATTTAGGAGGAACTTCAAGGATGTTCAACAAGGAAGTGAGAGAATAAGTAACGTATAGAATGTTCTATTCCACGACCGGACGGCACAATTGGGCCTCTAGCTAGAGAAGAAAACAAAGAGCTTGAAATCAAGAATCCGATAAAAAACGAAGTAATAAAGAGTGTTGTATGGAAGTCATGATGGAATTTTGAAGTTCTCCTCTGCGGACAAGCTCTTGCCTTGTTTTTGGCGGCCTTCCTTAGAGACTACGACCTCTGGCATCGCAAAAGGATTACTGCATGGCTGAGCTCGCCTTTGGTGCGCCTTGGACGGTTCCAGTGCTTTAGGAGGGCCTTGTTCTCACTCTAGAGGCCTGTTGGTGCATCAGATGGCCCTGCTAGCGCAGTCTACTGTGACGCACGAGTCCACTACGATGATTGGTGTGGTTGTGACTGCCGAAACTTGTGAAAAACGAGGTTGGGGATCTTGAAATTCCTAGATTGGGCCACCTTAGTCGCTCAAGAGGTTAGAGTCATTGCCCAAGAGGGCCGAGGATTGTCGCGTGAACGTAAAGGCCGTTTTGGCTGTTAGCGTAAGACTTCTATCGCTGGACACCAGCTTGGAATGTAAAAAGTACGTAGCATCAAAATGTGGAAGCTCTCGGTGTTTTTGTTTGAAGTGGCTCAAGGAATGATCCCGGACTTTGTGGAGTCCCCTCTTTTAACGGGTCATACCCGAGCCGCGTAGTCATAGAGCAAAACCAAAGCTTTGAGGTTACGCATGACTTCTGTGTTTACAATTATGATTATTTGACGATTCTATGCGTTATGTATCCCACTTCATTTCGTTCTTTCTTCCCTTTGTCAAGACCCCGTTCAAGTTTACTTTATTGAATAAACTGGAAGTCCCTAATGGACTAAGGGAACGGTAGAATCCTCTCACCTAACATGGTGAGGTTTTGACACATTTCCAAGTGGGCAAAATGTGGTATAGGGGTGTAAGTTTGATCTTCCTTGTCTTGTATGAGGCAATCAAAACGAGCCCCTAGTGGCTAGTTGTCTGGTTCCAACCTCCATGTTGCCCTTATAATTGACCATGCCACCTGGCATAGTCTAAAACGTTCTATGAAATGTTTTGAAAACGTAAAGCATTCCACCTCCTAAAAAAGAGAGTCAGAATAAAAAGAGGACGGGGTGGAAAAATGGGTCAAGAACCCAAGGGAGGTTTCATAATGGTAAGGATGGTAGGTCAAGTGAGGTAAGGGGAGACACGGGCTGGTGTCTGGTAATGAGATGAGAAAGAATGTTTATAGTTATGGCTTCATGATTGAATCTTTGATCTTTAGTTGATGACTAGTGGTCGCAACTTAAGCTAACACTACTTTTGGTTACTTTTCATACTCATTCATTGTCCAGCAAGCACTCCAACTAAGACATGGACGCTATCCTAAGAGAGGGTATCTTCTCAAGTGGGAGGACATGTGATGGAGTCAAACATTTTCATCACAATTGCTCCCGCTATTCCTATAACAAACGCTAATCATACCAGGTTGTAATTTTAACTGATCATAGTCACGTTACACTTGGAACTACTGTTGATTTTGCTTACGTGTCTCCCATTATTTTTTGAGAGATCAACTTTTTTTGGATTCTTGGAATTATTTCCTTTTCCTGGTTTGTTCTATACCACAAAATACAAAAGGAAAACCTTAAAGATAGACTCCCAAAACTCTATGTTATAGTTGGCCCCCATGAACCTCCCGTAAGAGGTTCAAGAGACAAAGATTTAGATTCCTGTCCTCACCCTCCACAAACAAGTGTAACTAATGCTTGTACTACTATAGTAGAAGCTTATTCACTCATATAGCTCCTACCTGGATGGGGGATGTTTTCCCAATGATAGTGGTCCAAAAGAGGAGAGAAACAACTAGAAGAGCCACAATAATTATGGCTACCACAACTACCTTTTTCCTTGTTCTTTCTCTTGTCACAAGCGCTACGTTTGTGTATTTTGTTACAGTTGGGATTGCTTTAATTGCTATGACTGATACAACTACTCCACCAGCTGTTTTTGCTGCTTGTGAAACCATCGCTACATCTATGCTTGTTTCTTTCAGTGTAACCACTAGTGTAATGACGCACGTACCGATGACAACCACCATTGGTTTGAGGAAGAGAGAAAATGAGAAAGCAACTAGTTTCATCCAAGGCATGTGCTCATGGAAAAGGTGATTTTTTTCTCCTCCACATGGACCGAGGTCCAACCTCATAGCTGATGAAGTTTCCAATCATACTTTGGTGGCTCTCACAACTCCCAGCTAACTTCTCTCACCAAGCCTCTCTGACCTTGCCCTCAGGAGAGGTCAATGGAGGGCTCGATGTTGGTCTTCTTTAAGCTTTTTGGTTAAAAAATTGTGTATAACTTCAACTTCCAGTGATCCTTTTGTGGATTATCTTTTGGTTGTCTCAACTTGTTTTGCTATTAATTCCACCTTTGTTATTGCGCAAACTTTTATTCCTCAAGCTGAGGCTACTAAGATTGATTCAAGCCCTATTGTTATTCTTTCAGTGGCTCTGATAGGAGCTACTAGTACTACTTTTGCCATTGCTACTACTTGAGGTGGCTTGGGTACAGTTGTTTTTGCTACTACGGTTGTTATCGCTACTTTTAATATTGGTGCTGATCTTGTACTTTGCTTAAGTTTCTTTTCTTCATTGAGGGTTTCAAGGGATGGGACCTACAGGAAAGAGACATTCCCATGCAAGTCTGTCAATGGCTGACAAGGGGCAACCACCGATGGCAGTGGTTTTTCTGCCTCAAGAAGATGGTGGCATTGCACTTTCAGTATGACGGAGGCAAGTCTCCGCGTTAGCTAGTGACTATGCAATTTCATGTCGTCTTTTATCCATGTAACACATTAATTTAAGCTTGGGGACCCCCTCTCCATCCCTTTGCTCTTTTTGTGTAACAAGGTGTAGGTTAGGAGACTAACGGATGTGGGCCAAATGTAGGAACGATACCACGTTCAGAGAAGGGATCTTATTGCCCACCTACACTCCCGCCAACCAATCTCAGAGAACTTCTGTGAGAAAAACCTTCATCGCTTAGATATGAAGGTTTACCTTTCCTATGTATGCTTTGAAATGTGCCGCTAGCTAAGCATATGTCTTGGGAGCGAACTGAACCCTGGCTTTGAGTTTGTTGAACATGAACCCTAAAGCCTTATAAATATTTCCTACTATTCTGACAACTTATGGTTGCATTGATGTCAAAGATTTTGAAATAAAGATACCATAGATGATTCAATCTCGCAAATACAAGAGTAAAGTTGTTTGAGGCCCAACGTCTGGGTGTGATGGATAATGTTCACAATGCCATAGGCATGTGGATATCTGAAAAGGAGGAATTCATTCATGTTTTGCACAAGATGGCACAGGAATGCAATGATGCCAATGGTCATGCCTTGTTTTGTGCAAAAACGGCCAAGTGCTTCCTTCTATGGAGGAACTGTGGCTAGACTACGGCCAAGTCAACCAAACCATTTGTAATCTCAACCATAGCTCACCTTAAAAGGAAATCTCCAACAAGGGAGAACATCGAGTCTTGCAAAAGTTCTTCCTATTGTTGCTGCTACAAGCCTTACTAATATTTGTGTTGATGCCGCCACTGCTTCTGTTGTGAAAAAGATTGTTCTTGATGTTGATATCTATGATGCCACGGTTGTTGTTGCCACTCTAGTTGATCTTATTAATGTTGTGGTTGTTGCTGCTGTTTCTTCTGATGGTGATGCTCCTCTCATTGCTACCATTGCAATTTGTATGATTGTGGCTCGTAAATTTCACCTTCCAAGTTGCTTCAAGTGAGTTGAGAGGTAACCACTGATAGGATGCAGCTTGTTGGTTACGTTGGGCCTCTTCATAAATTAAAGCAACCATGACATGGTCAAAAAAAAATGGCAAGATAAACTGCTGATTATGGTTAGCTAGTGGCATTATGCTAGCTGGTAGATGGAAGCTGGCTAGTAGAGACCGACGAGCTGGTAGGTTAGTGCTAGCAAGCTATAGCTGGCAAGTTATACTCGCATCATGCCTGCTATTCATTCATGAGGCTAGTTAGCAGGATGTTAGACCAACCAGAAGATCATCACATCAAGTAGCAAGTTGTTTAAATGGATCGTAGATTGTCAAGACGACATGCAAGTCGCTTAGAATGCATGAAGGCTGTCAAGACGGACTTCATGCTAACTCGGATATTCTTACAAGCTTCTCTAATTCTGTTTTATCGTCTAAACATGATTTTTACTTTACAAAATAGGCCTTGATCTATTTCCTTTCTTATTTTCAACACAATTGAGAGTGTTCTTTGGCACGCAATCATGAATTGATCAACCATTTGCTCCACGTGCTCGCACAAAAGACAAAATTTGAGGTTCACAATCAGAATCAGGCTTCAAAACATACTTTGTGTTGAATCAACAATCTCTTTTAGTTTTAATTTTGAGTTTGGTTCACTGAAACAGGTGTCTTCCTGTTTGGTAAAACAGAAAAAACCATTTCCATCACTCAAAAACTTCTCTTTTCTGACAAAGTACAACCATTCATACTTCATCAGACAAAGCAAAAGAAGCGTATGTAGTCAAATGAGAGTTTTTCTTGTAGTTCACCAAACACAAGTTTTAGGCCACTCTCACATCGAGCCAACTCATCTCCCCTTGCCACATCATTGGGGCGACTCAAGCTCAGCTCGAGCTGAAGTCGTCTTTAACCATGAAAGATTCCATGAATTTTGGGCGAGGTGATTTGGAGTTTCTAGGAGTTGCTACAGCATTGGAACAGTAGCAAATCGGTAACAATTCCCGGGTCGCTACATCACGTTCCCGTCGTAAGTCACTTGGCAAGGTCACGAAGCGGACTTTTGTGCATGCCGGACTCGTGACAGTTAAGGAAAAAGTGCTTTTGCAAACGGAGGCGCCGACATGCTAATCTTCGCTCTGTGCATTTGCTACGCCTTTCGGTGTGAGAGAACTGCTGTAACAGTACCTTGTTTGTCCACCACGTGGACGTTGTACACGTGGTGGACATGTGCGAATGCGTGATGGAGTTGGAACCAACTGGTGTGAGGGAGAGTGTTGTACTATTCATAGTTAGAGACCTCTTTTCAGGGCAAATGCACGGAGCGCATTTGCCCTGAAAATGTGTAGTATAGTGGGCAAGCCCGGACAAACCAGGCCTGCAGTGCCGGCCAGCCTGCAGGCCTGCCGGCCGAATGACGGTCATCGCACGTCGTACGGTAGGTTTCGCAATTTTTTTGGAGAATGAAAACGAATGAGCATCGTGTGCCTACGTTCCGGCATCATGGATGTCGGAAGAACATGGTCACGTAGGAAATTTGATGACTAGTGTTGGCGAATGCAAAGTAGAATACGGAACAGAGAGTACATCCATCGTATTCCCGAACACGCAAGTACATTCCGCAGTTCTGTTTGTGTGGACACAAACCGAATTCGTTATGTTTTGAGATGTAGACATAAGTGTGAACGGAAGTCATGTCATGGTCGTCGTGTTCATATGTGTGACTAGTTTTCTGTAATCACAGACGTACACAGAACACTTCCGTGCCAAATATGACATTGTGAACGGAAGTGACATGATGATTTTTGTGAAAATGGCCACGAAAAACAGTGACATAGAATCCGTCCTCTGAAACTGGGGAAAAAAAGAAGCATATGTTTTTATGTATCCCACAACAAAGAAAGGAGGAGGAGGCTTTTGGTAGTTACTGAGAATGCCGATGTATAATCCCGGTTGCGTGGACCATGTGATAATCAGCCACGCATACAGCGTCGCTCGTTACGGCCCCGGCGCAACAATTCCGTTCTCGCAAATGGCCCATCAGAAATGTGTGGCGTAAAATGCGGCGCGAAGTCGTAGCCGTACACTACTGCCAGGTGTGATAATCTTGATGAAACCCACACCGGAAGCCCCGAGAGCGCGCCGGCACCTGTGAGCACAGCCACGCACCCAATGAACGCGTACGGCCCCAGCGCAACAGTTCCGTTCTCACAAATGGCCCGTCACAGATGCATGGCAAAAAATGCGGCGCATAGACGTAGCCGTACACTACTGCCAGGTGCGATGATCTTGATGAAACCCACACCGGAGGCCCCGAGAGCGTGCCGGCAGCTATGAGCGCAGCCACGCACCCAGTGAACGCGTACGGCCCTGGCGCAACAGTTCCGTTCTCGCGAATGGCCCGTCAGAAATGCGTGGCATAAAATGCGGCACGTAGACATAGCCATACACTACTGCAAGGCCTGATAATCTCAATGAAACCCACACCGGAGGCTCCGAGAGCGCGCCGGCAGCTGTGAGCGCAGCCACGCACCCAGTGAACGTGTACGGTCCTGGCGAAACAGTTCCGTTCTCGCAAATGGTGCATCACAATTGCGTGGCGTAAAATGCGGCACGTAAGCGTAGCTGTACACTACTACCAGGTGAGATAATCTCGATCAAACCCACACCGGAGGCCCCGAGAGCACACCGGCAGCTGTGAGCGCAGCCATGCACCCAGTGAATGCGTACAGCCCCGGTGCAACAGTTCCGTTCTTGCAAATGTCCTGTCTGAAATGTGTAGCGTAAAATGCGGCCCGTAGACGTAACCGTACACTACTTCCAGGTGCGATATTCTTGATTAAACCCACACCGGAGGCCCCAAGAGCGCGCCGGCAGCTGTGAGCACAGCCACGCACCCTATGAACGTGTACGGCCCCGGTGCAATAGTTTCATTCTTGCCAATGGCCCGTCAGAAATGCGTGGCGTACAATGCGGCGCGTAGACATAGCCGTACACTACTGCCAGGTGCAATAATCTCGATCAAACCCACACCAGAGGCCCCGAGAGCACGCCGGCAGCTGTGAGGGCAGCCATACACCCAATGAACGCGTACGACCCCGGCGCAATAATTCTGTTCTCGCAAATGGCCCGTCAAAAATGCGTGGCGTAAAATGCGGGGCGTAGACGTAGCCGTAGACTACTCCCAGGTGCGATAATCTCGATCAAATCCACACCGAAGGACCCGAGAGCACGCCGGCAGCTGTGAGCGCCGCCACCCACCCAGTGAATGCGTACAGCCTTGGCGCAACAGTTCCGTTCTCGCAAATGGCCTGTCAAAAATGCGTGACGTAAAATGCGACACGTAGACGTAGCCATACACTACTGCCAGGTGTGATAATCTCGATGAAACCCACACCGTAGTTCCCGAGAGCGCGCCAGCAGCTGTGAGCCCAGCCACGCACGCACTGAACGCGTACGGCCCTGGCGCAACAGTTCCGTTCTTGCAAATGGCCAGTCAGAAATGCGTGGCGTAAAATGCGGTACGTAGACCTAGCCGTACACTACTGCCAGGTGCGATAATCTTGAAAAAATCCACACCGGAGGCCCCGAGAGCGCGCCGGCAGCTATGAGCGCAGCCACGCACCCAGTGAACGCGTACGGCCCCGGCGCAACACTTCCGTTCTCGCAAATGGCCCGTCAGAAATGAGTGGCGTAAAATGCGGCGCCTAGACGTAGCCGTACACTACTGCCAAGTGTGATAATCTCGATGAAACCAGCAGCGGAAGCCCCGAGAGCGCGCCGGCAGCTATGAGCGCAGCCACGCACCCTGTGAATGCGTACAACCCCGGTGCAACAGTTCTGTTCTTACAAATGGGCCGTAAAAAATATGTGGCGTAAAATGCGGCGCGTAGACGTAGCCGTACACTACTGCCAGGTGCAATAATCTTGATGAAACCCACACCGAAGGCCCCGAGAGCGCGCCGACAGCTATGAGCACAGCCACGCACCTAGTGAATGTGTACGGCCCCGGCGCAACAGTTTTGTTCTCACAAACGGCCCGTCACATATGCGTGGCGTAAAATGCGGTGCGTAGACGTAGCTCTACACTACCGCCAGGTGCGATAATCTCGATGAAACTCACACCGGAGGCCCCGAGAGCGCGCCGGCAGCTGTGAGCGTAGCCACGTATCTAGTGAACGCGTACGGTCCCGGCGCAACAGTTCCGTTCTCGTTAACGGCCAGTCAGAAATGCGTGGCTTCAAATGCGACACGTAGACGTAGCCGTACACTACTGCCAGGTGCGATAATCTCGGTAGAACCCACATCGGAGGCCCCGAGAGCGCGCCGGCAGCTGTGAGTGCAGCCAGGCACCCAGTGAACGCGTACGACCCCGGCGCAACAGTTATGTTCACGCAAATGGCCCATCAGAAATGTGTAGCGTAAAATGCGGTGCGTATACGTAACGATACACTACTTCCAAATCCGATAACATTGATCAAACCCACACCGGAGGCCCAAAGAGCGCGCTGGCAGCTCTGAGCGCAACCACGCACCCTCTGAACGCGTACGGCCTCAACGCAACAGTTCCGTTCTCGCAGATGGCCCATCCGAAATGCGTGGCATAAAATACAACACGTAGACGTAGCTGTACACTAATGCCAAGTGCGATAATCTCGATCAAACCCACACCGGAGGCCTCGAGAGCACTCCAGCAGCTGTGAGTGCAGCCACGCACCCAGTGAACGCGTACGGCCCCATGCAGCTGTTCCGTTCTTGCAAATGGCCCGTCAGAAATGCGTGACGTAAAGTGTGGCGCATAGACGTAGCCGTACACTACTGCCAGGTGCGATAATCTTGATCAAACCCACACCGGAGGCCCAGAGAGTGCGCCAGCAGCTGTGAGCGCAGGCACGCACCCAGTGAATGTGTACGGCCTCGGCGCAATAGTTCCGTTCTCGCAAATGGCCTGTCAGAAATGCATGGCGTAAAATGCGGCACGTAGACCTAGCCGTACACTACTGCCATGTGCGATAATCTTGATGAAACCCACACCGGAGGCCCCCAGAGCGCGCCTGCAACTGTGAGCGCAGCCACGCACCAAGTGAACGCATACGGCCCTGGCGCAACAGTTCTGTTCTCAGAAATGGCCCTTCACAAATGCGTGGCGTAAAATGGGGCGCGTAGATGTACCCGTACACTAGTGCCAGGTGCGATAATCTTGATCAAACCCACACCGCAGGCCCCGAGAGCGCGCCAGCAGCAATGAGTGCAGCCACCCACCCAGTGAACGCGTACGACCTCAGCGCAACAGTTCCGTTCTTGTAGATGGCCCGCCAAAAATGTGTGGCATAAAATTTTGCACGTAGACGTAGCCATACACTACTGCCAGGTGCGATAATCTTGATGAAACCCACACCGGAGGCCCCGAGAGCGCACCGGCACCTGTGAGCACAGCCACGCACCTGGTGAACGCGTACGGCCTCGGCTCAACAGTTCCATTCTCGCAAATGGCCCGTCAGAAATGCGTGGCGTTAAATGCGGTGCCTAGACGTAGCCGTACACTACTGCCAGGTGCGATAATCCTGATGAAACCAGCACTGGAGGCCCCAAGAGCGCGTCGGCAGCTGTGAGCGCAGCCATGCACCCAGTGAACGCGTACGACCCCGGCGCAACAGTTCCTTTCTCGCAAATGGCCCGTCAGAAATGCATGGCATAAAATGCGGCGCGTAAACGTAGCCGTACACTACTGCCTGGTGCAATAATCTTGATGAAACCCACACCAAAGGCCCCGAGACCGCGCCGGCAGCTATGAGCACAGCCACGCACCCAGTGAACGTGTACGGCCCCGGCGCAGCAGTTTCGTTCTCACAAATGGCCCGTCAGATATGCGTGGCTTCAAATGCGGTGTGTAGACGTAGCTGTACACTACTGCCAGATGCGATAGTCTCGATGAAACCCACACCGGAGGCCTCGAGAAGGTGCTGGCAGCTGTGGGCGCAGCCACGCACCCTGTGAACGCGTACGGCCCCAACGCAACAGTTCCGTTCTCGCAAATGGCCCATCAGAAATGCGTAGCATAAAATGTGGTACATAGACGTGACCGTACACTACTGCCAGGTGCGATAATCTTGATCAAACCCACACCGGAGGCCCCGAGAGCACGCCGGCAGCTGTGAGTGCAGCCACGGACCCTGTGAACGCGTACGGCTCCGGCGCAACAGTTCCGTTCTCGCAAATGGCCTTTCAGAAATGCGTGGTGTAAAATGCGGCACGTAGACGTAGCCATACACTACTAACAGGTGATATAATCTCAATCAAATCCACACCGGAGGCCCCAAGAGCGCACCGGCTGCTGTGAGCACAGCCACGCACCCGGTGAACGCGTACAGCCCCGGCGCAACTGTTCCGTTCTCGTAAATGGCCCGTCAGAAATGTGTGGCATTAAATGCGGCACGTAGACGTAGTTGTACACTACTACTTGGTGCGATATTCTCGATGAAACCCACACCCCGGGCCCGGAGAGCGCGCCGGCCGCTGTGAGCGCAGCCACGCACCCAGTGAATGCTTCTAGCCCCGGCGCAACAGTTATGTTCTCACAAATGGCCCGTCAGAAATGCGTGGCGTGAAATGCGGCGCGTAGATGTAGCTGTACACTACTGCCAGGTGCAATAATCTCGATGAAACCAACACCCGAGGCCTCGAGAGCGCGCCGGCAGCTGTGAGCGCAGCCACGCACCCAGTGAACGCATACGGCCCCGGTGCAACAGTTTTGTTCTCGCAAATGGCCTGTCAGAAATTTGTGGCGTAAAATGTTGCGCGTAGACGTAGCCGTTCACTACTGCAAGGTGTGATAATCTTGATGAAACCCACACCGGAGGCCCTGACAGCACGCCGGCAGCTGTGAGCGCAGCCACGCACCCAGTGAACGCGTATGGCCCCTGCGCATCAGTTCTGTTCTCGCAAATGGCCCGTCAGAAATGCGTGTCGTAAAATGCGGCGCGTAACCGTAGCCGTACACTAGTACCAGGTGCGATAATCTCGATCAAACTCACACCGGAGGCCCCGAGAGCGCGCCAGCAGCTGTGAGCGCAGCCACGCACCTAGTGAACGCGTACGGCCCCGGCACAACAGTTCAGTTCTTGCAAATGGCCCGTCAGAAATGCGTGGCGTAAAATGCGGCGCCTAGATGTAGCCGTACACTAGTGCCAAGAGCAATAATCTCAATGAAACCAGCAGCCGAGGCCCCGAGAGCGCGCCTGCAGCTGTGAGCGCACCCACATACCTAGTGAACGCGTACGGCCCCGACGCAACAGTTCTGTTCTCGCAAATGGGCCGTCAGAAATGCGTGTGTAAAATGGGCGTGTAGACGTAGCCGTACACTAATGACAGGTGCAATAATCTCGATGAAACGCACACCGAAGGCCCCGAGAGCGCGCCGGCAGCTGTGAGCACAGCCACCCACGCAGTGAACGTGTACGGTCCCGGCGCATCAGTTACATTCTCACAAATGGCCTGTCAGATATGCGTGGCATGAAATGCGGTGCATAGACGTAGCTGTACACTACTGCCAGGTGTGATAATCTTGATGAAACCCCCACCAGAGGCCCCGAGAGCGCGCCGGCAGCTGTGAGCGCAGCCACGTACCCAGTGAACGCGTACGGCCCCGGCGCAACACTTTCGTTCTCACAAATGGCCCGTCAGAAATGTGTGGCATCAAATGCGGTATGTAGACGTAGCCGTACACTTCTGCCAGGTGCGATAATCTTGATAGAACCCACACCGGAGGCCCCGAGAGCGCGCCGGCAGCTATGAGCGCAGCTACGCACCCAGTGAACGCATACGGTCCCGGCGCAACAGTTCCGTTCTCGCAAATAGCACATCAGAAATGCGTAGCGTAAAATCTGGCGCGTAGACGTAGCCATACACTACTGCAAGGTGTGATAATCTCGATCAAACCCACATCGGAGGCCCCGAGAGCACGCCGGCAGTTGTGAGTGCAGCCACGCACCTAGTGAACGCGTACGGCCCCTGCGCAACATTTCCGTCCTCGCAAATGGACTGTCAGAAATGCATGGCGTAAAATGTGGCACGTATACGTAGCTATACACTACTACTGGGTGATATAATCTCGGTCAAACCCACACCGGAGACCCCGAGAGCGCACCGGCAGTTGTGAGCGCATCCACACACCCAGGGAATGCGTACGGGCCTGGCGCAATAGTTCCGTTCTCACAAATGGCTCCTCATGAATGCGTGGCATTAAATGCGGCGCATAGACGTAGCCGTACACTACTACCAAGTGTGATAATCTCGATGAAACCCAAACCCGAGGCCCTGAGAGCGCGTCGGCAGCTATGACCGCAGCCATGCACCCAGTGTATGCTTATTGCCCCGGCGCAACAGTGTCGTTCTCACAAATGGCCCGTCAGAAATGCCTGGCGTAAAATGCGGCACGAAACCCTAGTCGTAAACTACTGCTAGGTGCAATAATCTTGATGAAACCGACACTCGAGGCCCCAAGAGCGCGCCGGCAGCTGTGAGTGCATTCATGCACCTAGTGAACGCGTACGGCCCCGGCGCAACACTTCTGTTCTCGCAAATGGCCTATCAGAAATGCGTGGCATAAAATGCTTCGCGTAGACATAGCCGTACACTACTGCCAGGTGTGATAATCTTGATCAAACCCACACCGGAGGCCCCGAGAGCGCGCCGGCACCTGTGAGCGCAGCAACGCACAGAGTGAACGCGTACGGCCTCGGCGCAACAGTTTTGTTCTCGCAAATGGCCCATCAAAAATGCGTGGCGTAAAATGTGGCGCGTAGACCTAGGCATACACTACAGCCAGGTGTGATTCTCTTGATCAAACCCACACCAGAGGCCCCGAGAGCTCGCCGGCAGCTGTGAGCGCAACCACTCACCCAGTAAACGCGTACGGCCCCAGCGCAACAGTTCCGTTCTCACAAATGGCCTGTCAAACATGCGTGGCGTAAAATGCGGCCCGTAGACGTAGCCGTACACTACTCCCAGGTGCGATAATCTTGATCAAACCCACATCGGAGGCCCCGAGAGCGCGCCGGCAGCTGTGAGCGCAACCACGCACCGAGTGAACGCGTACGGCCTCGGCGCAACTGTTCCGTTCTTGCAAATGGCCCGTCAGAAATGCGTAACGTGAAATGTGGTGCATAGATGTAGTTGTACACTACTGCCAGGTGCAATAATCTCAATGAAACCCATACCGGAGGCCCCGAAGGCGCGCCGGCAGCTGTGAGCGCAGCCACGCACCCAGTGAACGCGTACCGCCCCGGCGCAACAGTTCCGTTCTCGCAAATGGCCCGTCAGAAATGTGTGGCGTAAAATGCGGCGTGTAGACGTAGCCGTACACTACTTTCAGGTGCAATAATCTTGATCAAAGCCACATCGGAGGCCCGGAGAGCGCGCTGGCAGCTGTGAGCGCAGCCACGCACCCAGTGAATGCGTACGGCCTCGGCGCCAAAGTTTCGTTCTTGCAAATGGCCCGTCAGAAATGCGTGGCGCAAAATGTGGCGCGTAGACGTAGCCGTACACTACTGCCAGGTGTAATATTCTCAATGAAAACCACACCGGAGGCCCCGAGAGCGCGCCGGCAGTTGTGAGCGCAGCCACGCACCAAATGAACGTGTACCGCCCCGGTGCAACAGTTCCTTTCTGGCAAATGGCCTGTCAGAAATGTGTGGCGTAAAATGTGGCGCGTAGACGTAGCTGTACACTACTGCCAGGTGCGATAATGTTGATCAAACCCACACCGGAGGCCTGGCGAGCGCGAGAGCAGCTGTGAGCGTAGCCACGCACCCAGTGAACGCGTACGGCCCCGGCGTAACAGTTCCGTTCTCGCAAATGGCCCGTCAGAAATGCGTGGCGTAAAATGCGGCACGTAGATGTAGCCGTACACTACTCCCAGGTGCGATAATCTTGATCAAACCCACATCGGAGGCCCCGAGAGCGTGCCGGCAGCTGTGAGCACTGCTTCTCACCGAGTGAACACGTACGGCCTCAGCGCAACAGTTCCGTTCTCACAAATGGCTCGTCAGAAATGCGTGGCATAAAATGTGGCACGTAGACGTAGCGGTACACTACTGCCAGGTGTAATAATCTGGATGAAACCGACACTGGAGGCCCCAAGAGCGCGCCGGCAGCTGTGAGCGCAACCACGCACCAAGTGAACGCGTACCGCCCCGGCGCAACAGTTCCGTTCTCACAAATGGCCCGTCAGAAATGTGTGGCGTAAATTGCGGCGTGTAGACGTAGCCGTACACTACTGCCAGGTGCAATAGTCTTGATCAAACCCAAACCGGAGGCCCGGAGAGCGCACCGGCAGCTGTGAGTGCAGCCACGCACCCAGTGAACGCGTATGGCCCCAGAGCAACAGTTCCGTTCTCGCAAATGGCTCGTCAGAAATGCGTGGCGTAAAATGCGGCACGTAGACGTAGCCGTACACTACTTCCAGGTGCGATAATCTCAATGAAACCCACACCAGAAACCTCGAGAGCGCGCCGGCAGCTGTGAGCTCAGCCACGCATCTAGTGAACTTGTACGGCCCCGGCGCAACAATTCGGTTCTCGCAAATGGCCCGTCAGAAATGTGTAGCGTAAAATGCGGCGTGTAGACGTAGCCGTACACTACTCCCAGGTGCAATAATCTCAATCAAACCCACACCGGAGGCCCGGAGAGCGCGCCAGCAGTTGTGAGCGCAGCCACGCATCAGTGAACGCGTACGGCCCCGGCGCAACAATGTTGTTCTCGCAAATGGTGCTGGTGGTGGTGGTGGTGATGGTGGTGGTGGTGGTAGTGGTGGTGGTAGTGGTGGTGGTGGTGGTGGTGGTGGTGGTGGTGCTGGTGGTGCTGGTGGTGGTGGTGGTGATGGTGGTGGTGGTGGTAGTGGTGGTGGTAGTGGTGGTGTTGGTGGTGGTGGTGGTGGTGGTGGTGGTGGTGCTGGTGGTGCTGGTGGTGCTGGTTGTGGTGGTGGTGGTAGTGGTGGTGGTGGTGGTGGTACATTCAATTAAAGAAAGCGAAAAAAAAGCACTCCATAAAGAAGTGTGTGCATTCAATTAAATGATTATTTGGAGAGTGGTCATCTAACTACCCTTATGCACTGTAACAAGTGATTTGTGCAGAACATTGTGGTACATTCAATTAAAGAAAGCAAAAAAAAGAGCACTCCATAAAGAAGTGTGTGCATTAATTAAATGACTATTTGGAGCGTGGTCATCTAACTACCCTTATGCGCTGTAACAAGTGATTCATGCAGAACATTGTGGTACATTCAATTAAACAAAGTGAAAAAAAGAGCACTCCATAAAGAAGTGTGTGCATTTAATTAAATGACTATTTGGAGCGTGGTCATCTAACTACCCTTATGCGCTGTAGCAAGTGATTCATGCAGAAGATTGTGTTACATTCAATTAAAGAAAGTGAAAAATAGAGCACTCCATAAGGAAGTATGTGCATTCAATTAAATGATTATTTGGAGAGTGGTCATCTAACTACCCTTATGCGCTGTAACAAGTGATTCATGCAGAACATTGTGGTACATTCAATTAAAGAAAGCAAAAAAAAAGAGCACTCCATAAAGAAGTGTGTGCATTCAATTAAATGATTATTTGGAGAGTTGTCATCTAACTACCCATATGCGCTGTAACAATTGATTCATGCAGAACACTGTGGATTTTATCAGTTTTGGACTCAATGTGGAAGAAACACGACAAAAATGCAAAAGCCATTTGCAAATAGGTTGTTCAATGTTCCTTCTGAACAAACCGTTTGCAGGTGGTTGGCTTTGGTACAAGGGCCCAAAAAGAAAAATGTGGGATGGGTTGAACTCTTGCTGTCCCGTTCTTTTTCATTTGCGCATGATGCCAGGCTTGCTCCTGCCTTGCGGAGCACACGGTGTGAGAATGTTATGCTGGCTGTTTTACATTTAGCCAACGAACGGCACCCGTATATTCCATGTGGTACCGTGGTGACGCGTTGCTGGGCACAAACGATTGAAGCAGATTTTATGATTCCCAGAAGTCACTGCCGCTGTTGTGAGGCTCGCACATGAAGCAAATAACGTCTACTGTGACTCGGAACGCTTCCGATGACTGCTGGGACCGATGTTGGTTTGTCTCAAGCACTGTTCGACCAGCACAATCGACGGTACGGGATACGCACACCCGTCCGTGGTACAGAAAACCAACATGAGTATTCGTAGCGAACCCAAACATCAACTGGATCATGTTTGGGAAACGAACCATCAGCACCCTCTTATGTTTCTTGTCACGAAGGATGATCGTTCATAGGAAGTTGGAAGCTGCCGAGTCACGAATATGTTTTTTTTTCCTTGTTCCCATGAATTGATACAGTTGTCAATCAGAGACTTTCTGTGACACAGACGGCCTTCATCGCGATGCCACACATCGACAGCCGCAAATTTTCATGTCAGAGTGGGAAACAAAACACTAGGAGTAACTCTGCGTCTCCAAGCTGTGAAGGGTGCGGCTGTGGTGGTGGTCTGTGGCGATCGGGAGGGAACCACGCACCGAGGCACACAGAGGCAAGCATAGTTTGCCTCATCTCATTCAGCAATGGGGATACATGAGGCTTGTGTATGCGTCATCAGATACATAATGCAGCGGCGGCGGTTCAATCCATACGCCATGAGGGAGACTGGCTCCTGTTGGACACATGGCCCAACAGTAGGGATGTGGACCTCAACACTCTACGGATTACACCTGCTTCTCTGCCTCCTTGCTCTCAAGGGCATCGAACATCAGGACGTCAGTCTCCTCCATCACTCGGACGCATCATCGTCACGTTGTGTGAGTGCATTGTCGTTAGTAGCTCCTTGGTTGTGCTCTCTCCTCATCCTGCTCCTGACATGGTCTACGGAACGTCTCACACGATAAACTCTTTGCGTCCAGCGGAGGGGAGAGGACGCGCAGATGGAGGGGGGAGGGTGGATAGAGAGGGCACCCGTGTACGTGAGATGAAGGAGGGAGAGGGGAGGAAGGTGCATTGCATTTTCTAGCAATGCACTTCGCTGCTACGAAGTGCATTGCACTTATGAGCAATGCACTTCCCTTGTAAGAAGTGAATTGCACTTCATAGCAATGCAATTCCCTGGTAGGAAGTGCATTGCTACGTGGTGGTGGTGGTGGTGGTGGTGGTGGTGCTGGTG
>SZWC01001275.1:79809-93123 GCA_023375785.1 Penium margaritaceum | reverse complement strand
GAGGGAG
Source organism: Penium margaritaceum (assembly GCA_023375785.1). Classification (NCBI taxonomy): domain Eukaryota; kingdom Viridiplantae; phylum Streptophyta; class Zygnematophyceae; order Desmidiales; family Peniaceae; genus Penium; species Penium margaritaceum. Next base: position 93,116 of record SZWC01001275.1, on the reverse strand, counting down.
AGAGAGAGAGAGAGAGAGAGAGAGAGAGATATACATGTACGCGTGAAACTGCCCCCCCCCAAAACCCCCCAGCCCCCTTGTCTCCTTCCTTATCTGTCTTCCTTCCTCTTCCCTTCCCCAGCGTCTCACACCCTCTCCGAGTATAGTTCTGAACTAGTGGCATTTTCAGGCTGAAAGAGCCTCAACACATTTTCCTCTGGAAGGGTTGAATGGAGAATGCTGCCAATATCTCCTGGAGATGAGCAGCAGCAGATGCGATAGCGTAGATTCTGGTGAGCGAGGCAGCAGCTGTAGTGGTAGCGGAAGTGATGGTAAAGGAAGCAGGTCGGGCAAGGCGGAGGTTGTAGAAGAAACGTTGACAGCGGGGAGCTACAAGAACTGAGGCGGTGTTAGCTTCTGCAGGGTTGGCTGAAATTGCGTCGGCGTTCATTTTGTCAGTAGCACCGGCAGTGGGGGTTCCTCTGGAGCAGGCCCTTCCAAGGTGCCCAGTCTTTTCCTATCCCTTGCAGGAGAAGCTGACTTGTGAGTGTTTGGTGAACGCTTCCCTATTCCAAGGGGTAAGCATGTTGAGAGGAGTGGAAGTGCCCGTTCTCAGCTAGTGGGGTCATATTCAATGTGGTTCCGGCAGAGGGACCTATGAGGTGCAGTGCCCTATTGTGTGATAGGTGGGAGTCGCAGGTTATCATGGACTGGATGGAGGTGCTGCTTGATTCATCACCAGTCAGGATAGAGGAGGTGTCGGAGGTGCGGATGGTGGATGATGCCCCGATGGCACAGTTGTAAGGAACACAGTAGCTGTGAGCATTGGCTGGCCCTGAGGATGGGGATGATGGGACAGAAAAGGGGACGGGGGAGGTGTTGGGTTGGAGGGGGCAGCACCTACGCCTGCTAAATGGAGGTAATGAGTACTCCAATGATGGAGCAGGGGGCGGGAAGCTGAACAGCCATGAGGTGCCATGGGCGTTGGTGTTGCTCGACCATCAGGCAAAGTGCTGCCCGGCGCCCCAGCGCGGACCAAGGCAAGTAAGGGAGGAGACATCAGAAGAACGCATCCAGATATGTCTACGGCTATCCCCAAATCTGCTGGCTCTGGCACCAAAGTCCATCAAGGATGGCAAGCAAGAGATCTAGGGGATTCCAGTGGGTGATGCAGCAGGATCCCTAGTTTGACGGGAACCTGTGATGTTGTTACAGGCTTGGGGACAGGTGGTGTTGGGGCCAGTGGTGGGGGCGACGACCCTCTGGAGGCAGAGAGTGTCAAATGTAGTGGTGGGTCTTGGAGACAGGCAACAGGTGGTGTGGCAGGCGGAGGTTTTGTTGGGCGATACGTCAATTCCTAGGGAGGAGTAGTGGCAAGACTACCTGAAGCCGCATGTAAGAGTCGAGGGGTATACAGAAGGTACTCGATCGGCACCCTAAGGCTGGTGGCTAGGTCTTACCCTCGGAGGTGGTGGGTGGTCAATACCACTACCTTCATCCTTCCACTTCTTAGGACACTTGCCCTGAAATGATTGGCCAACGGGGCTGGTGTGTCGGCGTGTGGTGGGGAAGGAGAGGTGGAGGTACAGGAGCCTTAGCCCTGATGGGCAGCCTGTGGCATGAGTCATGCCGCACAGCCCCGGCCTAGTCCCACACGTGCTGGTCAGCCTCTCAGGGAAGCAGTTGATCTTGGGGGTGGAGGCGTTTGGACGGAAGACTACACATGGGCATCCAGGTTTGGTTGGGACACCTGCGATGATGAGGAAGATGGTGGTGCCTTCTAAGGGAACACTGGCAGCCCTCAAGGGTGCGGCTGTAGAGACAGACTCGGCATGAGAGATCCACACAGACCAATGGCAGGAAATGGATCAGGGTGGTAAGCCACCAATGCCTGATACTGAGGAGGGCAGTGCGACCAAAGATGTGCTTTTCCCATCAAAGGTCAGGAGGGACCACAGGAGAGAATGACACGGGGTCCTTTTTCATCCACATTCATGGTAGACTTGGCAGAGGATAGTTTCTTTGGCTAGGAAGGGAGGTGGAGGTGGCTTCTGCGTCTCTCGGGGTGACATGTGAGAGTGAATGTGAGAACTTTTGTTTTGGTTCAATGACCAGGTCGGGTAGAGCCTCATGGCCCTCCATCAGAAGCGGGAGAGCTCAGGGTGGCACTCACCAAAGTTCAGATAGAGACAGTTGCCCTCCGCCACAAGCTAGTAGCATAGAGGGACCAATTGTTGAATGATATGCACTTTGTCCAGTGGCTAGCTGTCTGGCTGCACGGGCAGACAAGGCATGCACTGCTGTATGGAGTACGTCCCCTTGGTCTGTTCTGAGGTAGGCCAGGAATGCAGAGTTATGGTTAATTGTCCCATTTTAATACACTGTGTAATGTGTGTATATTATACATGCAATATGGTAGGTTCCTAGAAGTTCACAAGTGTGTAGACAGTACGTAGTAAACCATTTAATCAGTGAAAAAACTGTTAACATTGATGAAACACTTGTGATTTCCCGTGGTTTCTTATGTATGTAATGTTCTTTAATTCTATGTCTTAAGATATACATAAGGTAATGTAGATCAGTTGATACATGATATGATGGGTACATTTTTCTCTTCTCACATATGTTGCAAACTAAACACAACACTGTAAGTCACTTCTTGACTCGAAACACCATAGTTTGGACTATGCCCAAAACTTGAATGGGGCCGCTTGCGTCATTTGCTCAACCCTGACAAATGCCGTCCCCCCCCCCCCTCCCAAACACCTCAAGTGTATCTGGCCAGTGTATCTGGGGGTGTATTGTGGAAATAAAAAGTGTTTAAAATTGTGTATTACGTTGTTCCATGTTGTCTCCCCCCCCCCCCCAACACGTCAAGTGTATGAGGCCAGTGTAGTGTGGAGGGTTTTTGACATGTCTATCGGTACGAGACATGTGAACACTTACTCTCTTTGTGCACAAGATTACGGATTCGATACCCCTCAGATACACAGTCCGATACACCATCAAAATACACTTTCAACTTGGAGGGGGGGGGGGGGAGGAGAGGGCTATCCATACCCCCCTTCCATATGGAGGGTGTATTGGGGTGGTGTATCAGAGAGTGTCACGGATAGACACTCAGAACTACGACTTGTGTACTTTCAATAACCACCGTCCATACGCATTCCATAAGAGGACCCCGATAACCAGTCTTGGACCCCCCCTCCAAAGCACCTCGAGTGCATCTGGGGAGTGTATCTGGAGGTGTATTGTGGAAATGTAAAGTGTTCAAAACTGTGTATTCCACTGTTCCATGTCGTCCCCCCTCCCCCCAAAACACGTCCAGTGTATGTGGCGAGTGTAGCGTGGAGTGTATCTGAAATGTCTATCGATACAAGACATGTGAAAAATTCTGTGGTACTCTCTCTTTGTACACAAGTTTATGGATTCAAAACCCCTCAGATACACTCTCCAATACACTACCCCAATACACTTTTTACTTGGAGGGGAGGGGGGGGGGGTAGAAAGGCTATCCATAGCCCCTTTCCGTATTGAGAGTGTATCAGGGTGGTGTAGCGGAGAGTGTCACGGATAGACACTCGAAACAATGACTTGTGTTTTTCCGATAACCACCATCCATACGCGTTCCATGACAAGACCCCGACACCCAGTCCCCCCCCCCTCCACCCAAGCACCTCGAGTGTATCTGGGAAGCATATCTGGGGGTGTATCGAGGAAATGTTAAGTGTTCAAACTTGTGTATTCCACTTTTTCATGTCGTCCTTCCCCCCTCCCCAAACACGTCGAGTGTATGTGTCGAGTGTAGCGTGGAGTGTATCTGAAATGTCTATCGATAGTCAAAGGTTTATGGATTCGATACCCCTGAGATACACAATCCAATACACTGCCCCAATACACTTTTGACTTGGAGGGGGAGGGGGGGGTAGAGGGCTATCCATACCCCCCCTCTGTATCAGGAGTGTATCGGGGTGGTGTAGCAGAGAGTGTCGCAGATAGACACTTAGAATTATGACTTGTGTGTTTTGGATAACCACCATCCATACACGTTCCATAACAGGACTCCAACAGCCAGTCCCCCCCCCCCCCCCCCTCCTCCAAAGCACCTTGAGAGTATCTGGGGAGTGTATCTGGAGGTGTATTGTGGAAATGCAAACCTTTTAAACTTGTGTATTCCAATGTTTGAAACCCCATCCCCGTAGTGCAACTATGGGGTTTGCTTTCAGTTTGAGGTTTCCTAACAAACATAAATCACCAAAGCCCCTGGAGCCCGAGGTAGCCGTGGATGTGGGTGGGGAGCACGAGAAGGAGGAGAGTACAATGGGACATGGGAATGGATTGGAGATCCAGAAATGATGGTGGCGGTATCAGTGGAAGAAGCAAGCCCTCACAGTGCATGCATAGCTGTCCCCTTCTGTGACAACAACAGCCCTGGTTCAAAACCTGGACCTGGCATTGGCATCAGGATCTACGCATGTATTTGTGCAAGGGATGTTAGCACCAGCACTGGTGGCGGAAGGTCCTCAAATTGAGATCAGATGTTCGACCACTCCTCAATGGTCGAACCAGGCAGTACGATCAATGGCACTCATGGCAAGGGGCACACCATGTCAACGATCTCCCCCTTGCACCGCAGCCTTGATGTCCTGTCCTTGGAACCTGTAACATTTGAAACTTGACAGCGCATACCGAGCTCCATGCAGCTTGTGTCGTGCCTGTCCTTGGGTTTTGCCTTGGTCATGGCATCGGCGAGCATGCGCTTAGTGCCACAATGTACAATAGCCACATCTCCCTTTGCCACGAAGTCGTGCGCGTAGTGATGCCGAATCTCGATGTGCTTGGTCCTCCTGTGCAGCACCGGGTTCTGGATCAGCCTGATGACACTCATGTTGTCAATGTTGAGTATTGTTGGCTTCCTTTGTGGCACGCCAATCTCCTTTAGCAGCCGCCGCAGCCACACCGCTTCCTTTGCAGCTTTGGTGAGTGCAATATACTCTGCTTTGGTGCTGGACAGTGCAACACAGTCTTGCTTCCTACTTGCCCATGAAACTGCTGCACCACCAAGCAAACACACGTACCCAGACGTTGATTTTCTGTCATCCACATCACCAGCCCAGTCGGCATCAGAGTAGCCGACCAACTCAAGGGAGTCGTCATGTGCTCCCCCTCCAAACACGAGTCGCGCCTGTTTTGTCGCGTTGAGATAGCGGAGGATCCGCTTCACCGCTTGCCAGTGCAGCGGCCCGGGGTTAGCAACGTAGCGGCTCACTTGGCCCTCTGCAAAGGCCAGGTTGGGCCGCATTGCCACCATGGCGTACATGATGCTCCCCACAGCGGATTGGTATGGCACACCTGCCATGTCCTCCTTCTCCTCGTCCATGCTCGGGCCGATGCTCGAGCTCAACTCACATGTGGTGGTCATGGGTGTGCCGATGGGGTTGCACTCCTCCATGTTGTAGTGGCAGAGCACCTCTTGCACGTACTTTGCCTGCCCCATCTCGAGCGTGCCTGCCTTGCGGTCCCTCTTGATGGCAACGCCGAGGTAGTACTCAAGTTCGCCCATGTCCGTCATTTTGAACGGACCGTTCAGCTGCCGCTTCAAGTTCACCAACTCCTCCATGTCCGATGACACGAGGATAAGGTCATCCACCTAAACGAGTACGATCTGGTACAACCCCGGCTGCTTCTACACATCACACTTTGATCCACTTCACAGCACTTGAAGCCAAGCTCGGCCATGAAGCCGTCCATTTTCAAGTACCACATGAGTGGCGCTTGCTTCAATCCATAGAGCGCCTTACGCAGCCGGCACACCTTTCCCCGCGGCGCATCCACCCCATCTGGCACCTCCATAAGGACCTCCTTGGCCAGGTCGCCGTTGAGGAACGCGGTTTTTACGTCCATTTGGTGAACTTTGTAGTCCCGCACCACCGCCAACGAGAGGATGGAGCGGATGGAGGCAAACTTCGGCACCAGTGCAAAGGTTTCTTTGTAGTGTTCACCCTTCCGTTATGCGTACCCCTTCGCCACCAACCGGGCCTTGTACCGCTCCACCTTCCCCTCAGTGGTGAGCTTCTTCTTGAAGATCCACTTGGAGCCGATGATTTTTTAGCCCTCTGGTCTATTAATCAGCTGCCAAGTACCATTCTCTTCATGGGAGGAGAGCTCAGATTTTATAGCTCCCTCCCACTCAGCCCCATCCTTCCACTGCAACGCCTCCTTGACAGTCTTGAGCTCCTCTTGCACGAAAAATGCCCAAGAAAACCCAGTCCAGATGCCCTCCGCGGCATCGTACTGTTTTACCGTCCTCCTTGCGCGTCCGCTTCTCCGGGGCTGCTATTGTTGAGGCTGGTACTGATGCTGCTGTTGCTACTGCTGCTGCAACCCTCTCGCGGCACCACTTGCACCGCTAGCCTGCTCCCCCTCTCTCTGGGACCGTGGAGATGCAGGCTCGCTCCCCGCCCCCTCTTTCAGTCGTTGGCACTTCGGACACAATGTCCAACTCAACTGAATGCAAATCAGCCGCTCCCCCATCCCCCGGATGGTTTTCGCCGGTTAGAGCCGCTCAGATGTCATCCTCTTTTGCGTCCTCCTGCATCTCCCCTTTGAGGAGTGGCACCCATGCCCCACGCTTGGAGAGACCCCCATCCTTGTCTGTCCAACGGCTATCCTTGTCGAATGTGACATCGCGACTCTGCACGATCTGCTGCCTGTGCGGGTCAAAGAGCAGTTACACCTTGCTCCAGCTCTCATACCCGACGAAGATGCACCGGCAAGTCTGTGGGTCCAGCTTGCCCCGCCCCTCTCGTACCTTCACAACAGCATGTGCAACGCAACCAAACGTGTGGAGGTGTGCCATAGTTGGCTTCCTCCTGCTCCACACTTATTATGGTGTCTTCCACACCTTGGACTCCACGTCTTTTAGCGGCTTTTTCGGCATCAGGTTCATGATGTACGCCGCTGTGAGTGCCTCCTTGCCCAAGTACCGTTGCGCGAGGCCGGCATCGCTCAACATGGACCGGACCATATTGAGGATGGTACGGTTTGCCCTCTCGGCGACACCGTTTTGCTGCGGAGAGTGTGGTGTAGTTTTCTGCCGTGCAATCCCCTTGCGCTACATCCATGCCAAGAAGCCCTCGTACTCACCGCTATTGTCACTCCGGAATGCCTTTCCCTTCAACCCTGTCTGTCGCTCCACTGCCGCCACAAACTCCGGCATACATGTCAGGACATCAATCTTCCTCTTGATGATGTAGAGGTAAAGCTTGTGGCTGTGATTGTCGATGAAGGTCACAAAGTATCGACCGCCCCCAATTGAGCTCTCGAATGGTCCGCACACGTCAGTGTGGACCACCTCCAGCTTCGCTGATGTACACGTCCCTTTGCCATCAAACGGCTGCCGTGTCGCATTGCCCACCGCGCATGGCTCGCACACGGCATTCTTGGCTGCGTCAAGGCTCTTGACGTCAAGATCCCACACCACTTCCTTCTTTGCCATGTCCCCCATAGTTGAGGGATCAACATGGCAGAGACGACTATACCATAGATCCAGGTTTCCTTCATCCTTCGTCACGACGTTGACGGCGTCAGTCCTCTCCACATTGGCAACAACCTTGATACAAAGAAGGTATAGGTCCTCCTCCCTCTTGCCACGTACAATCACCTCGCCATCCCCTTCGTTCCAGATGATGGCCTCTTTCTTGTTGAAGAGTACCTCAAGTCCCTTGTCGGTAAGGCGACTCACTGACAACAGATTTGTCCCAAATGTGGGCATATGGAGCACGTCGTAGATTGTGTACAGAATGACTTTCCCATTCACCACAGACTCAATGCGAACATTGCCTTCATCCGCGGCCAACTCCGTCTTGCCGTTGGCCACTGTCATGCGCCGCTCGGTGGCGCCGTAGGTGACAAATGCCGCCCGGTTGCATTGTGTGTGGCGGCCTGATCTGAAGTCAATCAGCGTGACTTCTGGATCTGTCAAGTCGGTAGACTCCCTGGCCATCATGGCTTGGGTGTCCTTCTTCCTGCCCTTCCCGGGCTGGTCTGACTTCTTGTTGGGGCAGTTGCGTGCGTAGTGGCACTGTTTGCCACATTCGTAGCACTCCCCCTTGTTTTCATCTCTCTTGGTGCTGTGCTTGGCACCCTTCCCCCTCGTGCCTCCCCCTCCACCTTGAGGGCGGACGGCATAGGCAGAACTTGACGTTGCCCTGCTCTCTCTCCCACTATGCCACATCCATTCATTGCGGACATACTCAGCCACCTTTGGGTACTTCAGCTCATCGGCGGACCAGTCGCTCACAACAGTAATAATAGGAATCCAACTGTCCTGCAAGGCCAGGAGGAGGATCATGGCTTGAAGCTGAGGATCGACCTTCCATTCGATGGCTAGGCACTCGGCGGTGAGGGACTCGATCTGCTGCAGGATTGCCATGATGTCGTTCCCTTCGTTGGCGCGGAGGGTGACGAGCCTCTTGAAGATGAAGAGCTGGTTAGCAAGGTTGGTGGACTGGTAGATGGTGCAGAGCTTCATCCGGGCCTCCGCGGCCTTCGTGCATCCTTGAATCAGTGCGCGTTGTGGTGGGACTAGCGCTAAGGCCAACAAAGCCTGCGCCTTCTTGTTGCGCTTCGTGTACTTCTCCACTTCCTCCGGCATCGCGGTATCCGGAGGCGCAATCTCTTTACCGTTGACCAGCTCAAGCAGGCCCTTGTCATTGAGATTGACCTCAAACTGCGACCTCCACAAGGGGAAGCCATTTCCATCAAACTTGAAGATGGGGCCAATGCTCTCTTGCTCGGTCCGTTCCATGGTGCGCGACGATAGCGTGAAGGTTGAAGAGCTAGGGTCCTTCTAGGATCGTGGGCCCATAACCCTTTGTTGGCTCTAGTAGGTGTGGAGGCACCCTCAAGGATGCCTAGCTCTGACTGAAGCACGTTACCAGTGTTTGGGCAGCCAATGAACACGTTTTGGTGAAGAGTGTGGAGCACAAGGATCACGGATGTGAGTTGGAAGAACACGTCGCATTCAGAAGAACTGAATCAAAACTCGTTTTTGTTACTTAGTATATTAAGATTATATCACATCCTTATAGCCTGTGATGTAAGATTTCCAACGCATCCAAGCACGCCCAAAACGGAGCGGTAGAGCCCCTGCTATGGACGACGAAGTAACCCTTGGTGGAGCCGCCCACCTTGCCTTGCATTCTAGGCAACGGGAGGCGCTTCGACGATGACCTGTTGAAGCGCCTTTTCTCGCCCAGAAGTGAAGAAGAAGTTCACCCTGGTCGAAGAGGTCCTTATGGTTACCTCACTCATGTCCCTGGTGCATTTGAAGCTCATTAGGAACGAACTCGGATCACTGGCGGTGGATTATCCCGCCACCCATGGCGGGTACCAGATGTCACCCGCCCAACACCCGATTTTTGGGCTAAGCTTACTTTCTGGATACTCACTCAAATCGAGCGGTTCAAAGCTCAATCCTGCATGAAAAAATCCAAGGAATCCAAATCCAAATTGAGATCAGATTTTCAACCACTCCTCAGTGGTTGAACCATGGAGTACGATCAACGGCACTCATGGCAAGGGGCACACCATGTCAACAGTAAGGAGTTGGAGGAGTGACAAGTGAGGGGCAGTGGCCAGATGCACAGAAGGGTGGATGCGGCAGCAGTTCCACATGAAATAGTGAGTACGCAGTGCCAATTGCGTGCAACCACTTGGGTCTGCCGCTTCTGAATGGTTGTACCTTTGCCGGATACAAACCCATCGGCAACGAGGGTCATTAACCACCTTGGCCTTCCCAGAAGAGAGAGGGCCTGCCCCCTACCATCCTCGTATGAGGAAGGTAGGGGGCAGGGCCTTACAGCTACAGTGGGTAGAGTAGATTTGGCATTAGTACTGGAAAAGTGTTGGCCAAGATCAGGATGCTGGCAGAAAGTTAGGGCCAGGCAGCCAGTAGCCTGTGGTGCACAGGAGGAAACAATGGGGATGGAGGACAGGAAGGAGAGATCAAGAGAGTAGGGTTGGAGGGCAGTGGAATCATGGGGGGCGTGTGGCAGAGGGTGGCCGAAGGGTGACAAAGGGTTGCGTGGGGGTGGCGGACTGGGGAATGCAATGGACTGGGATGTAGCTACATCAAGAGGACTGACTTGGTTATGTGCTCCCACTGTGGAAGGCATCATTCTCGGTGCTGATACATTTTGCTGAAACCATGGAATTCGATGCCTGATGCAGGGTCCTGCGCCAGGAGAGCAGCTGATAGGACAGCGTATTGAGTTCCATGTTTGGAATTACACCCATAGTGCTATGTACGGAACGTCATTTGAGATCCTGGAGGCACCCACCTCCAAGTATCAATCGGAAGTTTGCGTTTTGAGAGTGCGCACTACAGGGTCTGACTGCTGTCAGAGAGACGCCAGTAATCAATTTCTAGTGGCACTGTTGGCAGAAACTTAGAGTAATCTAGCTTTCAGAACTCCTGAGATTAGATGAGGAAAACGGCTTGCGCGAAGTGTCCTGAAAAATGTGGCGGCAATGCCGTAGGATGATGTATCAAAAGGCCCTTTGCTAGGCAGGGCTTCATTTTGATTTCACTGGAAAAGTGATGTTCCTTCAAATCGTGACCAGAAACACTGGAGGACGATGTCAATCATAGCTTCGCGCGGTACCATCGCAAACCTAAGTGCTCTTACGTCAACCTGTGTATCGTTTTGCAATGATTGACCTTCAAGCAATGCACGGCCGTGGCTCGCTGTCAGATGCATCATTGCTTGTGCAGATCAGATCCTGTCCATTATTAGCCTCAGTTCGTGCACCCAGGGGGTTCCATCTTGGAACCTCTTTTGCAGAAATAGTGGGGGTGTCTTTCAGACCATTAGTCTACCTTCAATGTCTCAAACTCATCAATGTTCCACATCTTCACGTCACCACATCCACCGAATGCAAAGAATGTGTCTAGGCCTTCTTGCTTGATGCAATGTTGGTTCTCTCGTGGACGTCGTGGAATTCGTTTTCCGTGTTCTCTTGAAATTCGTTTTAAGAAAACCCTGTCCAGCATGTGTGATCTCTTTCAGGAGAAATTTTGCACGACGTAGAAACCCAGGACTGGCTGCACCAATAATGTTATCTATTGATCAAGAAACCAAAGCTATCGGCAGAGAAATTCATATATGCCCTACTTCATTTTGATAACATTCAATCTGTACGACCAGCAAGCTGCGGGTCGTATGATTGAATAGCTCTCTTACCTCATGACAGCACGAGAGGCTCTCTGTACCGCGACTAATCAATGGCGTTCCTTAGTGCTTTGTGGCCCAGGAGCATCACAAGTTGTTTGTTGAGAGGCAGGCAGTTGGGAATAATATGGTAGACCGAGAGTAGGTGCTCAATTGAGAGGGGCGGCAGGCGCAGGCTGAGCGTCCACAACATCATTGGCAGTAGCAGGGACATCCACAACATCATTGGCACTAGGAACTGTAGTAGCAGCACAAACAGCAGCCGCAACATCAGTATCTGTTGCCATCACACCATGACCGAAGCGCAACAGTATTGGCCAATTCAGTAGGGGCCGTATCAGGAGCAGCAACATCTGTGACAGGGCCCAATGTTGCATAAGCACCGAAAGGCATAGTAAGATGACTAGGGGGTCCATAGTGAGAAAATGGTCAGGGCAGCAGATAGGGCAGAGGGCCACCATTGGTTGCTGTTGTGGCGGTGGGCAGAGAAGGTGGACCAGGGCCAGCTCTATGGGGTGGAGGTGTTGCCTCCATTTGTGTACTCATGGATCCTGTCAGGGGTGTTGGATACAGTCTGGTCTGCTGTGGCGGTTCCCTTGGCCTAGTGTGACTTTTAACCCATAGAGGCTGCTAGAGCCCTGCAGGTGATACTAAGCCCCATTATGTGCACGCGGCCACAGGACAAGCACAGCTTAAACATGTGCTTGGTATGGCTCTAAACTGCCCGTTTTCAGTGTGGGGAGAAGTTGTGGTGGGAGGCAGTGGTTCACATGCACCCAAGTGGGCGCCCCCCTCTGCCATGTTGCTTGCACCGTCGGAAGCAGTTGGCAAGGGAGGATTCGTTGCAGCGGCCAGTGGATATATTGTTTGTGAAAAGATGTCCAAGGCGTGAGAAGAAATGAATAGTTCCTTGTTGGCACCCCCATGCACCTGACGTGCAGGAAGAAATGCATGTAAAGCACCCCGGAGCACAGCAGCCGATACCAGCATAGGCAGCAAAGTTGGCGCGGCATGCACCAGCAGCAGAGGTGGCACGGCGGGCACCAGCAGCAGAAAAAAATGCATGTGCATCGTCTGGATGTACAAGATGTGCGTGAATTTTTTTGGGACAGAGCCATTGGGATAGAGATGGGCCACTACGGGCTCATGATGGATTACTTTCAGCAAGTGGTGATGGGGGATGGGCCCTTAGTCCATTTTCTGGTACATTTATCCAACAAGCCACCAAAGGGAGGGAAATCATCACATTTTGATATAGCAGCTTGTATAGTGCTCAAAATCCTGAATTTGTGATTTTTTCTGAAGGTTGCTAAGTTGTTTAATCCCGTGCAACTTGAATCGCCAGAAGTCATTGAGTATGAAGTAAGTTCCAAGTTCTCAAATTTGGGGTGTATGCGGTCGCTCAGGGAGTCAGAAAAAGTTGGCGTCTGGTGAAGAATTCCACCAGAGATTAGTAGCAAGATACGGCGGGCAGAAAAATCCACCGGATAACTGCAGAATTATCCTGTGGATGTTTCCCAAAACTTCATGTTATTACTAGGTGACTTGGCTAAATATGTGGCTTGGAGTCCGTGACTCAGAAGTACGGGTTGCTACTCGAAGATTTCATCAAAACTCTGACTGAAGGTGTGCGGACAGGTTTGTAACACTGGAGAAATCTTTTAAAAACAATATGAAAGCTACTAAGGCACGTTGAAACAGTGAAGGGGAAATCTCCAGCATGTGCAGAGGGTTTTTCCGCTCTGAAAATGTGTTCTCCACACACAGAAAAGTGCCACGGCATGTGGGCAACAGGGGAGGTGTTAAGCTTAAAGTGGTAGGTGTGACATGCACATTGACTAATGTCTCTAAGGCAAAATTTTCCTGAATCGCATGCAGCTTGGTGGAATGGTAAGTTGGTGACCTGCACCATAACTCGTCAAATCATAACCTTGCCCACGGGTCCAATGCAAAGGGAGTGAGGGAGGGAGGGAGGGAGGGAGGGAGGGAGAGAGAGAGGGAGGGAGGGAGGAAGGAAGGGAGGGAGAGAGGGAGGGAGGGATGGAGAGAGCACATTACTGAATTGAGTTGAGGATGGGGGGCGGCTTCACCCGG
>SZWC01001275.1:53327-79399 GCA_023375785.1 Penium margaritaceum | reverse complement strand
GAGGGAGGGAGGGAGGGAGGGAGGGAGGGAGAGAGAGAGGGAGGGAGGGAGGAAGGAAGGGAGGGAGAGAGGGAGGGAGGGATGGAGAGAGCACATTACTGAATTGAGTTGAGGATGGGGGGCGGCTTCACCCGGAAACAGACTGGTCTTGCACCAAATGGCATGAAATGGGAGCAAGGCACCATTGGCCGGTCTGAGGCAATAGGGGAGGGCTAAGGGGGCATTGCAGCCGTAGCTTATCCAACTATATCTAGGCATAGACCAACCAATGTCTTCTTTATACTGTTCCTTAGTTGGACAACTCTGTGAGGAGCATCTAAGGCCAGATTGTGTGATTAGAATGAGGAATGAGCCTGGTACATATAGTCCTAGGCCTGGCTTCTAAGGTGTGTGGGTAGAGACACTTTTGGGGTGGTCACTCCACACCACCTCACCAGTCCGCCAATTGGCGCATCCACTGACCACCAAGTGGCGCACTCTTCTCATGCATGGAGAAATGTCTAAGAAACTTCCCCCCTGTCCAGGAAGGTAAAAAAACCTCCTGCGCACATCAAGGCTCGATCGTAGGACCTGTTGTCCCTAAGTCCAACATCCTATCCGTTGCGCTACATTTCTGGTGTCTCACTTGGACTTGCACCACGAACAAGGTTTGGGGGACTTACTCCAAGGGAGCAGTGCATGCCCAACCTGTCCGTCAAGCCATAGTAGTGGCCATGGGGCATAGAACAACAACAAGTTGGTGTAACCGTTCTCGTTTAGAAAAGCCAGCATGCCCTCCGCTATCGCGGTTGCGTTGTAGGGCGGCGTCTTGGCTTCGGCAGCTAAAGCCCAAAGCACCACGATAGTGGTGCTTTGGGCTTTAGCCGTTGTAGGAGGGTGCAGACGCTCTTTCTGAAGGCCATCGCGGCTCGTTTGGACTAAAGCACTGCGTCGCGGTTTTGGTTTGAAAGCGTGGTACGGAGCAAAGCGAGGGAGTTTCAGGCAAGGCAATGGTGCGTCGTGCGTGGGCTGGCTGACTGTGAGGTGGGTGTGCATCGGGCACACGCCGTCGGTATCTCGTATGGTACGAGAAGCGTTTCTGGGGCAGAGGCACTTTAGGGAAAGGGTCACGTTGGTTTGAGCTGATTTTGAAGTCTGTGGAGATTTAATGGAGTATCCGATGCTGTGCAAAGAAGGGATGAGATGTGGCTGCCCTCATTGCTCCATTTGTACCCAGGCTCAGGCAGGGGCCAGCAAGTGGCTCTTGCTCTGTGACCAGGTCATGTCTCCTTCCTCCCTCACAATTTGTGAGAGGAAGACAACTGCGGGGGAGGTGCTACGTGACTCGAGGACTGAGCTCTGGCTAGCTCGCCGCGGAACCGCTTCCGGCCCCATTGTCACTGCTCCGTCCTCCAGCGCTTCCACTTTCAAGGCATGGAGGAGAGGCAGAGAGCCAGCCGTGCGTGCTAGCACCGTCATGCCTTTGCACTGTCATGCCTTTGCACCGTCTTATCTTCGCACCGTCACCGTCACGGCATCACGCCGTGAAAGGTTTCTCCGTGTGCGCCTGCCGACTTGAGAGGTCCACAGTAGAGTGAGCAACCTTTCACTTGGAAAATGAAGAAGGAAGAAGGGATGAGATAGAATTGCCAGCACAGCACAGGACGTTTCCTTGCCACATCCTTGGCCGGCAGTCCGACCATGCACCCGCTGGAGCTCCACAGCCGTACGATCGAAGCATGTAGCGGGAGCATCGTGGCAGGTCCTGTCCAGGCGCTTGTGCGGAATCTGCACTCCTTGAGAGGTGCCTTGTGCCGCACAAGGTCGTGCCCACACTCAAGCTCGCGTTGCCGGTCGTACCCTTTCCACCGCTCAGGGTGCGTTTGGCCTGGGCCTAAAGCCAAGACGGATCCTACTCCACAGACTCAGAACCAAGCTACCTAGGTTAGGCTGTTGACATGGAACTAAACCTGATTTGAGCCTTTGACCGGGATCCCCGTTGACGCCTGCAGTCGCTCTGTCTCAAGTATGAATCCATGTTGCACTTTAGTGTATCTGTGCATCCATGTTCTGGAGTTGACCGAGACCCTAAGGGTGTGGGTTGGATTACTCAGCATAGGCCCTCGCGGTCCCAGACAACTGTGAACAGGAACGTCCATGTCCGGTTCACGTCGGTCTCTATGGACGGATGCTTTGGCTGTGAGTGAGGGTGGAAATTTGACCTCATTGACTCAAAGCCGCGTTGCCTGCTGGTCTGGTAAATCACGCTCCTTCAAGGAATGGTTAACCGAATCGCAGAAATCATCGGTATTTAGCAGTTCAATCACAGGAAACTGACACTGTGAGGCCCAATGCTGAGCAATCCAAACTTACCCAGAGTCAAACAAGGGCCAGCGGTACGGCTGTGGTTGGACTGGGAGCAAAGCTGGCTCGGCGCCCGCAAAGGTGTGAACAAGATCAAAGTTCCCTCAATTCTCCTTATTTTGAGGAGAGCGTAGATGGTGAGCACGAAACATTCTGGGAAATTTGGGTATCTGAGTATTTTTACATGAAGAGCAGGTGCACTAATGAGGGTTAGAACTGCCTAACGCATCAACAAAAGGGTGCAAAGAAGAATCAGACGTACTTGAGTACTTGAGGTCTTGGGTCCTAAGTAACTGTTCAAAGAAACTCTGCCAGGAAGTCGTAAGCTTGCAACACTGTTGTAGCGCTTCAAGATTAAATTCTAGCACCGTAAAGAAGTCAACCAAAAATGATCCAAGATCAACACAAATCATGGAAATTTTGTCACATCCCAAATATACACAAGTCCCTAAAATTTGAGTGATCTTTTTGTGCATTACAATTATGGCCCACTAGACAACAACATCATAGTTTTTTATGTCATTCGGCACAGGGCATACTAGCTACCTGCTCTGACCTTAAGCATTTCATTCCCAAAGTTTCTAAAAAATTCTACAACTTTCCGGATATTCTGGCAGAAGAATGAAAAACCATATTGACAATTTGATATTGTTCATTTGACTTCTCGACTGAGGAGGTATTTTGTATAATGTCTAGATTTTTTATAATTCCCCTCAACGTATTGAAAAAGTTTCTTGAAGAGGCAACTCATCACACAACGTCACATGCCTCATTTGACCCAGGCACACTTGAGGCAAGATATGTCTCGTTCTATTTTCAACCACTGAATGTTTGCACTAGACATAAATGACACTTGCCATCGGAGTACACTGATGATTTACTAGAAAATACAGGATAAAGACAATTCCTCAAATAATCCTCTGCTTCAATCTTTATCTTTGTAAACCATCCACGTTATTTCAAAGTAGCACTTGGTAAAAAAACGTAGCGGCATTAGAGGGGAAGCCAACACATTAGCTACAAAGCCACCACCTCGCACTAGTCTTCAGCACATCGCTACCATTCATAAAATCTTACACCTTGCAACAATAACCATGAACAAAAGCAAGCACGCCCAAAAATGCATAGTTATCACCAACAAAGACTCCAACAATAACAGATCAAAAGCACGTGGTTTTGTAAGATCTCGGTGCAAACTAGGCATTAGTGGCAACTTCCTCCAACCGTCCGAGACTTGCGTGCATGGTGTGAGTCAGATACTGGGGAACCCGCTGGTCCTTGATAAATCTTATCCCCTGAAACTACCTTACAATCTATAAAGAAGTGGCAACTGCTCTAGTAAATGGCATAGCACCAAAGATTTTGGTGGTCAATCTGCTGACGTACCCTTCAAGCTTTGAAAACCCATCGCATTTGACGACTCCCCTGGAGATGACACCCAGCACGATGTGAGGTATCCACTGTAATGCTCGTATTGATCATGATATGAACCATAAGCTATCAGGATTGAAGAGCCTTAACGTCCATGTAATCCAACTGAATGTGGCAAGGGTGGAGCTTCAGAATGCGCGCATGCAGAAAGCAGTACTCATCAAGAGAAATCTTGAATTCATGAGTGATTCCTCAAATTTCTCCACGCTTATTGAGAAATCTGATCCTCCACAATCTAAATGACCAGTGGTTTGGATTTCCGAAAACAGTTTAGAACTGTATCTCACCATGTTTGGGTGAACTACAACAAAATGAAGATTTATCTCGTGATCTCTTTTTTGCATGTTACGTACTGCAGTTTGTGGTAGGACTTAAAGACAATCCAAAAGTGACATGAGACCAAAACAGGTGGATCCACTGCCCGCACAACCGCTCTCACATCAAAATTAGGAGGCGTTCCACTTCCCCAGCAGATCAATCAAAAGCAACTTGACTTTCAGACTCAACCGAAGACTTTAGTGGACTTTGTGCTTGCCACATTTGCAGGCTTCAGAAAAAAGAATGAGAATTCTCATGTACGGCACAAGTTTTTATGCTTATCTCATTTTTATGCTTATCCCATTTTGGACTGAAAAATAGCTCATAACATGTATGGCACTGATGATCGTACCTTGCAATCTTTGTCGTTGATGACATTGTGGATGACATTCTGGCTAGCAAATGCACCCAAGAGGAGACTAATGGACATTTCCAAAACTTTCTAGAGATTTAAGAAAGAGAAAATTTCTATGGAAAACTCTCAAAGTATGACTTTGGTCCATGTTTGATACAATCTTGAGCCACATCATGGGCGACAAAATGAGCACCATGGACCTGGAGAAAGGGGAGGCAGTTTCTGTTTAGCCAACACCGACCAAGGTTCGTGACACACGTGTGTTTCAACAACTGTGGAAATCCTACTTATGATTTCTAAAAGACCACACCCGGGTGTTAGAACATCTCTCCAATTTTACTCAAAGAAACATTGTGTTTCTTGGGGGACTGGCGAACAAAAAGTGTTTGAATATTGAGTTTTGGGGGACTGGCGAACAAAAAGTGTTTGAATATTGGAGAAACAATCTTACTTTTATCCCATCCCTGAAATTGGTAGATCCAATGATGGATTGCATCTTGGCAAAACACACCTCTCATTGAGCCATTACTGCCATTTTTCCTTAAGACACTGGTGGAGAAGAAAAATGAGTCGCATGTATGTCACAAAACTACAAGTTTTTGAACTTACCGATGCAATAAAAAGAAGAAATGCTCGCACTTGTGCACACATTCAAGATGTGGCAGCGTTACCGTGAATACTGACAATGCATCAAGTAGACGGTAACCACACACTCAAATTTTTAAGACTTGGCGATATCCCAGGCATTGACAAGACGGATGGGTGTTGTCCCTCAACTCCAACTTTGATTATAACATCAAGTATCCACCTTGAAGCATGAATTCTGTGAGTGCTCTGAGTCAATGACCAGAATTAATGGTTGAGAACAACATGTTGGTTATCAAACAAGACGTATAAACCACAAGATCGTTTGCAAACGGTAGAAAGACGTTTGGCAAGTAGAAAAGGACAAGTTTTGGTTTAATGACCCATCCTTATGACAAAAGATAACTTGTGAAGTCATCATAGTATCAATCAATACGTTTTAGCGGATGCTTCTCAATGAATGTCACAAAACTTTTTTGGGTGGATGGTATGGTGAGGAGAAGACTCAAAAAGCTGGTAAAATGTTACTAGTATGATAGGATACAGACTGATGTGGAAACATTTTGCAAATGATAAAAAACACGTAAGTGGCAAAATCACGTTGTACGAGGCCACTGGGACTACACCAGCCATTCCTTCTTCCAACAAGGAGTGAAAAAACATTGGTTTTACCTTTGTAAGAAGAATTTGTGTAACTTCAAAGGGATGAGATGTCATTCTCATGGTGTTGTTAAACATTTTCCGATGTGTCATACTTTATCCCAATGACAAACACTTTCACTGCTCAGAAAAGAACAAACTATCTCTTAAGCAAGATTTACCAGTACAAAGTGTGCCACGTGCCATCATCAGCAATAGAGACTATAAACGTATAAGCCATTTTTGGCAAAAACTGATGACAAGTTTGTATTGTTTGAATCCATCTATCAATGACGTTCCATCCAAAAAAGGTGGGCAAACCAAGTGGACCAATCACATGCTTGAAAACCTCCAAACTTTGTGCAAATTGTATATCAGTGATCAGGTAGAAAAAGTGCCAATTTCCAAACTTACATTCAAACTGATATCCTATCATACCAGGAATATTCACCACAATGGTTACAACTTTGTTTCAGGTGGTTTATAGTAAACTCGTGCCAGGATGACAAGACTACGTAGTCGTTTTCATATTTAAGTGGTTGATATCCACGGACACAGCCATTTCTACATGTACAAGGAAACACGCCAGACCCTCACAAATAAAGAAGCGGAATAAAACGAATACTCAACGGACATCACAATGATGATCGCATCCCATTCAGCTAAGCACATGTGAACTAATGAGGAAAAGACTTCGTGAAGCTCAAATCCTGATGGTTATGCATGTTTGGGATCAAGCAAATGGAAACTCTGGCTTTTGCTTAACTTTGTCTACCATACAGCATGGCAATCCACCCGGTTTTCCATGTGAGCAAACGTTTGCACTACAATGAACACAACAACAAATTTCTTGGCAGAGATGTTACTCCAGTAAAACATGAAGTGGAATTAAATGTGAAGTATGTGATTCACAGCATCCTTGGACATGGACAACGTGAAACGATGACCAAGTACTTCATTGAATGGTATGGCTACAATGTTGCGCACGAACTTAGGGAGCCCTACAACAACCTTCAAGATGTTAAACATCGGATTGACCACATATGTCTTCTAATGTCCGGGACATCACAACTTGAAAGGCGTAAAGTGATATGGTAAACTATATGAGTTAACATTTATGTAGTTTCAATTGAAATGCACTATGCATTGATCTTGAGACACAGAAGCACGGGAAGATGGTAATCCATGTTGCTTGTATGGAATAACTTCTTGTGAGGAAATAACCCCCTCCTCCGACCTTGTAGTCAAAGATGATCCCGTGCTTAGNAACATCGGATTGACCACATATGTCTTCTAATGTCCGGGACATCACAACTTGAAAGGCGTAAAGTGATATGGTAAACTATATGAGTTAACATTTATGTAGTTTCAATTGAAATGCACTATGCATTGATCTTGAGACACAGAAGCACGGGAAGATGGTAATCCATGTTGCTTGTATGGAATAACTTCTTGTGAGGAAATAACCCCCTCCTCCAACCTTGTAGTCAAAGATGATCCCGTGCTTAGATTTACAACCTCTTCAATGCCTTTGCCTCAATCATGACTATCTAGCCCACCCAAAGTAAATGCAGTGGATCATAAATGGTCACGTCATCGACAAAGGAATCCACTTTCCTCTGTTGCTCTGTGTGAGCCACTGCTAGCCCTCATAATTGTGCCTTCAAATCCATGACGAGGTCGGAGAAAATTGGCGCCAAGGGATCACCTTACCAAACTACCCTGCGACTCTCTAGGACATAATGCACACATGCATTGGTGAGAAAGGTTAGATCGGTTGGATGTAGAACGGTGGGAGGATTGGCATCCACTTGATTCCTGTATTAATTCTTGAGGAAGACCTTAGTGAGTCAATGCTATGAAGACTTCCTGATTCTTGAAGTCTTAAATCAAGAATTCATCAAATAAAACAATTTGTTTTATGTAGTTGAAGACTCAAAAAAAATGTTTTTCCAAAGGAACTAAAATGACAGATTGTCTTTATGGATCGCTTGTACCCTTCTTACCAGCATCGATGCCCCATATCCAC
Organism: Penium margaritaceum; assembly: GCA_023375785.1. NCBI lineage: Eukaryota > Viridiplantae > Streptophyta > Zygnematophyceae > Desmidiales > Peniaceae > Penium > Penium margaritaceum. The sequence continues at coordinate 71,699 of SZWC01001275.1, read as the reverse complement.
CCCCACACCAAACTCATGGGGCAAAAGAGTAGTCTAACGTTTTTCCTTGCCTTGAAAGAGGTGGAAACAAACAACCATGTGTACCTAGACCTCTTCAATTCCAATAGGGAGAACTCCAACCTCTTCTATATCTCCCTTGAAGATTCAATTTTCCTACAACCAAACCACAAAAACAGCCACTTGTACTACATCACATGTCAGCAAAGATTCACATTACACCCCTAAGACTTCCATGGTTGCAAACAACCCCAACACCAGGTCTTTGAGAATTTTTGAATTTAGGCAAAGCTTCTGTGAATTTGACCCTTGGATCAACTCTCTGGACACCTCATCCACCACCTCATCTGTGACTGTTGGCACTAACCTCTTTTGTAGATGGTACATATGCACTTTCCCCAAGAAAGGCGACAAGGCCTAAGGGTGGTTCACTTAAAGTGTTGCCAAAGTGCATGCAACCTTAGCGTTTGGGGGATGCTCCTCAAACCACTACATAGCTCTCTCTAAGACACCCTCATACACTACTACTGTCATGCTATGGCAAGTATTTGCAAGAACCATCCCCTTTGTGGCTGATTCCAAATGCGCGAAAGGGGTTGCAACCACCTAGATACACGAGTTTCAAGGATCCAGCTCTCAAGCCTTCTATCATAAGTGTGCCATGTCACCTACATCACATCAGGTGCATCAGTCCATGACAACCTCATAAATGGGGAAAAGGTCACCAACAACCACCTCCTAATTATTGTCCCTCTCCCCTCTTAACCTCAATTGAACGATAAGCCGACCATACACAACAAATAAGTTAGTAAAATACTCCCTAGATAAATGGTTGTGATTGTTGGGTTTTTTAGAGCCTGCAGTGACAAAGTCACCGCATGCTCTGATGCACCACGGGGGTCTTGCTGCTTTCTAGGATCTCTGTGCATAGCTAGCAAATCCTATACTCAAATGTACAGAAGCAAAAGACTTGGATTGAATGTTTTAGTGAAATGACTATTTAGTGCAAGTATGGTACAGGGAAATAGCAACAAAACACAGCTCAGCTCAATGCTCTGACACAACCTGCCCCATCCAAGGGCAGAACACCTTGCTAAGCCGTCAAGGCTGTCGTTGCAAGGGTGTCGGCATGGTCACTATGCTTTCAGGTGAAATGGCTTTCAAGTTGTCAACGCATCTTCCTCTACAAAAGCAGCCATTGCCAGACTTACAGGGTTGTGAAAGGACTTCCAACCCTCCTAGCCAAGCTGGAAAAGTGTTGCTAGGCTTACTAGGTTGACGGAGGGGAACTCGAGCAAGACACACAACTTCTAAATCCTCCTAAACAGGTTCACAGAGCATTGCCAGACACAATGGGTCAAGTGAGGGAGACTTTAACACAGTCCAACTACCCAGACAGAATCAGCTCTTTAAAGCAAAGTTGAGGTTAGACACTAACTCTGGGCTCTCATGCCTAGACACAACTCCTGGCCCACGGATGGGCAACATCAAGCAAGACATGTCAAGCTAGGCAGCTTACATCTTGTTGGCAGTCTGGCCACCACAGCAAGGTAGTCAGGCCTTCAAGTAGTCAGGGGCGTCCTCCTACCTAGGCTGGTAGACTGCTGCGAGGCTTACTGAGGTCTTCCAATGACAGGGACTGTAGAGTCTTGGTCTGAGGCATTTCCTCACACAGATGGACTGTTGGTCTTACTGCTGGAGTTGCTTATTGAATTGTTGGGTTGCTATTGGAGTTTTTGGAGTTGCTATTGGAGTTATTGGAATCAGTGAGTCCAGTCAACTTCTATAGTGGGATCCTGGCAAGTTGACCAGTTGCTTTGTGCCTAGAGGAAGCTTCCTCTTGCAAGGTCGTAGCTTCTTTCACAAGGAATCTTCCAAGTCCAAGGCATGCAGCTTCCTCCTCAAGGAAGCTTCCTGAAGGCTGGAAACTTGGTCGTGGTCCCAGCTGTTGAGTCGCGCATGTTCCCACTGACATAGGGTGGTCCCCACTCTTGGCTTTGCATGCTGCTGCTGAGTCATGCATGTAGTAAATGATGGAGCTGCTTCTTCGTGCATGTGGTATTTGATGCAATGTTGAGTCGTGCATGCACCGCCTGATGCAGAGTGGCCCATGCTTCACAGCTCTGCTTGCATGAGGTGATGCAAGTGGTCCTAGGAGTCAGGTCAGGTGTAGCCCCATCTTGACTGGTCTGGACCAAGTTCCCAGCAGTGCTTTCTTGCATTGTGTAGCTACGGAGCAAGCTAGGCTAGCAGGCATGCACAACCCAGCTATGCATGCGGCACTTGAAGTTCCAGGCTCCTTTTCCCCCTTCCACCTGGATGCGAGAAATAAATTACGCTTGTAGAGTAGGAAATTCCTAATCAAGCCGCACCCGGGTATTTACGAATTAAATTCTGTAGCTTTGCGTAAAGAACTCCAATTGTGAATCCAACTATGCCATGACAAAGCTATCGCTCAATGGAATTATCCTTCACTCCAACACTCCCCCTAGACAGGTACGCTAATGATTGTAGAGTCTCTTTCATTTTTTTGAGTTGTGAAACGAGTTATCAATGGTGGTTTCAGCTGCTTTAAAAAATTTTCTACTATCAAAAGAGATTTCTGCATTGCTATTGAGTTTTAAAAGGCTGTTGGTAATTTTTAAAAAAAAAATGCGGCTCAATTTGGTTGAGTTTTGCCTTGGAAAATGCTCGGTCTGAGCTTTCTTGGGTTTTGTCGGAGCCGTTGTCTGGTCGGAGAAAGTTGGGTGGAGCGGAAAAACTAAATTTGGTGAGGCTGGGTTCACCTGCCCACTTACCACAAAAGTTGCTTCATGCAGAAGCAACCTCCCACAGCTGAAGACAACCTGTCTCTCATGCACGGGCTGGGCTGTGTAGTGGAAAGCTGAAGAATCTTCCACTGACCCGGCACTTGCAAGGTAGGACAGCTGCTTGGGAACGCCGGCATTGACTGCCAACCTGCTATAGCCACCTCTGGCGGACAAATGTTAAAGATTGCCACTATTCATTCTTTCTTGATGCTGCAGGTTTCTGCTCACTGTGTTACCGCAACCACTTGCTTCAACGACTTTACTCTCCTTGTTTTATTGCTTGCTCCAGCCATACATAACTGCTTCAACTTGATTTTGCCATGGTTTAGGGAACCATTGTACCACAACATCCATTTTTGGTTACTTACCACTCCTGGAATGGCGCTCCTGAAGTCCATGGCATCCTATGCAGCTAGAAGGGCATTTCTTGGTCGTCGTCGTCATCATTGCCACAGCTCTTGTGGTCATTGCCCAAATTTTTGGTCAATGCTTCTTGACTTTGTCGGCTAAAAATATCATTGCCCCTCCTTGTTGGAGAGTATTCCAGCTACCCTTCATGGGTACCATGCCTTCTGTCGACCACAAACTTGCCCCTTCTCCTTCCCTTTTTCTTCCACGTAGCCCACCGACTGCGTCGATTGGAATCTCGTTGCTCTCTCGCCATGACTCCACCAGCCACTTGGCCTTGGCTGCTTGGGCTTGGCCATCCGCCACCGTCCGTTGCTGTAGGGGGGGGCATCTGTCCAGCCGTTTTTTCTGTTTTCACGGCTGGTCCTCTTGAGCGGAGGCCTTGCGCAAGGCCTACCTTGCTGGTCGCCGGCAAGCTTCCGTGCCATTGCAATAGGGGCTTTGCCTGCTGTCATGGCAGGGCCTTGCCGTGACCTTGCCTGCCGTGGCGACAGGCCTTTGGTCCAGCTCGCCATCGCGGCAAGCTGATGCAAGGTCTAGTGTGGACATTGCTCCCCTCCCCCTGGCTCATCGCTCCCCTACTCAGCCCCTGTTTTGCTTGCGACAGCGAGCATGCAACTTTTTCTTTCTGGTCAAGTTGTTCGCGCAAACTCGCACTCCATTGCTCGATCTTTTGGGGATCCATTTCCTAACAATAGCTCAGCAGCCACCTTTGACTTCTAGTATGCCCTTTTTTTCCTTTTTCTTAAAGAGCGCTGTTATGAGCTCGCGGTTCACATCCAGCAACTACCTCTTCAAAGTCACCAGAGAAGGTAATCCGTCTAATTTTGCAGAAAAAAGTGGTAAGGTCCATTTTGTAAAAAGTGAAACGAGAGCTTTTGTGGCAAGGATTACAGCAGATGCATCCTATTGCTGGTCATTGCCTGTCTAGCTACTGCGGTTGATTCTCTGTTGCACTAGCCACTCATGAAGGAGGATCCATGGTTGCAGGAATTAAGCCTGCCGTGCAATTTTTTCGGGGAGGGAGAGCAAACCCAAAAACAAGGTTCTCACCATTGCCGAAACAAAATCTGAATCCTGGCATTTTTTTTATCCACCAGGCAACCTATAGTAGACACTAGATGTTGATGGATATGAGAGTGCCAGAAAGCGACAAAAATAGCTTGCTCGATAGAAATCATCTGGCATAACATTTGCTCAGAGGATGTTTCACAGTTTCCAAAACACTTTTCGGAACTTGATTCGGAGTCCGTTTGAGTGAGATATGGATTTTAAAAGTTTGGAGATCATGGGTCACGTTCAAGTGACGACCTGAGCACTTTGAGCTCAAAAGGCGGCAAGATTATTGGTCAGGACGGCTAACAGCGGCCTTCAAGGAGAAAAGGCAGCTGGAGGACCTCCAAGAGACTTCTAGGAAGGTGTAGAAAATGATTTTTGGTCGTCCAAGTGGTGTGAGACATAATTCTCTTGTGTGACAAGGTGACTGCCGCTCATCCCGCTAGGCCAGGAGAGTGTGCTAGAGGGTAGACTTTGACATAGTGTATCTTAGTACTCCCTTGGCCAAATGAGGCATATAAGGGTTTGTTAGAAAGATGTGAAAATTCTCTTTCTCACTTAAAAGATGATTCAAATGTTTCAATTCTCTGAAAGCCTACATTTGCTTCCGTAATTTCTGTCTGTGCAACCTGCAACCCCCTCTCACAAACAGTTGGTCCTGCCTAGGCGGCCCTTAGTGAGCCTGATCACCTCCCTGAGGGCTGCCCTAGTTTCCATCATTTGTATCAGAGCTAGAACAAGGCCTTTTCTCATCCTTGAGGCATTCCTTGCACCTTGTTGTGTGAGAGAGCCGTTTGTGGGGTGAACATTGCACTACCATGGCGACATCTGCTTCTGCGGTGGCCGGCGTCAACATCGCCAAGTTCGAAGGCAAAAACTTATTCAACTGGAGCAACAACATGAAGATGGTCCTGATGGAGAAGGGTCTCTAGAGCAAGGTTGAGGAAGCTGAGAAGGAGAAGGAGGCAGCAGCCGAGACAGATGAGGAGGAGCAACAAAACAACGTACAGCAATTGCCACGACGGTCCGCACGCATCAACAAAGGTGCAAAGGACAGTGGGGAGCTGCTGAGGTGATCCGAACGCCTCGCAAGCAAACAGAGGCCGTTGGAGGAGCTGGTGAACCTGTGCACTGTTCCACCACCAACGGAGTTGGCTGACCTTGAGCTTCTCTTCCGCACAGTCACCGATGACCCAACCACATCCGCTGAAGCCATACGTAGCGCCGAGGTGGCAGATTGGCGTGCCGCAACAGCCGAGGAGTATGCTGCACTCATGAAGAACGGCACCTAGACCCCTAAGGAAGCTCCATGTGGCAGTTGGGTGATCGGATGCCGGTGGATATGTAGGCGTAAGCGTGGTGCGGATGGTAAGGTGCTCAGGTATAAAGCACGGCTGGTTGCAAGGGGTATGCGCAGATTGAGGGTGTGGATTACAATGAGACATTTGCACCTGCTGCAAAGTTCCCATCCATCCGAGCGATCCTCGCACTTGCTGCTGCTATGGACTGGGAGGTGCACAAAATGGATGTGACTTGTGCATTTCTGAATGGTGACCTCGAGGAGGACGTGTACATGGAGCAGCCGGAGGGGTATGTGGTGGAGGGAAAGGAGGATTTGGTGTGCAAGCTTGTGAAGGTCCTCTACGGCCTGAAGCAAGCCCCGCGAACATGGTACCACAAGATGCATGAGCATCTAGCTAGCCTTGGCTTTGTGCGCAGTAAAGCGGACCATGCTATCTATGGGCGCACACAAGAGGCAAGCCAGGTCATCATCTCGCTCTATGCTGATGATCTGCTCATTGCATCTGACTCCCAGTCTCTTTTGGACGATGTAAAGCAGTCCCTTGCTGCCAGGTTTGACATGAAAGACATGAGAGAGCTCAGCTACTACGTTGGCCTTCAGGTCAAGCACGATTAGCAGTATTAGACTTTGGAGCTGTCGCAGAGCACGTACATGAGCGACACCATCAAGCGCTTCAACATGGCAGGAGTGTGCAAGGCCGATACACCACTGGAAGTGGGAGCAAAGCTGTACATGACACAAACTCCCCGCGGAAGGCAAGAGAGCAGCCCCATGGAAACAGTGTTGAACCAAGCAGCAGTTGGGAGCCTCATGTACGCAGTAGTCGGCACGTGCCTCGACATCAGCCAAGCAATGGTAGTTCTTAGCACGTTTTGTGCAAATCCGGGCGTGCCGCACTGGGAGGCGGATAATCGGGTGTTTCACTACCTTGACAGCAGTAGCAGCAGCCTTTGCCTCACCTTCAATGGAAACAACAGCCCCATCCTCATCGGCTACAATGACGCAGATTAGGGAGGTGACCTGGACACAAGGAGGACACCAAGTGGGTTCGTGTTTGTGATCAGGGGAGGTGCAATCAGCTGGAGGAGCAAGAAGCAAGAGTGCGTTGCCCTCTCCTCCACCAAAGTAGAGTACATCTCCCTGAGTGAAGGAGCAAAGGAAGTTGTGTGGCTGTGTGAGCTACTCTCAAGCCTTGGAAAGCACCAGACCACAGCCACTACCATCTACTATGAGAACATGAGCGCCATTGATCTGACAAAGATTGCCGGGTTTCACACCCGCACCAAGCACATCGACCTCCGGTACCACTTCATCCTCGAGCTTGTGGCAAAGCACGTGGTGCACATCAAGTTCTACCCTTCAAGCATGATTCTGGCAGACTTTCTGACCAAGCCGCTCGCAGCGCACCGCTTTCAGCAGCTGAGGGGACAGTGCCGACTTGTGTGATTTTTATTCTTGCAAAGTGGGAGAATGATGGATATGAGAGTGCCAGAAAGTAACAAAAACAGGCTGCTCGACAAAAATCATCTGGCATTATATTTGCTTAGAGGATGTTACACAGGTTCCAACACACTTTACAAAACTCGATTCGGAGTCCGTTTGAGTGAGATATGGATTTCCAAAGTTTGGAGATCATGGGTCGGGTTCAAGTGACAACCTGAGCACTTTGAGCTCAAAAGGCGGCATGATTATTTGCCAGGATGGCTGAGAGCGGCCTTCAAGGAGAAAAGGCAGCTGGAGGACCTCCAAGAGACTTCTAAGAAGGTATAGACAACAATTGTTGGTCGTTCAAGTGGTGTGAGACATAATTCTCTTGTGTGACAAGGTAACTGCCGCTCATCCCGCTAGGCCAGGAGAGTGTGCTAGAGGGTAGACTTTGACAGAGCGTATCTCAGTACTCCCCAGGCCAAATGAGGCACATAAGAGCTTGTTAGAAAGCTGTAACAATGCAATTTCTAAGTCAAGAGTTGATTCAGACATTTGCGTTCTCTGAAAACCTACATTTGCTTCCGTAATTTCTGTCTGTACAAACTGCAACCCACTCTCACAAACAGTTGGTCCTGCATAGGCAGCTCTTAGTGAGGTTGATCACCTCCCTGAGGGCTGCCCCAGTTTCCATCAGACGTCTCCCGCTTTTTTTACTATTGATTTCCTGCTGCTACTGGTGGTTGTTGCTTCCACTTTGCAGAAGGCATCGCAAACTTGGTTGGCATGATACCTCCAATCCGCATGACGGACGGGCTAAGCCACGTAGCTCGTGATCACAACGAGCTGCTCGAAGGTCGTTTTAGGACCTCGGACTCCTCCCCTTCACTGCCACCACTGCTTCAAGTGCACCACTGCTAGTTTAGCTCCTGTTGTGAGATCATTTAAAACTGAGTATGCTGCTGTGCGACGGATATCTACGGTTGTGAGAAGCGAGTTTGCCTTTCGACAAATTGATGCCTTCGTGTGGAAATCCAAGGAAAAGGTCCTTGTTTGCTTTGGAGGTCCGTATAATTCCTCTGTTTTGTTGATGCTTCCTCCTCCACGTAATGGAAACTCTGCTGCATTAGTGCTTTTGCTTCACTTGCCAGTGCCGATGCTACAACCAAAGGGTGCTTTGGGATTCCATCCCCCTTTTGTTTTGCTCAAACACTCCCCTTTCTTTTTCTTCTTCTTCTTCTTCCGCTGCTGCCCATTTCTCATCATGGAGCAAGATTTGCAGTTGTGAGAAGCACATGTCAGACTGGTGACATGCGACCTTGCCTTGGTGCTTTTGTCACTATTGTGCCCATTGTGGTGAGCTGCCCCGGAGTTGCCACCATGTTGCTTCCTCTTGTACCAATCCTGTGTCCGTATGACTCAAGCTTGTGAGATCATTCTTTGAGCTTGCACGTACTCGTGGCTCCACACACGAATACCTGCTACATGACTACTGCTCTTGTAGGTCGTAGGTTGGCTTATGCTCTGCCGTCTGCTGCGTTGTTGGTGCATGTTGCTATCGCGTTGGCTCTGTACAAGCTGATGAAGAGTCAGATTTTCACACACTTTGAGGCTCATGTGAACCTCTGTCTCTTGCAAAAGATGCATCCACCTCAGCTGCTCTACTACACCATCAGTATCCAACTGCTGGGTTTTCTATTGTTCGATGGAGCATGAGAACTCTGTCTGGGTTGCGGAGCTATTGTCCTCTTTGTTGGTTAGCTTGTTAATGTTTGGCAAGCCGTCTAACCCTGTGACCACTAGTGTCAAAACTTTTCTCTCTAGTAGGCACTGTCGTTGCGACTACTACATGTTGTTGCCAGGCTGCTGATGGCAGTCTTCTTCCTTGGCCACCACTCCACCCTCCATAAGATCTTATGAGGCAGTTGCTTGCCTTGGCTCTCTGACAACCTAGGTTGTTACCAATAACATCCCTGCTTGCGGCTTGAAAATCATTGCATGGGGTGATGTCGACCCTCGTGACATCATCACATTGGTATTTGCAAAGTACCGCTGCTTATTTTCAGTTGCTACTTGTTGCGCTTGAAAGCGTGTTGGCACCGCTGCATGCTTTCACTGTTGTACTAGTGCCGTTATGGATGCTTTAAGGGACACCACAAGTGTCTGTACGCTTCCTCCATGAGCCGATGAAGCTGACATTGTCTACTGAGGACAGACAGGCTAAGGCATGTGTGGAGAAGAGCTAAGCTCTGGCTGATGTGCAAATGGCTGATGTGACGTTAATGAAGTCCTTTTCAGCTGCAAGGCCTCATTTTGTAGTTGGATCTGCACCACTGGACATTTAAACAGAGTTTTTCAGGCAGCTAGCAGCTCACAGGTATGCCGCTTCCATTGGTAGAGGAGCTATTGCTTTCTAATTTGTTGCCGTTGCTCTGTGCTTTCATGCATGAAATCCTATTCCCGAGCTGTCTCATGCTGATCTGCATCAAGAAGTGATGGTACGACCCTCACAGAAAGCACCTCGATTGCAGGGCGTTGTGCCTCAACCACGCAAAGCTCTATCATGCCTGATGTTGCGGATTGTATCACTTGCATCCACATTGGCATGAGAGCATTTTTTATTGAAAATTCCACATCTGCCTGTGGGACTAATGTAGATGATGACAATGGTAGTTGTGCCGGTAGAAGTTGATGCTGAAGATGCTCCTGCTACTGAATTTGGGACAAGTGTTGCTGAAGCTGAGGAAGATGAGCTTCAGAACTTATGAGTTCCTCTTTGGAAGCTAATAACACAAGAAGCCTGTCAGGCAGGTGCTACCGCAAGGCTTCATTTGCATGCACATCATCTCTTCCTGTCGTTCTCCAGAGCACCTCCTCTCTTAAGTGCTTAGCCTCCTCAGCTGCTACTTACTCTCTCTTTGGACCACATCCGTGGTCTCTGCACGAGCTTGGCGCTAAGAGGTCATTTAGCTCTTCAGAGTTGATGTGTGGGCTCTCTATATTGAGGCCGTCAAAAGCGACCTCAATGACTCCATGTGCGTAGGGTTGCCTTGTCACGCATTCACCCTACCATTGGTGAGTGATGATAGATATTCTCAGCCATTGAAGCTTGAGCTTTAATTGCTGCTTCTTGCTGGAGGCACGGATCTGCTGCTCTAATCGAATGTTGAGCATGCCCAGACGTCCTTGTGCTCTGATATCATGATGGGAATTTAAGATATCATACCCAGACGTCCTTTGGTGACAAAGTCACCGCGTGCTCTGATGCAGCGAGGGGGTGTTGTTGCTTTCTAGGATCTCTAGGGATTGCAAGCAAACCCTATACTCCAATGTGCGGAAGCCAAAGACTTGGACTGAACTTTAAGTTTAAATGACCATCAAGTACAATTATGATACAGTGAAACAACAATAAAACACAACTCAGCTCAATCCTCTAACACAACATGCCCCATCCAAGGGCGTAACACCTTACTAGGTCGTCAAGGCTCTCGTTGCAAGGGTCCCAGCATGGTCACCATGTTTTTAGGTAAAATGGCCTCTTGGTTGTCAAGACAGTCTCCTCTCCATGCTGGCTGCCATTGCAAGACTTACTAGGCCGTCAAAGGACTTATGACCCTCCTAACCAAGCTGGCTAAGTACTGCCACTCTTATTGGGACGACAGAGAAGAACTCCAACAAGACACACGGCTTCTAGACCCTCCGAACCAGGCTGTCAGAACACTGCCAAACACACTGGGTCGACAGAGGGAGACTCCAACACATTGTAACTCTCCAGACAGAATCAACTCTGTAAAGGAGAGCTAAGGTTAGACACTTACTCATGGCTCTCACTTTTAGACACAACTCCTAGCCCACATATGGGCAACATCAAGCAAGACAGCTCAAGCTAGGCAGCTTGAATCTTGCAAGTAGTCTGACCACCACAGTGAGGCAGTCAAGCCTTCAAGTAGTCAGGGGCTTCCTCCTGCCCTGGTTGGCATAATGTTGCGAGGCTTACTAGGTTCTTGAGATGAGAGCAACTTCACAGTCTTTGATTGAGGAGTTTTCTTGCGGAGATGGACCACTGGTCTTATTGCTATAGTTGCTTGTTGAGTTGTTGGAGTTGCTATTGGAGTTCTTGGAATTTCTAATGGAGTTATTGAACTGACTGAGTCCAGTCAGCTTTTGTAGTGGGATCCTGGCAAGTTAACCAGCTGCTCTGTGCGTAGAGGAAGCTAATTACTGCAATGTCATAGCTTCTTTTACAAGGAATCTCCTCGGTCTATGGCACGCAGCCTCCTCCTCAAGGAAGCTTCTTGTAAGATGGCAAGTTGGTCGTGGTCCTAGCTGCTATGTCGTACATGTTGACGCTGACGCAGGGTGGTCCCAACCCTCGGATCTACATGCAACTACTAAACTGTGCATGTAGTTCCTGATGCAGCTGCTGAGTCGTGCATATGCTAGTTGATGGAATGATGAGTCTTGCACGCACCACCTGATGTAGATTGGTCCACAACTCTGCTTGCATGTGTTGGTGCAAGCGGTCCCAGTACTCCAGTCAGGTATAGACCCACCCTGACTAGTCAGGGCCAAGTACCCAGTAGTGTTTGCTTGCACTATGGAGCTGCTGACCAAGCTAGGGAAGCAGGCATGCACAACCCTGTTGTGTATATAGCACTTGAAGATCCAGGCTCCTTCTCTCCCTTGGACCTGGATGCCAGAATTAAATCTGGCTTTTACATCAGAAATTCCTAGCCGGGCCGCACCTGGGTATTTACAGACAAGAATTCGTACCTTCGCGTACAGACCTCTGATTGTCATTCCAACTACGCCATGTTGAAGCTATCGCTCAGTGTAGTTATTGCTCACTCAAACAGTGATAGGTTAAGAGTTCAACGTGGAAGAGGGTTATCTTGTATATGTAGATTGGCATAGATAAGAAATCTAACAATAGAACCCATGCATTGTAACGCTCTATTATCACCCTCATACAGTGATGTTTAATCCCATGCAAGTACGATAGAACAAATTGGTCCTGTACTGGATATTCAAAGCCACCCTACTTCAATCGTTTGACTCCTTTCAAGATCTCTCATACAAAACCATCGAGTTCCTCCTAAGAAATGATGTAAAGTAGGTGCTTGTGGTTTTGTAGTTTGTCACAAGAGTGGGAAGTTTCTGAAGCACCCTCAATACAAGCTTGAGAGATTAGTGGCATTACCTCCAGCAATACCATGACCTCTTCAGGGATCCCTATGCACTCTTGCTTGCTTTGACCGCATAGATGTAGACGTTAAGCCATCAAAAGCGATGAACATGTGACAACATTGTACTCAAGTTCAACCCCGTGACATTGGACGGAACCAAGTCTTTGTATAGAGAGACGGGCATCATCATGTTAAAGAGGAAGGTTCTCTGCCTTCACCTGAGGTATGTTGCCTATCTTTGTGACAAGTGGTGTGTTCTCCCCAACTACTAGGCTTTCTACGTACCACACTTGACCTCTTTTTGTCATTTTGGTGCCCTCCCCTACAATCAATGAAACACTGAGTAGCCTAGATCCCATTCTTAATCAATGACTAGCTCCTCACCCATGTGTGCGACCCAGAAAACTACAAAATGTAATAAGAAAACATACAACGCAGAAAATGATAGCCACAATAGAAAAGGCAAGGAGTGGGGGAAAGGGTTTGAAAAGTGAGGGAGATTTGATAGTGGTGAGGATAGCATGTCAAGTGAGGTAGAGGGAGACAAGGGCTAATGTCCACAGGTGAGAAGAGGAAATGTTTGCAAAGTTTTGACTTGATGATAGACTCTAACATCTTTAGTTGAGGACCAATGGGTTAAAGTAAAGATGATTTTACTATTAGTTACTAGTCAAAGTCATCATTGTTCCCCAAGAACTTTAGGTACACACGTGGATGCCATCATGAGAGAGGACCTCTTCATATGTGGCAAGACATGTGATGGCGTCAGACATTTTCATTGCAATAGCTCTTGCTATTCTTTTAATAAACGCTAATCACACCATGGCTTGAACTGTAACTGGTCATAATCTAGCTTTCATTGGAACTCCTGTTAGTTGTTTTCTCATGTCTCCCATTATCCTTGGAGAGATTATGACCACTGTGGCCTTTTGGAAACATAGCATTTGCTCAGTTTGGTTTGTACCACAAAACTCGAGAGGAAAACCCTCCAATAATAGACAACAGGAACTCTATGCTATAGTCGCCCCCTATGAACCTATTGTACGAGGGTCATGGGACAAAGGGTTGGATTCTTGTCGCCACCCTCTCTGAAAGAGCTGTAGGTATGACGAATGCACAAATGGTAATGTAGCAATTGTAGCTATTGATCTTGCTAATATAATTGCAGCTTATTCACTCCTGACTCTCCTACGAGGATGAGGGATATGTTCCCAATGATAGCTGTCCAAGATAGGGAGGTGATAACTAGAAGAGTGAATATTATCATGGCTACTACAAGTACTTTTTTCCTTGATGTCTTTGTTGCTACCAGTGATTATTCTATAGTAGCTCCTACCAAAATTGTTACTTTTTAATATTTTATTATTGTTAGGATTGCTTGAATTGCTACAACTGATGTAGTTGCTACAAGAAATGTTGTGGCTCTCTTAAAACTAGGGCTACTACTAGGATTGATGCTTTGAATACAACCATTATTTTACTGACGCATGTAGTGGTGACTACCACAATTGGTTTGAGGAAAGGAGCAAAACTGGCAGCTACTAGCTCAAACCAAGGCAAGCGCCAATGCAAAGAGTGATGTTTTGCTTCTCCAGGACCTTGGTCCAGCTTAGTAGCCGATCAGGCTTTTGATGATATATAGCTAGCTGTTACAAACCTCACTTGATTTCTTCCACAAATTCTCCCTAACCTTGCCCTCAAGATGTTTCAATGGAGAGTTCAATATTTGATTTGAGCCATTTGGTAAAGAAATTGCCTATAACTCTAATTTCCAGTGATGTTTCTGCGAATGATCTTTCTATTGTCAAATTTTGTTTTAACTGTCATTTCCAATGTTTTTTTACGACTACTACGATTGCTTTGGCTCCTATCGCTATCATTTTAGTGGCTTTCATAGGAGGTATTATAACTACTTTGGCCATTGCTAATGCTATAGATGTTCTGGATGCAGTAGTTGTTGCTTTTATGGTTATTTTTGTTGCTTTTTGGTGATGATTTTCCTCTTTTCTCGTCACCTTTTCTCATTCTGCACTCCAAGGGACCTATGGGAAAGAGACATCCCTATACAATTCTGTCAAGGGCTGAGATAAGGCAACCACCGATAGTAGTGGTTGCTCTGCCTGAGGAAGATGGTGACATTGCACTTTTAGCATAGAAAAGAGGCAAATCTCCACGTTGGTTAGCCACTATGCAGTTTCATGTTATTGTTTCTCCACGTACTGGTTGACTTGAACCTGTTGTATTCCCCTCTCCCTCTCCTTGCTCTTACTATGTATCAATGTGTAGGTTAGGAGGCTAATGGACACAGGCCAAGTGTATTGCCAATACCACATTCAAAGAATCGTTCTTACTTTCCACAGACTCTCCCTCCAACCATTTTTAGAGAACTTCTACAAGGAAAACCTCCATTGGTTGATTATGGAGGTATACCTTCCCTTTCTACGCTTTGAAAAATCCCACCACCTAAGCATATGTCTTTGGGGTCAGCTGTACCCTAATTTTAAAGACGTCATACGCCAACCCTCAAGTCTTCTAAAGATTACCTACCATTCTCGTGAAATGCGGTTGCTTTGATGTTAGAGACTCTGACATCAAGATTTCTAGAGTCAATCAATCTCTGACATATGAGAGCAAATTTGTTCTTGGCCAAATGCTTGGGTGAGCTCAATAACTTCCATAATGCCTTGGGCACGTGAAAATCTACGAAGGAGGAATTCATTCATATTGTGCACAAGATGGCATAGGAGCACAACCATTCCTGTGGTCATGCCTTGTTCTATTTAAGCACTCCAAATGCTTCCTTCCATGTAGGTACTCGTGGCTACACCATAGTTAAGTCAACCAATCCATTTCAAATTATAGCCATAGCTCACCCTCGAGGGAAATCTCCAGCAAGGGAGTGCACATAGTTTTGCACATGTTCTTGCTATTTTTGCTACTATAAGCCGTACTGCTATGAGTGTTGATGACACCACCGTTGCTCTTGCTACAAAGGTTATTGTTGATGTAATATTCATGCCGTCATAGTTGTTTTGCTACTCTAGTTGGTGTTACTACCACTTACGGTTAGTTTTTGTTGTTCTTGCTTCAGATGGCAATGCTCCTACTACTTCCAATTGTTGGCGATTAGTACCTACCAGGTTTCTTCAAGTTAGTTGACGCTTCATAGGATGCAGCTTGTTGGTCAAGTTGGGTATCTTGGCAGGTCAAAGAAACCATGTTGTGGTGAGGAAACTGTGGCAAGCTAGTTGGCTCGTTGTGGCTAGCTGGTCACGTGATGCTAGCCGGTAGATGGTAGCTGGCTAGTAGCAACCGGCCAGCTGGTAGGTTAATGATGGTTGGCTATGGCTAGCAAGTGGCATCATGCGTACTATCCATTCACCAGGCTCATTGAAATGATGTTATACCAACTAACACATCATCACATCAATGAGAAAGATATATAGAAGGCCGGTGGGTAGTCAAGACAACATGTAAGTCCTTCAGAAGGCTAAAGGGTTGTCAAGACAGACTGATTGCTAACTCAAACATGCTTACAATGTTCTCTAATTCTGTTTTTGGGGGTCTGAATACGAGGGTTACTTTTCGTAATAGGATAAGCTAGATTTTCCTCTTGATCTTCATCTCAAGTGCGAGTGCTTGTTGTCTCGCAATTATAAATGATCAACCATTGGCTGCACAGGCTTGCAGAAAAGCCAAAATTTGAGGTTCAAAACTGGAATCAGGCTCTACAATATACCTTGCAGTGAACCAATAACTTTCTTTTAGTTTGAAGATGATGAAATAAGTGATGAAAAACCATAACGATTGATTGATGTGGAATTTATCATCAAGTTATTTGAAGCTACCATGTGGAGATTACTCAAACACAAAAACATTAAATTGGAGTTTGGTTGACGGGACCTGGATTTTCTTTCTTATTTGGTGTAACAGGGAAAACCCTTCCGATCAATCAGAAATTTCTCTTTCTTACAAGGTACAAGAATTCCTACTTCATTAGACAAATTGGAAGAAGCCTGTTTAGTCAAATGAGAGTTCACCGAAGAGGATTTTTAGGCCGCCCCCACACCGTAGTAGCTCAACTCCCCTTGCCACGTCGTGGGGGTGGCACGAGCTCAACTTGAGCTGAAGTCATTGCTGACCGCAAAGGAGCCCATGAACTTCGGGCGAGGTGATCCGGAGTTTCTAGGAGTTGCTATCTCGGAGCCGTAGCAACTCCGGGGTCGGTACTCCACGTTCCCCTCTTCGGTCACGTAACGAGGTCGCGAAGAAGACATTCGTGCATGCAAGAGTCGCGAAAGTCAAGGAAAAAGTGTTTTCGCACACAAAGGCGCTGACATACGCTAATCGTTGCTCGGTGCAGTTGCTTTGCCTTCCAGTGTGAGAGTACTACCATAGGAATACCTTCATTGTCCACCGCGTAAAGGTTGCAGACATGTGAGAATGTTTGGCCGAGTTGTTATGAGTCGGTATGAGGGGGGCCTGTCCTTTTATTAGAACACATAAATCTTTTCGGGGAGCACCAAGCAGGACTTTTTCTTAGCGCCCACATGACTTCCGCGTAGGAGCTGCCGTGCTACCTGGTTATGCAACCGTACCTTGTTTCACGCGATCTGCAGAGTTGGCACGAGGAGCCCCTCGGGGAGTGCAGATCGCGCACGAGCGCATCAACAGGATCGTCGACCACCTTGCTACCTGCTCTAATCGGCTGTGCAGCTCCCGCTGGTTCCGAGTGGGACTGTCGAAGCATGCAGTCGAGGATGAGACACAGACCCGTGCAGTGCCAGCGATGCACTCTCGTCGCATCTTTCGTACTTGCTTTCCGACGTCGCTCACCTGTGGACTTCTCGAGTCGGCAGGCGCACGCGGCGTGAGCTTTCACGGTGTGAAGATGGTGCGATTACATGACGGTGCGAAGATATGACCGTGCGGGCACGCAAAGCTGGCACTCTGCCGTCTCCTTTGCCTTGAACGTGGAAGCGCAGGGGGATGGGGCGGTGACAATGGGGCCTGAAGCGGTGAAGCGGCGACAGTGTGGCGTAGAGCTTGGATGCCAAAACTCAGTCCTCGAGTCGCACTACGAGTCGCTCTTACTGGTCTTCCTCTCACGAATCTCGAGGGGGAAGGAGGAGGATGTCTGTGAGTCACAGACTGACACACAAAGCTGGCCACAAAACCCGAGCCGCTTGCTGGCCACAGTCTGAGGTAGGAGTCAGGCATTTTGGTATGAGACCAGCCGCACGTCATCACTTCTTTCGACAGCAACGGATTTTATCAGAACTCTCTGAAAAACTCGTATGCAGCTCACACCGCAGTCTTCCTTTCTTAAAGCGCATCTGCCCAAGGAGAGCATCTCATACCGTACGAGTCGCTGATGCGAACCTGCCTAACAGTCAGCCCAGACCCGCCAAACTCAACCTGCAACCTACCTTCTCTTTGTATCACGATCCGTGAAGAAGACCGTGACCAAGCGATTTAGTCCAAACGAGCCGCGATGGCCTCCAGAAAGAGCGTCTGCACCCTCCTCGCCCTCCTCGCCACTGTTGTGGTACTTTGCGTTTCATCTGCTGAAGCCAAGACGCCACCTTTCAATGCAACTGCAATAGCGGAGAGTGTCATGGCTTTTCTAAACGAGAACAGCTACACCAGCTTCGCCACCGCCATCACCGACCTTGGTGAGCCTCTGCTTTGCTTCCGTGTCCCCTGGTTTGCTCCAATTCTTTCGCCTCCCCNCCCCCCCCCCCCCCCCCCCCCCCCCCTGCAGTGCAATGCAGCGCTAGTTGTGATGCAGTGTTGCTTTGCTTCCTCCATTGAGTAGTTCCCCTCCCCTCTCCTCCAACTATCTCTTCACCCTCAATCTATCCTTCCCATCTCATCCTACTATGTACTAGATAGGTTGGGGTGACATCCAGCCGTCCAGCGAAGCGAGTGGGTGAGAAGCCAAACCTAGCTTGTAGTGCTTTCTGCCGTATGGCAAGCATATTTAGAGTAAAGACATGCGTATTTCTCTCTTTTTATTGAATCGTGGAACGATTGTCCCTGACATTGTTAACTGCAATACGATGCCTATGCATATCACAGCGGGCCGCGGTCAACTCCTTACGATAGATTCTAGCCCTGAGCTCTCTCTCTCTCTCTCTCTCTCTCTCTCTATCTCTCTCTCTCTCTCTCTCTCTCTCTCTCCCTC
>SZWC01001275.1:0-23538 GCA_023375785.1 Penium margaritaceum | reverse complement strand
GGGGAGAGAGAGAGAGAGAGAGAGAGAGAGAGAGAGAGAGAGAGAGAGGAAGAGCGCAGGAGGAAGGGCACTAAAAAAAAGTTCATGTGCTGTGGTTTCCCTCCTCAGTGAACTGAGAGCCACCCCCAAATAATACAATTGCAAGAAATCTGTAAGCTAAGATAGAGAGTGAAGTAAATGAGAAAGAGAAATGAGACCGTGGTGGAGTCCTCGTATTCCACCAAGGCTCAATGCCCCTAGAAAAATGATATCATCGGATTTCAATTTGATAACAACAATTTTTAGATCGATATTGAAAGATATCGAACTGAAAAAATCAAAATATTGCTTGTTTGGGGGATGTTTTGGTATTGTTTTTTGGGGGGTCCCACCCCTCTACCTCAATATCAATATTGATATCGATATTGATATCAATATCAATATCGATATCATTATCGATGTCGATAGTTCAGTATTGATATTGGCGATATTGCCGAATGCGATATTCATTTTGCACCACCCTAGCGGTAGGGTATGATTCGATAGAGGCTTATGAACGAGATGACTGTCAAGATGAACACGTTGTGAAACTTTATCTCCAAATAGCCTTGATCGATGCAGATGAGAAATGAGAAATCAGTACTTGTACACATGGTTGAAAAGACAGGAGAAAATGCATCTGTTGGCATCCCTTTTGCTAACAATCATTTTAAGTTCTAAACAAATATGTCTCCTTCCACACGAGTAGTGGAACGTCGGAGGAGGCATTTCCACTACATGATAGTTGCTCCACCTCTTGCTCATTGATGAATAGAAATAAAGTAATGGATGAGCGTTTTCTTTGGACAGCTTTGGTTATGAGTATGTATATGTAATACGGTGAAATCCGAACTCTTGCAGTTTGTGAAAGTGCAATCACAAAACGTGCAATAGTTAAGTGGTAAAAAAAAGTGCAAATGTTTTCTTCCCTTCACGTCACTGTAGGGAAATCGCCATGGACGTCTCCAGCATAACAACCCAAAAATTAAAGCATCCAGAGGCCCACACTTACAAGGGTACATGTAGGGATTACCCACAAAATTCGATTTTGTATTGTTGGTTTTTGCGCATCTATCATTGTGCTCTGTTGTGTCCTCCCAGCTTGTGTACACCGGCTTGGAGATGACTGACGGCGAGATGCAAAGCTGCTGGAGTGTCGTCTGGTGGAGCCGACGCACGCTGAGGTCTGCACGCAATTTGCTGGAGCCTCTTCTCTCAGACGCAGTGCTCAGCTCCATCGGCAGGCCTCTTGAGCAGTCATGCCGCTGGCAGTCACTGCCATGGCAGATGCTGTCTGCTCGCGTCCTGTGCAAGATCTGTCTGCACGGTTGCTATTGTAGCGTCATGTTCTGCTTGTGGTCTGATTTTTAGGTAGTTCAGGCACTGATAAAACCGGGGACTAGCCTAGGCGTTGCATGGGTTTAGGTAGCCATAACTCTTTGTTCGCCATTTTTCTAGGTGATATTGACCGCATGACTGCGTTTGCAGCATGGGTATTTTGGTATGGTCCAGTTTTTAGGGAGAACAGACGACGCCTGGGTTTCGGGCTGGCAGATGTCAAGTAGGGCTCACCGAGAAAACGCTACCTGCTAGAAAAGAGGTCATGTTTCTGATTGGCTCGAAAGCCGAGTAACAAGCTCTGCAGATCTAAGGGAGGAGTAGTTCTTGGAGGGGTCTCCCATTGTTGTTCATTCTCAGTTGCTAAGAAGTGTTTTCCAGCTTTGTCTGCCATTCTAGTGCTAACTCCTCAGCACACAACTTTCTCTATCACAGACTCAGAGCTGCGGAAGGAGGCAGCAGTGCAGTGTAACGAGCGTGGGGCCATGCCTACTCTAGCGATGTACCGCCTAAACACACCCCAATAGTCTTGAATTTCCAGTTTGGTATCAGAGCCAGAGCGTAGTAGAAGCAGCAGAGTTGAGCATCAGCGAGGCGTACATGTCCCAATCAACGCCAGAGGACTTAGAAACGTGCCCGTGCAAGGGAAACTATGTTGGATGTTTCCTGGCAGAGTTGGCCCTGCCGGGTGGCATCGTCAGAACGCTCCCAACGTGGGGGAAATGCTACCAAAAGTTTCTGGGCAGCACTGATCCTGCGATGGCGGCGATGTTGGCAGACAGGCAATGTGACTGGCGACGTTGTGACTGCACCAACGCACGCGGCGACGGTGCCACAGACAAGGAAAGTGTCCCATTTTTCCCCCTCTCCCCTTTGCTACGGTAACATTGCAGCCGCAGCAGCAGCAAAATCAGATTTGTGTTGCACATCTGAGTAGATCTGCACTTGATATCTGTGGCCATAGTAGTAGTTGCAACAGTAGCAGCTACGCAGCAACAGCCACAGCAGCTGCCATTGTTATGCAATCGCAACTACGCAACAGTAATAGCAGTCGCACAACCATGCAACAATGGTAGTAGCACCAGTAGCTACCATTGCATAGCTTAGCAGTTGTGCAATCGTGTAGTAGTAGCAACAACAAAAGCCGCGCAACCGTGTAGCAGAAGCAACCGCGCCGAAAGCCACCGTTGTGCAGTTGCGTAATTGCACAGCAGCAGTAGCACTACAGCCATGGCAGGTGCAGCAGTGGTGGTGGCGGCCACTAGAGCAGTAGCAAAAAACAGCACAGCTACAGCAGCTATGGTAGCCGTAGAAGTAACAGATACAACAGCAGAGTAATAGCGCAGCAGCAACCAAAGCCACACAGCTTTGATACTAATAGCAGAAGCAGTAGCAACAGTAGCATAGCAGCAACGGCAGCAGTAGTAGTAAAGCAAAAGCAGCAATACAAGCAATTGTAGCAAGGGCTGCCGTAGCAATGCAGCAACCGTTGCTAACGTCAGTTGTCTTCTGCTGATGTCACTTCTGCAATCACTGCTTACGTTAGTGTTGACGTAAGCAACCCATAAGAAATCAAAGGGGAGAACAAAAGGAGCATACCCTAGGCTCACCATGGCTGAAAGCCCTTGCGGGGTCGGGTCTTCCTTTGCTGGAGGACCCTCTGGTCCACCTTTTCTCTAGCAACTATAGTTGTTACAGCAAGTGCAACATGAGCAGCAACCGCTGCAACAACACCCGCTGCATTAGCAACAAGAACAGCTGCCATGACAACAACAATAGCCGCTACAATTGTAGTAACAGCAGCAACAGTCATAGCAGCAACAGTAATCATAATAGATAAAACAACAACAGATGTTGCCGCAGCAATTGCTGCCGCCACTGCAACAGCCGCTACATCAGCCACAACCACAACAACAACAGTTACAATAGCATCAGCGTGTGAGCATCATCGCTAGTAGTAGCAGCACGTTACCAAACCCGTTGGCTACAAGTCACCAGCAGTTTGCTAAGCTGACACAGACGGTTGCGGCGCTGCAACCGTCCAGACCACAAAGCCATGGGAATGCTCTGCCGGCCTTCCACCCTTCCCACTACGCAAATCCTGCCGTCTCTGACGCCACACAATACCTGGCATAGCAATAGACCCAGGGCGAGTAGTAGACTATAGCGTCGGTCCTTGGCCCTACTCTGGGTGCTGGTTGTAGGCCAAAGGACTTTGAGTCCCCGCTGCCATACATCCAGGCCAGCAAACTAGTTCCAGAGCTGGAAGCTCAGCTTTTAGATATGGACTCAGGGCGAGGCCCTTTGGCCATACTACATCCTCGCGTACAAGCCCGACCATGCAGGGTAGCTGTATGACGCCGGTCGTGCTGTCCGCGCCCTCATCCCCGTTGCCCCTTCATTAGCGTGACACGCCCTCGAACCCTTCCTCGGCGACTTCACCGTTGGGAGAACTCCGGATCCCGTGGCCAAATGGCACGTCTTGGTGCGTCCCCATCGCCTCTGCTATGAGGCCAAAAAGAGCCACCTGCTCCGGGGGTTTAACTCCCTCCACATGGGGGCGACAGAGTCGGTCACCACCTACTGGCAGCGGTCAAAGGACATCCTCAGACGCCTCGGCGACACTGCTCCATCCCCTTTGGCGGTGCTTCTCACCATCAAGCGCGGCACCACTGACTTGTTTGGTGACGTCTTCTTCCACTATAGTCAAGGCGTTCTCGTTGCGATGGGGGCACAAGGCACCCTTATGTTCTGGGCCTATGAGCTCTTCCTCGAAATTGAGGAGGGTCGCCTGGAGTCACACGTCCAATGCTTCGACACCATCGCCTTCCCTCCCATCGCCTCCATGGTCATCATCACTCCCAAAACAGCTGCCTCCACCGACTCCTCCTTTGAGAAGAAGAAGTACAGGGGCAAGAAGATCAAGGGACCACAGTAGCAGAGGACCGTTTCCAGTGAGGGCAACTCGGTCTACCACAACTGTAGTCAGCCAGGACACGGGTGGTAAACATGCCAGCTACCGACGGACGAGGCGCGCGTCATCGCCACCGTGCGTTGCCAGCATAAGTGCCGTCTCGTCACCGCCATTGTAGCTATCGCCAACCCTGCTGCATCCACCTTGCCTGTCAGTTCTACACCTCCGACGGTCCCACCTACTATGCCATCACCAGCCTTGTAGGAGCACCATCCGCAGCCGTTGGCGCCCCTTCCTCTGTCATCGGCGCATCCATCCTCCCTTCTCCGCTCAGGCACCATCACGTCGCAGTTGGTCTACTCCCATGGACCTTCCACCCGTGAGTTCCAGTTGGAGTAGTTCATCGTGCTCCAGCTCGGATTGCCCCGCCCTCCACCCTAGGGAAGTGGGAATTGCATCACCGTGTGTTCCCCTACCCTATCTTGGATGTCAGAGACAAAGTTATGGTCATGTCCTGGATCCTTGCCTGTCCCGTCATCTCCCTTGCCCTCCCCTCCTAATCCTCTTAATGATGACGTCGCATGGCTAGATGACTGGCAGTCTTGGTTCGCGTCCTCATCCATCGCACACGTTACTCGCTCATTGTCATGTGTCGGTTATCAATGTGGCAACACCGGTCCAGGATCCAGCCGAGACCTGGATCATCGACTTTGAAGCTACACATCACATGAGAGCCTCACGTGAGGCCTTCAGTGTCCTTAGTCGCGTTGCTCATGTATCAGGTGTTCAGACAGGTTCTGGTCAGGTGTTACCTGTGTGCGGTGTTGGCGTTGTTCTCTTCCGTGGTCCCACTGGAGACATCTTTGTGACCGTTGTCCTCTTTGTCTCTGGTCTTGAGCTGAGCCTCGTGTCTGTCACTGCCCTTGACTGTCACTGCCCTTCTCAACCTAGTCCACTCCAATGTGATGGGCCCTCCTCCCACGGTGTCTATCGGGGAGCACGGACGCTATGTCCTTATCCTCACTGATGAATTCTCTCGCTACTGCTGGGTCTTCTGCCTTCCGTAGAAGAGTGATGTTGCTCCCACCATTTGCCACTGGCTCGTTGGTGCAAAACATGAGTGCGGTCATCCCCTACGCCCCTTTTGCACTGATTGCAATGGTGAATTCATGGGTGAGACCACTACCTTCTTCGCCTCCCGCGGGATCCATCATGAGACATCGATAGCTTACACACCTGCCCAGAACGGCGTCTCCGAGCAATGGAACCGCACCACAGGGGACGTCGTGCGCACCATGGGAGTCAAATGCGGTCTCTCCGACGGGTTCTACTTTGAGGCCATGGCCTACTTGACGTGGGTCTAGGACCGGATTCCCCACGGACCCCTTCCCCACCAGTCCACGCTGTACCAACGTTGGTGTGGCAAGCGCGCCGACCTCTTCCCCAGTCGTGTCTGGGTTCCGTGGCCATAGTGCACATGGGCGGGCAACAAGCACATCAACCAAGCAAGCAGGACTCCCCCAGGACAGGCAATACATGGGTAGGGGTAGAGAGAGCAACTCATGGATGCACACCGACTGCACTCATAGCCTTCTTGAACGAGTCGTGCTTCACTCGCTTGGTCAAGATATAAGAAAACTACCATGCTGTCTCAACCCACACAATGCTCACGCTACCGTCGTGAAATAACAAATGTACATTGTGATACTCGACATTGATGTGCTTTCTGTGCGTGTGATGCACGCCGTCATTGTTAGCGATGGACATGGAACTCTCACTGTTACAGTGCAACGTGATGGACGCAACAGGTTGACACAACTAGGTCAATAGACGACGCACCTACATGCTCGCACACACGTCGGAACCGAGAGCCACATACTCAGCCTTAGCAGTGCTGCGTGCAATGTAGCCTTGCTTACCACTGTGCCAGGATACAGCCGTGCCGCCAACGAGAGGGATCCAACCAGTTTGGCTCTTGCCGTCTGGGCTTCCAGCCGAGTCAATGTCAGTGTAGCCCATTGTGACAATGGATGGCTGCCGACGGTACATGAGGCAATGTTGACCTCGTTGTCCGTTGTAGGAGCCCTACAACGACAACGCTACAACGAAGTACAACGTTGCCCCAACGTTGTGTGGTAGGCCCCTTACACGACCCGGGGCTGACCAAAATGGACATATGGCTCACCAGGGAGTCTTTGACAGGGAACACGGGAATTTCGCAAAAATCAGAGTTTCAGGTCCGCGTACGTGGGCTCACTCGCGATGACCTACTTCGGCGGATAGCATGGTAGCATGTGCTGCATCATAGCATGCAATGCATGCATCATACAGCTCAGCAAGGGCAAGACAATGACTGGTTTTTTTCAGCAAGATCTATCCATTGGGCCAATCGCATGAGCAGCCTCACCTCAAACTAAGCAGATTGCAAGGTCCACGTGTAACCCAACCACACCATTGAACTGAATATTCCTTTATTCCTTTTTTCATTTTTTTCGATGAAGTTTGTATCACACTCGTCTTTTGTCAACTTGTATGCGTGAGTCGTAGTGGGTCATCCATCCATGGGTCATCCATGAATGACCCTGTCCCAACAAAGACGAAGAAAGCGGGGTCATCCATCCATGGGTCATCCATGAATGACCCTGTCCCAACAAAGACGAAGAAAGCGGGGTGGCGCTGTGGCTCATGCGGCACCATCAAAGCAGGGACCTGTGACCGTATTCGCTGCCATTTTAGCGGCGACAACCACAACATCGGACAGTGCCCGTACCCACCACCAACTGCCCGCGATGCCCTCGGGCTGGAGCGAGTTCCGCCGCCTCCCTCAGGATGGAAGCCGCAAAGTGTCCAGCTGTACAAGGGACTTGGAGCAGAGTGGGGGACCAAGGACAAACCCGTGCAGTGGGTAAAATTGTGGGAGAAGTACCAGACGCAGGCCTCAGCCGCAGCAGCCGGGGTCATGTTGGAGGCCGACAGTGACGATGAGGGGCCTCATCCCGGACAGTCCACCCGTCAGGAGAGTCAAGCAACAGCCTCAGACATCGTCCCCATGTTTGATGTGAGGAGGGCTGCCTCTTTCCGGCAGACAAGCATGGACAAGCACATCGAGCGCGGCCACAATGATAGGTGCCAGCTGAACGTGGTGAAGCTGATGTGCATCCAAGCAGCTCCTACATCCTTCTGCCGTGAATCAGTACTCCTCGAGACCCTGAAGTCTGCTCGGAAGATTTCTGGTGGCTTCCGCCTCCCAAGCTGCACCCGCGTCGTCAAAGACTTGCTCCCCAAACTGGATAAAGAGCTGGAGGAGCTTGATGTTCCCTTGAAGCAGGCATGGGATATCTATGGCTGCTCTGTGGCCGTGGACAAATGGGCAGACCGTCAAGTCAGGCCCATTTGCAACGCGATGGCCTGCAACGTCCAAGGATCTGTCCACCTCTTCTCACGTGATGCCAGCGGCCTTAGCAGGGATGCTGACCACACGGCCAGCATGATCGAAGCTGCTGTTGAGGCAGTAGGTGTGGAGAGGGTGGTCTCGGTGATATGTGACAACACTTCCACCAACAAGAAGGCCTTCACTGATCTGAAAGAGAAGTACCTGCAGCTGTTCTTCCAAGGGTGCTGTGCGCACAACGTCGACCTCATCATGAAAGACATCGGGAAAAGTGACTGGGGGGCATCCATCATCAGCAGGTGTAAAAAGGTGGTGTCTTACGTGTGCAACAATGACTTACCACGCTCCTGGCTTCGTGAAATGACCAACGGCAAAATCCTTGTGCCACGCTGTGACACCAGGTTCATCTCCACCTTTGATATGGTCGAGCGGCTGCTTGACCAGAAGGAAAACTTGGAGACAATGGTGGATACGGACCTCTGGAAGCAGATGGGAATGCGAAGGGATGCAGGTTTCAAGGCGAGGAAGAAGGAGGTGCGGTCTCTCGTCCGTCGCAGGGTGTTTTGGGTTCAGGTCCGTCAGCTCAAAGATCTACTGGAGCCGCTGGTGAGAGCATTGCGGGTGGCGAACAGGAGTGGTGGCTCTGCAGGTGAGATATACGAGGGCCTCCTTGACTGTTCAGAGGAGCTCAGGGCACTGGGTGAGAAGAAGGGCAGGAAACCAGCTAGGGTGCCCAAGTCCTATGTGAAGTTTGCCCTAGGCAGGCTGAATGCACGCTGGACAAAGGACATGTCTTGCCCATTGTATGCCGCAGCCCGCCACATGCACCCTGAGCATTTTGGCAATGATCTGTCACAGGATTCAGCCACCATGCAGGCATGGCAGGCTGTGGTGGATGCGCTGGTGCCTGGTGACAAGCATGATGACTTGCTGCATGAGATTTCCGCATTCCAGAGAGGTCAGGTCATGGTCCAGCCAGTCCCATCTGTCACTCCAGGGAAGAACGCAAAGGCTGTGGCAGCTGTGGCCAAGGTTCAGTGCAGGAGCATGACTCCTGTGGAGTGCCATGTTAACTACATGCATTACATGCCCACATTGCGTGACCTCGCACTGAAAGTGTTGTCTCAGCCTTGTTCGTCATCTGAATGTGAGCGTGTGTTCTCCACTCATGAGTTGGTGCACACTGCACGTAGGAACTGCCTGCTCGTTTCAACGCTGGAGTTGCTCATCCACTGCAATGTCAGACTACGAAAGCACTATGGGAAGAGCGGCGGGCGAGCAGCAAAGCAGTTTCCAAAAGCAACAGAGGCAGCAGAAGGAGAGGAAGCAGATGACGGAGAGGCAAGGGAAGATGATGGGGAGATTGTGGAGGAGGGGGGCGAGGTGGAGCTGCTCAATGAGGATGAAGAGGATGGCAGTGACAGTGATGAGGGTGAAGATGAGGAGGAGGACATCATCGGTGCGGAGGGAGATGACGATGTCATTGAGCTAGAGGCCAACATCCGTGTTCTGGTTGACTCTCCCATGTTACCGCATGCACGTCGTGTACGCATGCGGCAGGAGCCCCCGGCCGTGGCATCTGGAAGCAGGCAGACCAGTCGCAGCCAGACTCGTGCAGCAACTACAGCAGCTGATCCAGCCTCTGATGCAGGAGGCACTTCAGCAGCAGCTACAACAGCAGGTACAGCAGCAGCTTTAGCAGCAGGTACTTCAATACCTATAGCAGAAACGCCCGGCGCAACAGAATCAACTGCTGCAGGAGCACCTTCAGCACCTACTTCACCACAAGCAACTGCTGGAGCAGAAGCAACTCCTGTAACTCTTGTTTCAGATCCAACCCCTGCAACTCCACCTCCACTGCCACATGAAGCAGGAGGGCTAGATGCTCATGCCAGTGGGCAAGCTTCACATGCCCGTGCCTCAGGCACAAAACGCCAGGCTGCCGGGGAGAAGGCAGGCAAGCGTGGACATGCTAAGAAGTAGGAAGGCTACATTGTCTCTGTCAAATCACTCCTTGAATAAATTTCATTGACATTCTATTCCTGTTTGACTAGCTGCGCCTGTTTGACTTGCTTCCAATGCCTAGCTATTCCTTGCTGAATGTAATGTGCAACATGCAGCTGATAGTTGCATTGACACTGTGCTTACAATGCTCACAATGTTCTGTCTGTCCTGCTTGCAAAACGTTGCTAATGATCATAGAATGTAGTAAGCAACATGCAGATGGTAGCCAGAATGTATGGCAATGTGCCATACACATGCCTCTATTCACATGTATGTGAATGGGGCCCAAAAATGAGTGGAGGTAAAGTTTAAGTGGTAAGAATTGAAGTTAGAATTTCAATCTGTAGTGTACTCATGAAAACAACACCTGATGAAAATGGTCAAGTTCAGCTTTCTGGCATAGTGGGTGCCGCTAGAAACCAGCGTTGTGAAGGGGCCACAACGTTGTCCCCAGAATGGACTACAACGTTGTTCATTGTCCACAATGTTGTGGCGTTGTACGTGGTACGTAGGTCAACATTGACATGAGGCCTCGTCGTGGAGTTCAGACGACATAGCGTAGTATGCAGATTGTGGCCTCAAAATGGAGGTGACACGTCTCATTGGAAATCTATGCCAGGAGGTCATCGGTGAATGCGATGACTGGTCGTGTCGTCATTGCCAAGAACACCAGTGACCTGATGACTCTCAGATACATGGTCACATCAACTGACTCCCCCACAACATCTAGTCAAGGTTCTTGAGCTTTTCTTGGCCATCAGGAAACATGGGTGAGGACGCGCTCAGTAGGAGGGGCAATGCCTCGGTGAAGTGAAAGGACAAGGTCGGGACGTAGGTAGCCTGGTGGATGTGTAGGATGCTCTGGGATCGGTGATGCTCAAACTCCATGCCCAGGAACACTCGG
The DNA here is from genome assembly GCA_023375785.1 of Penium margaritaceum. Classification (NCBI taxonomy): domain Eukaryota; kingdom Viridiplantae; phylum Streptophyta; class Zygnematophyceae; order Desmidiales; family Peniaceae; genus Penium; species Penium margaritaceum. Next base: position 12,969 of record SZWC01001275.1, on the reverse strand, counting down.
GAAGGCCCGAGGTCCATCATCTGGTAGGCGGTGGAGCAGGTCCTTGACATGCTAGATGGTAGGTGCGTCTGGCGACCCCATGAAGAGGTTATCGACGTAGACTAGGATGGCAATGAAGGGCTAGTCTCTCGGGCTGACGAAGAGTGTGGGGTCTACAGTTCAATGAAGCAGGCCACCGTTGAGAAGCATGCATCTGATCTCCTTGTTCGAGCAGCGAGGCAAGTGCTTCATGCCATAGAGGATCTTTGGCTCTCGCTATACCCTGCCATCATCGTCGTCAAGGCCTTGGATCTGCATCATGTAGATTTTTTGGCCTTTTAGTGAGCTATGGAGAAAGGTGTTACTTATGTCCATTTGATGCAACGCCCACTCGTGCTGAGCTACTAGACCGAACAGCACCCGACTAATAGAGATCCGGCCAAGCAGAGCAACGATCTGGTCTTAGGTGACTCCAGGGACTTGAGCAAACCCCTTGGCCGTAAGACGGGTTTTGTACTTGTCCAGGGATCCATCGGGCTTCCACTTGCACCAGAGGACCCACTTGGTGCAGATGGCGTTTCGGCCATAGGGAAGGTTGACGAGCTCGTAGACCTTATGATGGTGGACGGTGGCAAGCTCGTCGGTACATGCAGCCTCCTAGTGTGCGTCCACGGGTGAAGCCCAAGCCATGCGTAGAGAGGCTGGGTCTTCCGGGCATACTGTGGGGTGGAGAATAAAGGTATTTGTGTCCCGAGCTTTAGGTGGTATGTACGTGAGCGTGAGTGTGATGGCGTGCTGGTGCTCCTGAAGGAGCATGGCATAGCCTAGTGCTGAGCACGGATGAAGATCTGCAATGAAAGCCAATGTGGCCAAGCCAAGGGCCTTGGTGTAAGGGTCCCCACTCACAACTAGAAGAGTGTGTCTGCTAGGAGCCGAGGAGCCTCGTGGGGCGATAGAGGGTCGTGGCGTGAGAGGGCGTGGGATGGCGGCTTGTGTGCTCACTAATGGCCTTTGTCAGAGGCTCCTACTCCGGCCTCGGGTGTAGCGTGGCAGGGCGTGAGGCGGAAGAGAGGGAGCGGTTGGGAGTGAGTCGATTGGTGTCTCGGGAGCGTCCTAGAGTAGAGACTCTGTGGACGGTCCAATAGACACCGAAGGGGCCGTTGGTCCTGCCTCAAAAGAGTCCACTGACGTGAAGAGGGCTGGCAAACAAAAGGCGCCAACAGATATGGATGGGTCGGCCGGCTCGAAGGGGCTAACAGCTACGGATGGAGCGACCGGTCCAAAGGGGCTAGCAGTCATGGACGGGATGGCCGGCCTGGAGGGGCCAGCCAACGCAGACGGAATGGTTGGCCCGGGGGGGCTGGCAGACACGGACTGGGCGGCAGGCTCGAAGGGACCAACGGACGCGGACGGGGTGGCTAGCTTGGAGGGGCTAGGAGATAAAGATGGGACGGCCGGCTCGGAGGGGCCAACATGCGCAGATGGGGCAGTAGGCCTGAAAGGGCTAGCAGACACAGATGGGCTACCGGCCCGGAGGGACCAACAGACGTAGAAGGGGCCTCTCACCCAGAGATACAAAATAGTTGCAGGCAATGTATTGCCCAGATCGGTAAGACAAAGGACAGACTCACCACTCTCCCAAGCGATGGGAGGGATATCAAAGAGTTGGAGTAAATGAGGTCACGTGATCAGCTCCTCAAAAAAGAGGGCATCCCGAGACTACATGATGTTGTGTGGGGAGGGATCCCAGAAGTGTCAGGGTTTGGATTGACACGAGACACAAAAGAAGGTGCAAGGACGTCTGCGGGTGGTGAGGTTGCCGCCTTGTTGCAGGACGGGAAACCACACGATGGCCATGCAGCCCCAGATGCAAGCCAGGTGGAGGTCGGCTCGCTTGTCACAATAGTGTTGGTACGGCGTGGACTGGAGGAGAAGGGGTCCATGGGGAATCCAGTTCCAGACCCACGTCGTGTAGGTCATGGCCTCAAATGAGAAACCATCGGAGAGACCGGATTCAACCTGCATGATAGGCACGACATCAACCATTGTACGATTTCAAAGCTCGGAGACGCCGTTGTGGGCGAGTGCGTAAGGTGCCGATGTCTCATGACGGATCCCGTGGGAGACGAGGAAGGTCGTGGTCTTTTTCATGAACACACCGCTGCGATTAGTGCAAAATTGAAAAAGGAGGAAACCGCACTCACATTCCGCACCAACAAGCGAGTCTCGAATGGTGGGAGTAACATCGTTCTTCTGCCAAAGGCAGAAGGCCCAGCGGTAGTAGGAAAAGTCGTCAATGAGAGTGAGGACATAGTGTCAGTGCTCCCTGACAAACTCCGTGGGAAGAGGGTCCATGACATCGGAGTGGACCAGGTCTAGAGGGGGGGATGCACGGAAGGCGGACAAGGGGTGAGTTGAGCGGTGCATCTTTGACTATGCACGTTCAATGCACTCGGTGGGACATGGCAAGGGGAAAGAGGTGGGGTCAAGGTCCGTGGGTGGTTGGGTATGGAGCATGCTATTGATGGCGGACGGGTGGACGTGGCAGAGGCGGCGATGGAGAAGAACGGTGTGCTGCAGAGAGAGCACGTTGGTGAAAAACACGTGGCCGGTGTTGACCGAATTGGAGGATAGACGAGGGACGTGCCACACGTTTCCATGAGCGATGGAATACAGGAGGACAGGACCGGAAGGATGCAACGACACAGTACAAATACCAAGCGAGTTCAAGACGTCCATTCTCATGTACTCAAGGGTAGTTACGGATAGTAGGCGGAGCTCAAGACAAGGGATGAAGAAGACATCGGTCACAAAGATGTCCCCGGCGGGCCATAAAAGCGAACAACGCCAAGGCAGCGGACAAGTAATACCTGGTTAAAGCCCGTCAATACACCAGATTCATTGGCAACGAGACAAAGGACACTAAAAGCCTCACGCGAGGTTGAAATGTGATACGTGGCCCCAACGTTGATGATTAAGGTCTCGACAGGTCCTGGATAGGTGCCACCAGGTCGCTAACTGACACAAGGTAGTGAGCGAGTGCCGCGGACGCGGTGGACGAGGGCGCGAATCGAGACTGTTAGTTGTCTAGCCATGTGACGTCATCACAAAGAGGAGCAAGAGCGGAGGGTACGGGAAATGATGGGAAAGATGAGGATGCATGATATGATCGCATCTTAGTCTTTTTCATGTAGGAAAGGACAGGAGATATGTGGTGATGTAACTTGCATTGCCCTTAGGAGGAGGGCAAGGCAGTCCAAGCTGGAGCGCGATGAACTGCTCAAGCTAGCGTTCACGAGTGGAGGGTCCAAGGGAGTAGGCTAACTATGGCGTGATGACGCTTGAGGCTGAGAGGGAGGAGGGATGCACCGGTGAAGGAGGGAGGGGCGCCGACGAATGTGGATGGTGATGTTACAGGGCTGGTGAAAACTGGGCATGTGTGATTATAGGAGGGATGAAGCTCACAGGCAGGGTGGACGAACCAGGGACAGTGATGGTTACGAAAATGGCGTGGACAGGGCGCTCATGCTGGTGTTGCATGCTGGTGATGATGCACACCTTGTCTGTTGGGAGCGAACACGTATACCACCCGGGTCTTTGCTGGCCATAGTTGTGATAGACAGAGCTACCACCATTGGACCCGGTCGGCCGCTACAGTTGGCCCTTGTCCATTTTTCCCTTACGTTCTATCTTCCTTGATAACCAGGAGGTAGAGGATGCAGCAGCAGCGAGGGCCATAACGACCACTAAGGCGATGGTGGGAGAGGCGAGGGCCAACGTATGCTGGATGCAGAACTCTTGACGAGCCTCCTCAATCAGGAGGAATAGCTCATATGCCGAGGGCATGAGGGTGTCCTGGGCTTCCCTCGCTGTGAGGACATCCTGAGTGTAGTGAAAGAAGACATTTGAAAACACATCTATTACGCCACGCTTCATGGTCAGAAGCGCGACTAGAGGGGGTGGAGTAGCGTCTCTTAGGCGTCGGAGGGTGTCCTTCGCCCGCTTCTAGTAGAAGGTGACCGTCTTAGTCTCTGCCATGTGGAGGGAGTTGAATTCCCTGAGCAGACGTTCGAATAGGCAATGTGGGCACGTGAGGGTGTGCTATGCTACTACGGAGTCAGGAAGCCTGCATGTAGTGAAGTTGCTGAGGAAGGGTTCGATGGTAAGGCGTGTAGCCGGAGGGACGACCAAGACGAGGGCGAATACGGTGTGACCATCATCATGCAGCTGGTTGGCTTGGGAGCAATCGTACGGGAGGGTGTAGTAGGGCCACAGACCCTTGCCTTGTGCCCAAATGCGGATGCTGAGCTCCCAGCTTCAAAAGTGCATGCTGGCTCGGACCAACGAGGGCAGAGTTTCAAACTCTTTTGGCTTGCAGCCGACACCAAGAGGGGGCCAAAGGACTGATGTCACCGTCTAGTATTGGCACTTGGTCTGCTACTGTGCCAAGTAATGTGTGGCCACCGAATTAGCGGGACAAGTGTTCCCTAGAGGAAGGAAGGATGGTGCGGTGCTCGTGTGGATCTGTGGCATCAGCGGTTGTAGTGCTAGAAGTTGCTGAGTCAGTACAACAAGCTGCTGGTGAATAGTGGCTAAGGTATGTGGCGAGCTGAAGAGAAAGCCTATGGGTTGCTATTGATATTGCAAGTGCTGATGTGGCTGCTCTTGCTGTTGTTGCTCCTGTAATTCTGGCTGTTGGTGCTGTTGTTGCTACTACAACTAATACAGTTGCTACTGTTGTTACTACTATTGTGGGTGGTGTTGCTGCTGCTGCTAGTGGTATTGTTTTGCTCTCGCCATGGCTATATCATGGGTCACTATTTCTTCAACGGTAACTGTAGTGACAACTAATGCTGCTATTGCTGCAATGGTTTTGGGTGCTATTGCTTTGGTTGCTGCGACTGTAGTAGCAGTGGCTGCTATTGCTGCAACAGCTCTTATATCTGTTGTTGTTGTTGTTGCAGCTACTGTAGCTGCTGTAGAAAAGGGGTACCAGTGGGTCCTCCAATAGAGGACCCTCGCTCCCCAGGGCTTTTTGCCATACGGTATGGAGTTGTGTTTTGGTTTGTTTTTTGTTTTCTTTCTTCTTCTCCCTCCTTCCCCCCTTTTCTTGATTGAGTGCTGACGTCAACACTGATGTAGTGGTGATGTCAGCCAATGAAGGCTGGCATTAGCAGCGACTAGCTGGTGCTGAAATTAACAACAAGTCATTTTTGACGCTACAACTGCCACGTTGCTACTGCTGCTACTACTGATGCTGATACTGCTGCTTTCACTACTGTTGTGCTGCCATTGTTGCTCTTACCATTACTACTATGGCTGTTATGTCGCTGTTGTCACTACGGCTTCTTTTGCATCACCACCACTGCTGCTACTACTGCTACCGTTGTTGCAACTTCTGTTACTACTACGAATGATGCTACGACTGCTTCTGTCGCAGTTACAAGTGGCTGCTACGTTGTTGCTCTGATTGTAAATGCTTTGGTACCTACGGCTACTGTCATCGCTACAATAGCTGCGGTTGTCACGGCTTCACGCAACTATTTTGCTGCTGCTACTATGGCTTCGTCCGTGCTATGGTGGCTGTTGTGGCTGTTGCCACATTGGTTGTAGCTGTGCTGCACTTGTTATCGCGGTTGCGGCTCTACTGCAACTGTTGCGACGTGTGCCACCATGCTGTGGCTGCTGGCGTAACTGTTGCAACGGCTCCTATTACGGCTGCTATAGCTATGTTACTCTTGTTGTTATTGCCGTAGTACTAGGTGCTACTGCTATCGTAGTAGTAGTAGCAAAGGAGAAAGAGGGGAGGGGTAGGCAAGGGAATACCCTTGTCGATGGTGCCTTTGCCAAGCGCGTCGGTGCCGTCACAGCGTCGCCCGTGAGTTTGCCGGTTGCGAGTCTACCAACGTTATCACTGTCGCAAGGTCAGTGCTGGCGATGAATATTTTGGCAGCATTTCCCCCACGTTGGGAACGTTTTGACGATGCCACCTAGCTGGTCAACTATACCAGAAAAATCTCGGCAGAGTTTCCCTGATACGGGTACGTTTCTTAGATCGTTGGTGTAGACTGGGACCTGTACGCCTCGCTGCTACTGAGATCTGCTGCTTCTCCTGCGCTCTAGCTCCGATATCACACTAGAAACGAGTCAAGAGTGGCTGGTTGGGGCTACACCATAGTTGGAGTAGGCATTGTCCCACACTCATTGCTTTGCACTGCTTCCCCCTCTAGCTACTCTGAGACTTGTGAAAGAAAATTTGTACGTTGAGGAGATAGCGCGAGATTGGCTGACAAAACTCAGAATGAATTATTAGCAACTGAGAATGAGAGCAACTAAGAGACCCATCACAAAAGTAGGCCTAGCTCAGTTGTGTAGAGCTTGTCACTCAAGTCACCGGCCAATCAGGAAATTCTATCTTTGTAGCAGGTTGAGATTTCTTGGTGAGCTAAGCCAGGAAGGTGACGACATGAAACCCAAGAGTCGTCCATTTTCCCTAAAAACTAGACAAAACCAAAACACCCACGATGCAAACCCATTTGTTTGGTCAAAATAATCAAGAAAATTAGTACCAAGGAGTTATGGATGCCTAAACCTAGGTAGCGTCCAGGCTAGAACAACCGTGGTCACATTTTTGCATGAATAACCTAAAACTCGGACCCTTATGTAGAACATGACGCTGCAAGTGCAACCGTGCAGTCAAATCTGGCATAGGACACGTGTAGATAGCATCTGTGGTGGCAGTGACTGCAAGCGACACGACTACTTAGGAGGCCTGCCAATGGAGCTGAGCACGTCATGAGTTTGAGAGAAGAGGCTCCAGCAAAATGCTTGTTGGCCTCACCGGACGACACTCAAGCAGCGTTGCGTCTCACTGTTAGTCATTTGCACACCAATGTACACAAGCTAGGAGGACACAACATAGCAAAATGGGAGATGCGTGAAAACCAACATCACAAAGCCCTCTATTGAGGGGTTTGTCAATGTGTTGTTGGGGGTTTGCGTTTGGTTTCCACGCGAGGTCCAACAGGTTCCTCCGTAAGAACAAAACCTTACTATCGCAAATGTAGTTCAGGATAAGATTTCACGAAACATGCAAAACCTCTAGGATTTGCGAGTTAGAAAAAGAAAGAATAAGGAGTGTTTCCACTTGATTTTGAAAACTGCCATCTTTTCTCAAAGATGATCGTGCGATGAGCTCTTTGGTTTTTTTTACATGCATATGGGTGAAAAAAGGAAAACCCCTTAGATTGTTGTGGGATTCTATGTTTTTTTGCGGGCTCTGCCTGCACAGAACATAGAAGATCCTAAATCAGCGACGAGAATCATCGCTGATTCTTGATCACGGTTCTTGCAGGAGAGCACGAATTGCGAGGGGGTCGACATGCCCCACCTCGCAAGGTGAAGCGAGTGGGTTGGGTAGTTGTATTTGTTATGTCACTTGGCAGGGCATCACTGTAATCATTTGTTTGGCAGGGCGTCATTGACCCCCCTCGCGGATTGGGTGGAAGGGTTACTATGCTCCACTTAAAAAGCACAAATTCACCTTACCCCCTTCTTTCGGGTCCGAAAAGAAGGAACTAATACCTCAAACTCGCGCTCTTGCACAGGTTGTATTGTGTATTTGCAATTCTGGTTATCTTGTAGAGCGGTGTCGCTAACAACCACGTCTAAGAAATAAATGATGTATTCACACCTCATGGGTTTTTCCCCTTAAGAAACATCTATTTAAGGATTTGTGAAGTGATGTGAGGCAAGAGGAGTCGACAAAGTGTGTCCGCCACCCATTCTGGTTTGCACGTAAGAGTATGTGTATCCTTCCCATTGTCCTCCCAACCTCCTCCCCCTATCTATCTCTCTATCTCTCTTCCTCTATCTATCCCTCTCTCTTTCTCTCTATCTCTCTCCCATCTCTCACTTGCTCCTTCGCTCTCTCTTTACCTCCCTCTCTGTCTCTCCCTCTCTCTCTCACTCCCTCTCTCTCTCTCTCAGATGAAGGGAGATGAGGAGGAGGCAACTGATGGGTAAGGAGGAGGGAGCGATGGCGGTTCAAGGAGAAGAGGTAGCGCAAGAGGGCAGCTTGAGGATATGATACGGTGATAGAGGGAGGACGGTTAGAGAATGACACTGATTTTGATGGAGTACACTAGAGGAGACTTGGCAGCTACAAGAGGAGGCGACTAGGAAGGTGCTTGAGGAGGTCCAGGCAGCAGCAAGAAAGTGACCTTGCCACAAGGTCACGAGGAAAAGCATGAGAAATAGAGTGGAAGCATTGAGGGCAGAATCTACAGAGAACATGGTTGGATGATGGTGATATACACACATGAAAGAGAATGAGAGAGGAGCGGAAGGCGATAGGAAACTTCAAAATAGATGGATGTAGAGAGTGGCTTGGATGCTATAGTAGGCTGTCGGTGGCTGATAAGGCCAGAGAATATCACGAGCATTTGATTGGAGAAAAAAATTGGTCATAATGGAAGATGACCAAGAATATTGAGAAGTAAAGCGAGGCAATGATGTGTATGTCTGCTGCGGCTAAAGTGGAGAGCAGTACAAGTGACCCGATAGATGAGCCGACAACATTACTTGAGAGCGGGAACCACCATGTGCATTTCAATGGGTGCAAGGCGAGCATCTTTCATCATTTGATGCCATAACTAAGGATGAGGATGTGGAGGATGCAACAGAGATGATGTAGGCAGTGATAACGACAACATGATGGGTTAGAGAAAGTGCTTGCGGTAGGAGGTAGTGACGGTGGAGGATTCGTGATAAATTGGTTTGGAGACACCAGGCAATGTTGCCTAAAGCTCTGATGCCATTTAAGAAGAATGAGATACTCAAGACGTGCCAAATGAGAATGTGCATGGATTATCAAGAATTGAACATGACCATGAAGAAACGATTTTTGAGTCGGTCGAAAAAGATTGGACCAACTCATGGGGCGAGAGTTTTTGCAAAAATTGACCCACGAAGCAGCTATCATCGAATCTGCATATCTGATAAGGCACCAATGCGACGGTGTTCTGCATTAGATATGAGCACTTCTTGTTTGTGGTTATGTCGTTTCAACTTTGACCATTGGTATGTCTTCTTAATGTCTTATAAAACACGTGGATCTGACGTTGATATTGTATGGTGGCGATGAACAACATTCATTCGTCGTACCTAGGCAAACCATTCTTCGTACCGATTAATGACATCTCCCTACAAAGCCACATCTAGGAGGAGCATGATGGACATCTCAATCTTTCAATGTTTCATGAAGAGAGGAATTTCGGTTAAGGTTTGATTGAATGTGTTGGCCATATAATTAGTGGCAAATGGATGACCATGAACCCGAAGAAAATGGTGGCAGTTGCTGATTAGCCAAAATTGACCAATATTTAGGTTGTTCTTGTTTTTTGCGATCGCTTCTTTTGATTTGTGAAGGATTATGCCTTAGTGGCAACACGTATCTCATAACTCACATAGAAAACTATCGAAAGGAGTTGTGGGGATATGGATCCTTCTAGAAATGTTGTTACCTTGGTGCCAACCCTACGTAAAGTCGATCCAACATTGGACCATATCATGTCAACGGATGCGAAAGATGGATCAATCGGAGTCGGTGTCATTCACAACAACGTTGGAGAATATTCAGTCACAAATACATCGTAAGATTTGCATGGTCTAGAATTGAACTACGTCGGGCCTCAGAAAGACATGTTTGCTGTTGTGAAGTTGACAAACATCAAGATAATGTAAACTCGGGTCCTCACTGGACTTTGCCTACGCGACAAGATAGCAGTTAAATCGGTCTTCCACGTTTTCAAACTTAATGACTACCGGGATCCCAATAGGAGATTCTACGGCAAAGATGTTGCTCCAATGGTTCCAATTAAAGTTTACAAAGACATCAAGTTCATGATGAAGGAAATCCATGGAAGTCAACGTTGTGGGTAGAAGAATAGGTATCTCATCATGCACAATAACACGGAAACTTACGACAGCATCCAAGATGCAAATAACATGATTGAAAACTGTAGAAGGGGTCACCAGTTTACGTTTGCTAACGCGTTGTGATGCTGCGAGTAAAAGGGGAGGAAGTGTTTTGTCTTAGATGTACACGAGTCCCTTAACTCTGCATGTGGTGAGTTACATTTTTGCATTTCTAGTGCACAGCACACCAACCTGAGCATTTTTTTGCCATTTGGTCGAAAGCCTTTTGGCCGTGTGCCCAAACCTTGGGTGTTTCGATTCTAAGCTATCGGACCACTTTCTAAAAAGGCAGAGATTAAACCCAAGAACTGTATTGATGTTTTCATAATGTTCATTTGACTTCTTCACGTTGCTAGAGTATTCTAAAGCCACGTTTTGATATTCTCAAACACCCCTCAATTTCTTGACAGAGTTTCTTGAAGTGACCACTAGAGATGTGTCGTCGCATCGATCGCTCGACTTGAGCTCCCACGACCAAACACATGCCTCATTGTATTTCTTGGTGTTCTACATGTGCGCTTGATATGCTTGATACTTGCTGTTAAAGTAAGTATGTTGCTAAGTACAAAATATCCAATTTTCTCAATTTTTCATATCGTCTTATTCTACGCACCTCATCCTTATGAACCTTAGTGCTTGTCAGTGTAACATATGTTTAGTTCCTGCCGGAATTCTCTGGCAGGTGTCACACCGCCCCCTTAGCAACTCCAAGTCGCGTTCTGAGTTCCTCCTCTTAAAAAGATGACGACTCAGAGGTCGTCGTTAGGCATGTGCGTTCAAACTAGAGCCCGTACCAACTCGCCTTGGTGGGTTGGCACAAACAAATGTGTTCAGAAACTTCTGACACGAAAGTGCCAACGTTGACCCATGTTGTCGAGTCACACCATTCGATGAAGGCGTAAACTGTAGAGCACCGTCGACAAGTTGCTGTAAAGTTGGTACATCCCTCGAGGTTGTAGCAACTCCTCGCAACTCTCCATGGTCACGGAATTGTCTGGCAAATAAAAATTGTTGGCCAAACGATCGCTGACTCAATTTGCTTGTGTTTACGTGGATGGTGACGTCATCAAAGCAAGGCATGTTATCGCATGCAAGACGTTACTCCACTTTGACGAGAAGGAAAAACAAAAATTCTAAAACATGCGTTCGCCTTGCAAGCGGATGGTGTAACATTGGTGCGGAATGAACTTGGACACAAAAAAGTGTGCGCCACCTAGTAAGGGGTAGTTTGGATTCGAACACACAGACACTTTTTGGCCACATGAAACGGTCAAGGAGCGTAATGGACGTTTGGATGGCCAGTCGGCCACACAGAAGATATATGGGGCGAAACTGGTTGTAGGCCTCGCTTCTGGCCACGTATTCTGGCCACGTCTGTAATGGTAACCCGACGACCAAACTACGATGTCAGAACAAGTTCGCGGAATGAAATGAAGTGCTCGACTTATGAGCGAGTAAACGTTTATCTCTGTTCATGGAGAGTCAACGGAGCGACTCTGATGATAACAAATGATTACAAGCGCAGTTGACCACACAAGCATTCGTGGTCAACCGTGCCACGTCATTTGTGTGGCGACCACACGGGCCGTGTGGTCGAATGCAAACAACCCCTAAATCGAGCATGTTCTACACCGGCTGAAACGAACTAGTTGATTGGCCCTGTAAACTCAGCTCACAGTGACTCCTGTCGTGAGACCGGCCTCTGAATGATCGTGGAAGACTACCCTAGTTGGGGCTGCAAGTCCAGTCCGACCCACGGCCCCGCACCGCTGGCCCTTGTTGACTTAGCGGTGGGAAGAGGAAGACCGGCGACGCGAGCTTCAGTGTGGGCACGACTCGTGCGGCACGAGGTGCCCCTCGAGGAGTACAGATTCCGCACGCGCGCCTGGACGGGACCCACGACGACAGTCTCGCTCCCTGCTCCGATCGTACGGCTGTGGAGCTCCGGCGGGTGCCTAGTCGGACTGCCGAAACTTGCAGCCACCGATGAGGCAAGGCAGCGCTTCGTGCTGTGCCAGGAATGTCCTCTCGACCTTTCATTTTCCCTTTGTTTCCCAAGTCACTCTCCCGTGGACCTCTCGAGTCGGCAGGGGCACGCGGTGCAAGCTTTCACGGCGCCATGGCATGACGGTGCGTTGACATGACGGTGCGAAGATATGACGGTGCGAAGGCATGACGGTGCACAGATATGACGGTGCGAGCACGCACGACTGGCTCTCTGCCCTCTCCTTTGCCTTGAGTGTGGCAGCGAAGGGGGATGGAGCGGTTCCAGTGGGGCTTGAAGCGGTGCCGTTGCGGCACCGCTTCACGCCTCAGTGTCACGGCGCCACCGCCGCGGCGACAAGCGCAGTGGTCTTCCGGCACGAATCTCGAGGGGCAAGGAGGGAGTCTGCCCGACACGACATCTTCACAGAGCTCGAGCCGCTTGCTGGCCCTGCCTGAGGCACAGGCTAGGCTGCCTCGCAGAAATCGCGTTCCGGTACAAATGGAGCAATGAGGCCAGCCACATCTCATCACTTCTGTCGATAGCAGAAAACACTCTCAAAACTCTCCGCAAAACTCGCAATCAGCTCGAACCGCAGTCGCCCTATTCCTTAGAGCGTCTCCTACAGTGCGAGGTGCTGAAGCGCACCCTACGTTACAGTCACCCTACCGCAACATTGCCTTGCCTCACTGAAACTCGCATCGCTTCGCTCCGTACCACGCTTCAGAACCAACACCGCAACGCAGCGATTTAGTCCAAACGAGCCGCGATGGCCTCCAGAAAGAGCGTCTGCACCCTCCTCGCCCTCCTCGCCACTGTCGTGGTGCTTTGCGCTTCAACTGCTGAAGCCAAGACGCCACCTTTCAACGCAACCGCGATAGCTGAAGGCGTGCTGGCTTTTCTAAACGAGAACAGCTACACCAACTTCGCCACCGCCATCACCGACCTTGGTGAGTTCTCGCTGTGCTTCCATGTCCTCTGCTGTGCTCCGCTTCCTTCGCTTTCCACACACTCACCCCCCCCTGTCC
>SZWC01001274.1:249639-293512 GCA_023375785.1 Penium margaritaceum | reverse complement strand
GATGGGAGAAAGGGGGAGGAAAGAAAGGGGGAGGGAAGAAAGGGGGATGGGAGAAAGGGGGAGGAAAGAAAGGGGGAGGGAAGAAAGGGGGATGGGAGAAAGGGGGAGGAAAGAAAGGGGAAGGGAAGACAGGGGGAGGCACGCGCCACGAGAGATACACAGAGAGCAGAGAAAGATAGGAGGCAGGGACGAAAAACAGAGTCGAAACAGAGTCGAAGCAGAGGCAGCGTCCAAGTCAACGGAAGGAGAGGGCGTGGTAGTTCACATCCAGTCAAGAGATTGCCTCGCACCTCTTCCCTCCACCGCGCAAAAAAAAAAACGAGGCTGTATTTTTTTTTTTCTCTCTCTCGCTCTCTCTCCCTCTTGCGTTCCGAGCAAGAAGGCCACGCACCCGACGGGCTGGACGCCGCCCTCGAAACGGAGCGAGGGAGGGCGGAAGGGATCTGCCGGGGGAGAAGTCGGCAGATTTTTCGAGGATGAAGACGAGGTCGAAGATGAGTTGGGAGTCTCTGCGGTGAAATCTGCGGGATCGCGGTCAGATGGGGGGGGGGGCTGTTGGGGAAGCGAGCAGAGCTGGGATGATGGGCTCTGGACCTGGCCGGGCCTGGTCCGACGGGAGGAGGGCGAGCGCCTCGATACGGGTCAATGAAACGGCCGCCAAGGGGGCGAGGGTACGACGAATCGTGCGTCACAGCAATTGCGTGCGAATGTGTAGCGACGAAACGTGGGTGACAGCACATTATTGGAGGGGGAAGGCGGTGATAAGGCGGCGTGAACAGCTGCCGCTGCTGTTGCTGGGCGGGCGTAGTCGCCTGGCACAAAGGCGCCGCGTGGTTGAACGAGCCGCAGCTGCGACTTCCGGGAGGGCTGTTGCACGACCTACGTCTGCCGACTCGGGAAGAGCTTCAAGCTGACGAGTCCTTGCGATTGTTGACGATTCTTCCTCACAGTACAATGTCGTTTTATAAATGTTTTTCTCAACATGAAACAAATTTAAACAAACGTTCGAAATGTTTTCCTTTGCTGGTCGAAGAGGGGGGGGCATCACAGGATGCGGTGCCCGGACCAGTTTTTGAGCACACAATCATGGGGAGTCACTTGGCGTCGCTTTTGCGCGACGCCATTGCCGACTTGGGCCGACTCGATGTTGCCGCACTATCTCTTAGAGATAGTGCGGCAACATCGAGTTAGTTCCAACTCGAGTTGGAAATTACCATCGTCGCTGCCGGAGTTGGTACGAACTCCAACCAACTAAAATGACGTCACTCACAATGCTTTCGCGCTAGGCTGTTGGGTAGTTCGAACAGGTTACGAGCTCACCTCACCGCACCTTCGAAGACTGCAGATGCAACTCTTTATCGCCGCACACTCCCCTGTTTGTTGTCGCTTGAATCCCGCCTAGTGTCGCTGCGACCTGCTGCACAATTTCGTGTACCGGACCACGAAAGAGGAAATCCATGTCCCAAATTTTCCAAAAAACATTGCCTGGTGGTAAAAAAACATCACCGGGCAAGGAAAACATTTGTCTGCCACAACCTGAAATGTAGTGCACAGACGATCAACACATGATCAAAGGCCACTGAATTCTCATCTCAGGACAACATTTCATGGTCACATGCCCTTGTTGCTCATGCCTGGAGTGGACTTCGGCACAGGAAAATGCGCACTCTCTGTCCGAGCGACGGAACAGCCAGAAACGAATCACCGTCCGCCCGCTTGTCAGACAGTGGCACGTGCTAACTCTTGTCGGGCAAGTTGTTTCGCCGAGACGGGACGTTTTGTAGCCGAAAATTCGCTGGTAAAAAGGTCCATCAACTTGCGACATGTCCAAACAACGGGNGATCGGACAGAAAGTTGTGAAACTCACAACGCAAACTAGGGTGCCATGCGCGAAACATGAGTTGAAGTTGGAATTAGGCATCCGTACTGAAGAGTGAGGCTGTATACGATGTCGTATTCGTCCTTCGTACCCCTTGCAACTCGAGTTGGAACCAACTCGATGTTGCCGCACTATCTCTAAAGCGTCATCATAACCGAGCAGGCAAGAAAGCTCGCCCCAACCGCTGGGCCGAAGCGCTACACAATCTACCAACTGGTATGTTTTATTTCATCGCGAAGGCCTCAAATCACAGTATTTTCAACTCTTAACCGAACAATTCCAAACCATTATCCTAGAAAATCTCCTTCGAAAAACCGGCTTTGAAACTCCCTGGCAACTTGGTAGCTAGGCCTGGGAAGTTACCTTCCAACGAAGGATATTTTTTCACATACAAAAAAATTATTGAAAGAAGGCGAAATTGACTGAATATTCGGAGGAAAAACACTCCGAAACAAAGCAGGATGGGCTATCTTTCCAAGTCAGTTATGATGTTATGCGATTGAGTGCCCTAACCGACAATATCATAGTAATATTTAGAAAAAACGTCAATTTTACATCTTAAAACAAAAGAGGTCAACGCGAATAGTATTCACTTCCCACGCATATTGCAGAAATTTCTCGAATCAAATCACTCCAACAAAGTGCAACCTAAACATAACACCTAAACACGCATTAAGTTGTCCACAATGGCTTCATCTATTGTACAACATAATTGAAAAGATCCTCATCCCGTTTTTCAAAAAAATGTCCCGATTCATTACAAATGAAAATAGGGATCTATGAAAAATGACCAAGATTTAAGGAAGATATTTGACATAGGTTTTTATTAAGAAAAAAATACTTAATATATTTACAAAAATAAAACACTTAAAGAAAATTTCTGAGACGGAATGACCGAAAATCACCCCAAACATAAAGATTTGTTCTCCTACAAGGCTACAAGAAGAAATTGAAATATGGTACTTGATGAACTTCCAACGTTTTCATTTTTAATTACAATAAAAATTTGTCTTTCCTCAAAGACCCTCTTATGTATGCTTGGTACAATGAAGAGTGCATAACAAGTGTATTTGGTGAAAATTTTATATTTTTATCCACACAAATAATTCAATCTCTTGCTTTACCAAAAGGAGTATATATTTGAAGGAGGTCACGTCTATTCACCCCAGGGTCGCACTATTGAAAGGAAAACAAGTTTTGATCATGAAAACTAAAATCAATATTATATGGCCCTCCCTTTTCTTTTCTTCTCCTTTACATGAAAACAAACATCTGAACATCACTGGATTCAAATTATGGATATAAACATGTATGAAATCATAAGACTAAGTAAATAAGTCGACTAAAAAAATCTATTTTTTAACCTTACCTTTGAGGATCCTTTAAAGAAATAGTATTGTAACAAAAGAGTAGAAACGGACTTAACCCCTAAAATCTTGTTTGTCACAGAACATTTAAAGATATTATAAAATGAACACTTTTACATTGAATCCTTTATTATCACTTGTAACCTATCAAAGAAAAAATACATGAAAATTCATCAATAATTATAAATTAAAATTTATCTCAAACCTTTTATAAAAATAAATTAAAATTTGATTCCTTCATTATAATTTAATTAAAACTGGACAATATTAAATTTTCTTGTTCAAATACTATGTGGCACCTATTCGACCGCATTTTTAATCCACTATTATGCACAGCCCTTATCTTGTTATTCACCAAACCTATAATTTATGATAGGTGAGTGAGCTTATTCAATGATAGAATATTTATTTTCATCCATCAAGGTCGGGAAAAAATATCAATATGAACAACTACTTTTACCAACCATACCAAGATAATAATTCTCCACATTCTCAAACCCTTACATCATTCTACATTGCAATTATACCCTAGGTGCCACATTTTCAATCATAGTTCCATATTCTAAACATATAAAAGGTGGGTCTTATTTAATTAATATTTGAATCAAAAATATTTTATAATTGAAGGAAATAAATATAAATTACATCTCTTTATGAAAAATATAATGGACATTTGAACCTTTAAAAAAAATTAATAATCTATGATGAATAGAAAAAATAAATTCAATGGTATGTGTTTGCAAGGATTAAATAATCGGTTGAATTCTTCCATTAAATTACGTTTTTGTTTCTTTTTGCTTTTTTTAAGTTCCATAAGTTTTTATCATATGAAAGTCTCAATTGTTTTGGATCATCACAAGAAGTTTGGTGATTTGGAATAAATGTATGATGTTCAGAGTAACTAAGGAAGTGATCATGTTCTGGCCAAGTGAATTCCCTTTGGGAAGTCATCGTTGGCCTTCACGTGTTTGAGAAGTAGTTTTGACAAGCAGGATCTTCCCAGGCATACTCGTCCTCGACATCGCCGAATATCATCGCGCCTGGTCAGGTTGTTGCCCCGCAGAAGTTTGACCTTTCACTTTTTTGAAGCATTGAAAACCATTATAAATTAGGGAAATTATTCTAATGTAAATTGTTTTCTGAAAACATTAGAAGTAAAGAACCTTTATATTCACATATTGTTTTACAATTAGAATAAAGTATATGGTTTTGAAGAAAAAATAAAACTTAAATACATATTATAATTTCCAAATTATATCAAATTTTTATTTTTGCATCACTTTATAAATTCAATATTTTATTTTCATAAAATAGTTGCGATGAAATTAAAATTAACTATGATAAATTTTCCTTATTTGAACATTCTCATTGAAATGTTTTCCTTGCAAAAGAATGGATAGTATTGGAATTATTTTCATAACAGATTTTTTTAATTTTCTTTAAATGGGTTCAATATTTCCCTTTTGAGAAATTCATGCTTTGAATAATGTGTTTCCCAATGTTTACCATAATTTTTCATTCATATAGCTTGAATATTCAAGGTAACTCTTTTTTTCATGAGATAATGCATAAAAAATTTACAGTTACACAATGGCATTCAGAGAGATTGTCTAAGATCGCTTATATTTTCTTTCTCCATAATGCAATTCAGTTTAGGAAGACCACTCACCACACTTCATTGAACAGCAGCATTGCACATTTCCTTTAGTTGCATCTCGTACCATATTTGTCTTTAGCGTAAAAAGGCACTAAAGCTGCCGTGTCCAGGATAGCCTTCGTGAATGTCTTTTTGCCCTTGCAAGGGAATTCCGTCCCGTGAAGGGTCCCAAACCGCCTCTCCTCGCTGGAAGGACGGATGTTACCGGACGTTTTTTACGCTAAAAGGTTTTTTCAAACTGGCGCGTGATCTTCCCAGCTGTGCGTTACGGCATTGCCGGCCGGCATGGCTCGTCCGCTGAACGGATTTGCGGCTGATATCAGCTTCATACGTGGACCTGAAAGCGTCCTTTTGTTTTTATGTAACCCGCTGAGGCGGGGGGGGCTACCTATGCAAAGGCACTAAGGAATTCTGGGAAAGGAACCCGGCCCTTCAACTCTACAATTCAGGCTGGAGGGTACATTTCGGTATTTTTCCACCTGAAATTGAATAAAGAGCTGAGATAAATCCAAATTTGTTTCTTGTGGACAAGTAAATTGCAGATGAGGGCCGAGGCAAAGTCGTCTTCGATAGATTTGAGTTTTGCACGCGTATTTTTTTCGTTTTATCTATAGATTAAGGTAAAAAAAAATCCATAAATTTAATTTAAATGCTGTTAAAAGGGTGGCAATGACCTTAGGAGAGGGTTAGGAAGTTGGGTCTGCCCGCTGTTCTCGCCATATGCGATGGAACAAGGTGGCATGGAAAATAAACCTGGTTTATTTTAGCTTTAGGCAGCCTAAAATTAGCTTCAGGGTCGTGAGGGATGAATTACAAAAGGTATTATTGAAGAAGGTCTCCATCCGATGTCGGAGAGGGTGTAAGCCACAGTAGAGGAGGAAGCAATGTTTTATTGTTTCCTCTTTCCCATAGAAGGGGCTTGCGCTCCTTCCGTTGCGATGAAAACGGGTGCGACTGGCGACTTGTATAGATCGAATGAGGATCTTGGTCTGCACATCTTTTGGGCGAAGGTTTGGAGGGAGAAAGTAACAGAGCGCCAATGAGATTGGGCCAAGGAATTAGTCGCTCCAGTCCGGTGGGTGGGCGCGGAGTGTGAGGTGGATGGGGTCTATCTCGAGAGGTACGGCCGACAAGAGTGAAGGACGGGGAAAGTAAGAGAGTAGTTTAATTGCTAGGCGTGTAAGGTCTTTGATGGTGATGTATGGGGTGTGGGAGTGTGCGAGGGGCAAGGAAGAGCCGTAACAACCGAAACAAGCCTCAATAGATTTGAGTTTTTCACTCGTGTGTTTTGAGTTCTTAATGGAGAGTAAGGTGCACACAATCCATACATGTCTTTGGAAGGCTTTGACAAAGGTGTAAATGATCTTAGCAGAGGCGGCGAAAGTTGGTTCCGCCCAATGTTCTTGTTCTATGAGATGGAACATGATGCCACGAAAAAAAACCAGGCAGCATGAAACACTTTTGGCTATAGGGGGCCTAGGAGTAGTCATCAAGAAGTGAGGGGTATATTAGGAAAGAGATCATTGAGGAAGGTCTCCATCCAATGTCAAATAGGGTATAAACAACGACGAGGAGGAAGCAATGTTTTATTGTTTCCTCTTCCCCAAAAAAGGGGCATGCGCTTGTTCCGTTGCAGTTAGAACGGGTGTGAGTGGCGACTTGTGAAGAGAAATATCTTGGTCTACACGTCTTTGGGGCAAATGTCTAAAGGGAGAAAGTAATGTTTTGCTCGAATACAACGCCAATGAAATTGGGTGCCAGGGAACTTGTCATTTTAGCTTGTCTCGTAAGATTGAGTAAGGTTAGTTTGCTAAAGGAGACGCTGTCATACTCTGGTCAAGTATAATAGTCGATGTGGGAATCTATGTGATAGGATTGCGGGGCGATGTGGTAGGCCTATCATTCTTTCCTCTGTAGAGATGAAAACCAGGGCGAGGACTTTACCTTGAACTTGACATGCTCTGGCCCATGGGTGGGCGCGGAGGGTGATGAAGTTGGGATCTATCCCGAGAGATACAGCCGACGAGAGTGAAGGAAGGGAAAGTGAAAGAGTGGTTTAATTTGTAGGCCTATTAGGTCTTGGATGGTGAAGTATGGAGTGTGGGGGTGTTCTTCTAATGGTTCTTTCTTTGGTCCCCGATCGTAACCGACTGAGGGTGGGTGGCTATCTCAACAGCGTAACAAGCCTGGGAGTTAGACCCGGCCCCCAAGGAAGCTCTCATCATTGGAAGATAAAGATGGAGGGATATTTCCACCAAAGGGTAAAAAACAGAGGAAATTTCTAGGCGAGAATTGGGTAGTAAGAGTGTGGACCGCATGATAATCCAAGTCGGGTTGTAAGCGAGTGGCTCAAAGGATCTTAGAATTATGTCAGTTGGGTCAGAGGGGAGGTCGATGAAGAAGTGGTGGTAGATGCATTGAAGGTGGTAGGTCAAGGGGCCGAGTCTTCGTGAGAGAAGGGGCAAAGACCATGTTGGTCACTTTTCAGAAATCTGTTCTGATTGGCAACTGGGATGAAGCGGTGGAGAACGGTCAGTGTTGTGTTTCGGACACAAAGATCGAGGGAAAGGTGTTCAAATTTATGATGGATTGAGGGCCACTGAAAGGTCTTAAGGGGGTACTCCTCGCACCCTGCTTTATAAGACGAGGTAAGGGGTTTGGTAGAGAGTAGAGGGGAGTAAACCTTGAGGAGGGCTGGGCGTGGGGAGGGGATCCTGTATGAGGGGATGTAAGGTCGGACTAGGAGGCCTATGAAAGAGTGGTTTTAGTTAACAAAGACAGGTGTTTGGATTTTGTCTTGTGTCGTGGACCTGAGCCGATAGGGCGAGAATAAGCTTGAGCGAGGGAAGTACACGTAAGGCACGTTGGTGTGAAGGCCCTTTTGGGGGGACATAAAACATTGTGGAAACTGGGAGACAAATGAGATCTTAAAGGGTGAAAAACAAAGTAAGGCTCAGAGGGCGGAGGATGGATCATCCAGCATGGATGATGCAGACCCATCAGAGAGGAAGGGATTCAATGACCTAAGAAACAAAGTGCTAGGGTACCGGGGAGAAGGAGGGCAGAGGTGTGGAGAAGAGAGATCCAAGGGTGAGTACTTTTATAAGCAACCACATCTCTGATGGAGGAATGCCAAAGGGGGTAGAGTCAGTTTTGGAAATGGAATGATTCTATGCAACATACTCATGGAAAAATTCCTTGAAGGGGAATCACGGTGGGATGATTCTTGGATTGGAGGCAAAGAATTGTTTGAAAATGAATTTCACTTGGGAGTGGATTGAAGGGAGGCAGAGGTGGGCAAGAAAGGGGTGGGAGAGAAAGAAATGCCCTTGTTCAGGAACATTTTTGGGTGAATACGGCTATGTATTTCCATTGAGGTTCTCCTGAAAATAGGAGTAAGAATTCCCACTTTGTTGCTTGAGAGCTGATGAGTTGAGATGGCCACATCACCCCAAGGCTTCCTTGTGTCTTGAGGGCGCATGCGATGGGCAAGCGGATGAGGTCATAATCCGGTGGAGAAATCGTCACGGCAATGATTTCACAAGAGGAAGTTCAGGAGAAGCGTGATTTGATGTAGGTGTTCTTAGGAGGGAGGACATACATAGGAGTACAATCAGAAACTGGGATTGAGATAGGAGTTAATGGTAACAACCTTAGTTTGTACTGGAATCCGAGTCTTGGCCCATATTAAAACGACGGCTTGTAGTCTTTTGACTACAGGGCTCCAAGCATGGTTAGTGTGAATCGAGGGGCACCCGGCGTGACGGTCACACGCCGAGACCTTGGGATAAACCTCCCAATCCTTGACCCCTTGGTCTGTGGGCCAATCCTTGAGATGTTGCACGACCCTCTCCTAGCAGCAAGACCGCTGCTAGTGACCGAGGTTCCCGCCGTGCGACTCTCTTGGCGTCGTTTGCACCACGGTGCGCTACGAAAGACTTGTAGGATCAAATGGACGTGCGCGAGGTAATACTTGGAACAAAAGGAGAGTTTGGCAAGGACTGAATCCTTCAGAATTGATGGATCAGTTAAGCCAATGTACAAAGTCTCTGGATAAGATTGACATGCCTAGAACAACCCCTTGGCTTCCTTATATACCAGCCCCTATGAGGTAGCCAAAAGGTCCTCGGCGCTCCAAAGCCCTCTACCAGGTTGCATTCAAGAAAATAACACATGAATAATGTAGTAAGCACCACAAGCTTTCCAACACACCAAAGAACGCGTCAATCCGTGAAGAAACGGCTAAGTTATGACCGTTTGAGTGTTCCACGCGTGAAGGCCCTGGAAGCACCGCCAGCGGAGGTCACGGCCTCTCGAAGTGCCTTTGCTTGCGAATACAGCTACAGTCGCCATGCCAAAGCGCCCATGGACCCCAATGAACCTTGAATCATTGGCTAAGCATCCATACAAGGACACTTTGGCTCCAATGGACAAAACAGTCGCTCCGCCGTGCTCATGGTTGAGCTGGTATGTCTCCTGTTTTGTGGAGCTACACCTCCCACCTTTGTACAGCCGTATATTTCTCGTCCCTGCGCCAAATGACCCGGATTTGGGTCAATTTTACACGGTTTTTCTCGTAGAATACAATTGATGCATCAGAGCATGCATATAAAATCAGCATGATGACGTAATCACTTCCTCGACTGACGGCTCCCATAACATCACCCCCCTCCGAGGTTACACCGTCTCGGTGCGCTCCTGGTACGCTCGGAGGACCGTGTTGACAGTACCGCCTCTAAGGATATCAGCTTCAGGGATCGAGAAATTGTGCTCAGGCCCATAGCCGTGCCATTGCACCAGGTACTGCCACATGTTACTGTGCCGATGGTACCCGAGAATCATCTCCACCACGTACTCCTCTTCACCCTCCACCAAGACTGGTGGAGACGGAGCCTGTCCCCGTGCCGCGAACTGCGTATCCGGCTCCTTGTAGGCCTTGAGAAGAGAAGCATGAAACACGGACTTAGTGGTCCGGCAGCTCCAACTCGTAGCTCACCGCGGACCGCATCTCCTTGACCAGAAAATGGCCCATCCACCTAGACTTGAGCTTGTCGATGCCCACCTCTACAGGGTCCGCGAGCTCAATAGCACCTTTTGTTCCATCGAGAAGTACTCAGCTGTCCGGTGCTTGTCCGCTTGCCGCTTCATTTGCTACTACGCCTTGTGAAGCGCATTCTGTACACCGCGCCACGCCTCCGTGAAGTCACTTGGAAACTACTGCACAACGGTTAGGTCCGATCCCGTTGCCATGTCTGAGGGACATGTAGGCTGCACCCCACACAATATCTCAAAGAGAGACCATCTCGTAGAGGCGTGCACTGCTGAGCTATAGTCAAAATTAGCCACCGGGATCTTGCACTTTCATCCCTCACCATCCGGCTCCAAGATCCCCCAAAGCAGCTGCTCCATTATCTGATTGGTGCACTCAGTTTGGCCATCGGTTTGGGGATGGTAGGTAGATGAAAGAGCCACACGAGTACCCAGATTCTTGAAGAGTTTCTCCCAAAAACAGGAGGTGAAGCATGGGTTGCGGTCTGAGACCTTGCACTTCGGTACCCCGTGAAGTTTGATGACGTGTTGCAAGAGGAGTTGAGCCGTCTCTACTACCATGACTTTCTCCGCACATGGAATAAAGTGTGCCATCTTGCTGAACCGATCCACCACCACCAGCACCATGGTGTTGCCCGTTGCGCCCCGTGGAAGACCCCCCTCAAAGTCCAGTGAGATGTCTGTCCACGGATGCTCCGGTACCGGTAGCGGCTGTAGCTCCCCTAGCGCCCATGCCCTGCGTGACTTGGTCCTTTGGCACGTGTCACATCTGCTCATGTACTCCTTGCAATCTGCTCCCATTGTTGTCCACCAATATTGGCGCGCAAGAGTCTTGAAGGTCTTGCCGTGGCCAAAATGACCACTGTAGTGTGAGTCCTGTGCCTCCTCCAACAACGCCTGTTGCAATGACGAACTTCGCAGCACCACAATCTGGTTCCCCTTCTCATGCTGCCAATGTTGGCCATCCCACTTGCACCCCTTCACTGTACTCTTGGCAAAGTCTTGGTCCTCTGCATACCCATGGATAAACAAGCTGCGGATGATTGGAGATCCCGCCAGCACTGTGATCGCATGCACGCCCAAGTCCGGGCGACGCGAAAGCGGGTTTGCTGGGATGATCCTCCTTGGTTTGTACTAGATCTCATAGTCAAAGCCGCCCTCGAGCAGCTCCATCCATCATGCTTGACGACGACTCGAGTTTGGCTGTGACTTGAGGTACTTGAGCACGTAGTGGTCCGTGTGCACCACACGTCGTCGTGGCTCAAGATAGCACCTCCATGGCTTGGTCCTGGACCACTGCGAACATCTCCTTCTCATGGATTGGGTAGTTGAGCTGAGCCCTTTTAAGCTTCTTAGAGTAGCATGCAATGGGTTGTAACCCCTTCTGCATTAGCCACCCACTGATCGCATAATCGCTTGAATCCGTCGCCAACACATACTCCTTGCTTGTGTCCGGGTGCACCAGCACCGAGACTTGACACATGGCAGCCTTCATTACACTGAAGGCTTGCTCCTCCTTTGCACATCACTCCCATTGGTACCCTTTCTTGAGCAAGTCTGTCAAGGGTGCTCCCATTGCCGTGTGCCCCCGGATAAACCTCCGGTAGAATTTCGTAAAACCCAGAAAAACCTGGATGTCTCACACACATGCCTGCTCTAGCCACTCCTTCACTGCTTCTATCTTCTTTGGATCCATGGAGATCCCCCTCCCGGTGACAATGTTCCTGAGGAACTCCACCTCCTGCTTGGCAAATTCACACTTGCTGAGGTTGGCAAACAACCGCTCCTTTCTCAGCACTTCTATCATCTTCCGTAGGTACACTTGGTGCTCCTCCATTGTCCATGAGTATACAAGGATGTCGTTGAGGAAGACGACCACAAACTGGTTAAAGTAAGGATAGAAAACCCGGTTCATTAGCTCCATGAATGTAGCAGGAGCATTCGTTAGCCCAAAAGACATCACGAGATACTCGAAGTGTCTATAGCGCGTCCAAAACACGTTTTTTTCCACGTCCTCCTCCACAATGCGGATTTGGTCGTACCCCGACCTCAGGTCCAGTTTGCTAAAGACACTTGTGCTTCGTAGCTGGTCAAACAACTCCTCGGCCCGTGGGAATGGGTAGCGGTTCTACACCGTGATGTTGTTGAGCGCCCGGTTGTCCACACACATCCGTAGCTCTCCTGAATTCTTCTCTACAAACAGCACCGGCACCGCATATGGAGACACCGACGGCCGAATGAAGCCCTAGACCACCAACTCCCCCAACTGCTTCTTGAGCTCCGCAAGCTCCGCGTCGCTTATGCGGTTGTACGACTGCACCATTGTTGATAACCCTGGCATCACCTTGATCTTGTCGTCGATGTCGCACCGCGGTGGCAGCCCCTTTGGCAACTCCTTCGAAAAAAATCCCTGAACTCCTTAAACACCTCCCCAACACCGGGAGGCAACTCTGGAGCTCGCGCGCCTTCCACCGGCTGCCCCTCTGCTACTTACCCGCTACAATCTGCGGCTCTGCTACTTGTTCTGGATGCATCCATGCCAATTAAACCTGGCCATCCTTGCGCTCGCACCGCTTCAACTGCTGCAAGTTGATGACGCGTAGTTGCTTTCCCGCTTCTGCCACATCTAACTCCTTCCCCTCATCCCGCCACAATGGCAAAGTGAGATTTTTCCCAGCCGCCTTCACGGACACCCAATTGCACCTCCAATCCACCTACGGATTCCAGGTGTGCAACCCATCCCGGCCGATCAAGCAATCATCATCATCCATAGGGCAAGTGTGGAACTCCATGTCGCACACCAACTCATCCATATGGACTTTGTGCTTGATGAGAGGATTGCCGCACTCCACCACTCCGGACACCTGCTGCGCCTTGGCCGACGTCCTTGGCTGCCGTGCGAGTTTCAGCCTCGTCGCCAACCTGTCGTTGAAGAAGCTATGGCTCACGCCGCCGTCCAGCAGCCCGCGTAGCTTCCCTGACCCTGGAAAGTCCCTTCCGGAATCTCAAGAACCAGCTCCAGGATGATCCCTGGAAACTGCCAGGTCTCACCTTCATTCCGCAGCAGCACTTGAGGCAGCTCCTTAATCGGCAAAATCCTTTCAAAGTTAGTGCTGTCTCTTGCAGACAAAAGAATTGCAGCAGTAGGTCGTCCCCTCCTCAGAGCTGCCGTCCGTTTCCTTCCTGTGCCTTGTGCTTGTGGTAGTCTCGCTTGCGATGTCCCTCCTCGCCACAAGCCCAGCACTTGCCTCTTGGCCCTTGCTGTCCTTCCACGCCCCACTGCCCGGCTTGGATTGCATCCACATCCATGGGCACAGCCTGACCCGGCTGCTCAACCCGTGGTTGTGTTGCATAGCTGGTCCGGCGCGCATTGTAGCTCATTGCGTCGATGCGTTCCGCCGCCGAGACCAACTTCGTAAAGGTCCATAACCAAAGCACTGCGAGTTCATGTTGGACGTGCTGCTTCAGGCCGTCTTGGTAGCGGTCGTACGCCTCCGCGTCCGAGAGGTCGTCGATTTGCGCGGCCAAAGCCATGAAGCGTGTAGTGTATTCCTGGACCGATCCACCTTGCTTGATGTGCTTGATCTTGTCATGTGCGATCCGGCTGCCGTTGAGGAGGTCAAAATGCGCCTTGGGTATCGTCTCGAACTGCTCCCACGTCTCTGGCTTCTCCGTCAACGCCTGTGCACTAAGCTGCACTTTCCCCCCCAGCGGTAGACTCAGCAATGGCTGAAGCCGTTGCTCAGCCCCCAGCCCATCCGACAACCCAGCGGCATTCCGCCGGCACGATGCCGACCACCACTACAGCGCCATTTTCCGGAGCAGCTTAGGTGTGTATTCCAGTCTTGTGGCATCTTTTCCCACGGGAACACCCAACGTCGTGAAGTTCGAGTTCACCATGAAGAGCCACTCATGCGCACTTCCCTTCTCGGTGTAGAACCGCGGCTCCTTCTGCTTGGGCCGCTGAAAGGCAGGTGTGGATGGCAATGCAATACCCCCCAACACACATCTCCCTTGGCTGACGTACCTCGCCTCAACCTCTGCACGCAGCTGGTGGTTCTCTTGGCACAATTCATCGAGGGCTCGCCAGATCTCCTCCATGAGGTAGGCCTGGTTGTATGCCGCGGCTCCGATGCTTCCGGTTGTGACGAAAAAATTATTGTCAAGAGCAGTTATGGCATATCTGCTGCCTCCCTTTGGTCCCCGCAAAGCCAAGCGAACGTCCACGCGCTCTGATACCAAATGTGAACCGAGGGGCGCCCGGCATGACGGTCACACACCGAGGCCTTGGGATAAACCTCCTGACTTTCAACCCCTTGGTGTGTGGGCTGACCCTTGAGATGTCGCATGACCCTCTCCTAGCAGCAAGACCGCTGCTAGTGACCGAGGTTCCTGCCATACGACTATCCCGGCGGTGTTTTCACCAAGGTGCGCTACGGAAGACTGATAGGATCGAATGGATGTGTGCGAGGCAATACTTGGAACACAAGGAGAGTTGGACAAGGGATGAATCCTTCCGACTTGATAGACCAGTACAAGATAATGTACAGAGTCTCTGGGTAAGATTGACATGCCTAAAACAACCCCTAGGCTTCCATATGTACCATCCCCTATGAGGCAGGCAAAATCTCCTCGGTATTCCGAAACCCTCCACTCAGGCGCGTTCATGCAAATAAGAATGCATCATGTAGTACCTGCTGCGAGCTTTCCAACGCACCAAAGAACGCCTCAATCTGTGAAGAAACGGCTAAGTTATGGTTGTTTGAGTGCTCCACGCGTGACGGCCACTGGCAGCACCGCCAGCGGAGGTCACAGCCGCCCGAAGCGCCCTTTCTTGCAAATGCAGCTCCAGCCGCCATCCCGAAGCGCCCATGGGCCCCAATGAACCTTGGCTCATTGGCTAAGCATCCATACAGGGGCGCTTTGGCTGTAGTGGGCAAGAAAGTCGCTCCGCCGTGCTCGTGGTTGAGCCGGTACGTCTCCTGTTTTCTGGAGGTGTACCTCCCACCTTTGCACGACTGTATCTTTCTGGTCCCTGCGCCGAATTACCGGTTCTTGGGTCAATTTTGTATGGTTTTTTCCGCAGAATACAATTTAGGCATCAAAACATTAATCTGAAATCAGCATGATGACTTAATCACCGCCTCGACCGGCGGCTCCCAAAACAGTTAGGATCGAGTGAGTTGTAGATCATATGCCCGAGGATGTGTATTGGTTCGGTGTGGACAGATTAAGGCAAGGAAGGTGGTTCGGTTTTGTGAGGACCACTGCCTATGGAATGTGTATTTTTTATAATTAGGAAAGATTCCACTATAGCGGGCTGTTGTGTAAAGGAGTTGGACGGAAAAGGGGACTTCATTTGGTGAAAACAAAATCAGAGTGAGATGGTCAGCATAGGCAATGATGGATTTGGGATGGGCAGTGGTAGGGATGCCAATTAACCTGTACCAAAGAGAGTCTTTGATAGGCTCTAGGCACAGATGAAAAGGACGGGGGCAATCGGCCCCCCTTGTCAAACACCGAACTGGAGGGGGGGAGGGTCAGTGATAGACCTATTGAGGAGGAAGCGGGTACGGGATGAATGATGGAGAAGGCAAATTCATTGGATGAATGAAGGGAGGCCGATGTGTGATAATTCTTGAAAGAGGAAGTCACATTTGAGAGAGTCATAGGCTTTATGAAAGTCAATGGATAAGAAATAGGGATGCCTAAGAGTGGTTGTAGCGTAGTAATGGATGCCATAGAGTTGGGAGAGGGCATGAAGGATGTTGCGGCAAGGTACAAAACCGGTCTGGTCATCATGGATGATGTATGGCAAGGTTGTGCCTAGAAGGGTGGCCAGTAATTTAGCAAGGATCTCATAACCAACATTGAGCAAGGAGATGGGGCGATAATTTTCAATAACATAAGGTTCTCTATTTTTGTATAGTAATGTGGTGATTGCTGCGGCAAAGGCGGGATTGGAGTCAGGGTCGGCTAGGAGGCATTGGTAAGAGGGAAGTAATTGGGAGGAAATCAACAGGAGGCTTTCAGGACCAGGGACTTTCCTGGGTGCTTGAGAGAGGATCGCCTGAGAGATTTCATGGGTGGTAAGAGGTGCTGCAAGGATGGAGGGAATATACAAAGGAAGACATTTCTGGTGGGTGGGAGGAAGGATAGAGTAGAAGTCTGAGATGGTATCTGGACTGTGAAAGAGACGTGAGAAGCAATCACGAATGATGGATGCCATAATTATGGGCAAGGATTGTGGTGTGTTGTTGCTGTCACAAAGAGCCAAAATCTTGCACGGGGGTTGCCTTGCCCAGATTTTGGCAGACAGGAGGGGTGATGGTTTGTGACCCTCATAATTGCACTTTAGGAATGTTTCTTGGTGTTGTGTGATCCGTTTGTTCTTATTGCATGCTTGAAATCGAGTGTATGCTATTGCAAGGGTTGTGAGGTGGACATGAGATGGTAAGGAGGTGCACCGGTCTTCCAAAGTGGAAATGGTGTGTTCCAAGTGTCTGATGGTGTGTCGCTTCCAAAGGGCTTCCTGTTGAGCGAAATTTTGGAGGTGACAGGCTCTGTTGGTTTTGGAGGAGGGCCAATGGCTTTTGAGGAGAGAGGATAGGTGGCGCTTTATCCATGGTATTTGAAGGATGGAGGTGTTGAACCAAGGGGATTGGGATGCAGCGGGAAGGGGGGGTCAATCAACAAGGGACAAGCTCGGGTACCAACTGTTTCACCAAGCGGGACTTGGATGGTTTACAAGGATGAATTCTAGAGAAGAAGATTAAATAAGGAATTTAATTAGTTGGATAAATTTTATTCAGTAATAATTGTACTTCCATGATAATTGTCTCAACTGTCGAGCGCACACATACATAAACAATAAAAACAATAAGGCATAAGTTGGGTCTCAAAACGATAGATTTGAGTAAAACATACGGTGCCTTGTCATGAGTGATCGCTTTAAGAAACTCCGTCGAGAACTTAGGGAATTCCGAGAATATTTAGGCACGGCTGTATAAAAGTTTAGAGTCATTGCGAAGTCAACCAAATACAATTCGAACATCGATACGGATCGCAACACTTCTTTCAACCATTGAAGAAAGTGGTCGAATGTGTCAAAACCTTCGAGAACACAACACCGGAGGTCGGGACAGGTGGCCAAAATGCCCTAAGCCAAATGGCGTAAAACTCCTGAGGTCGTCGTGCTGAATGGCTATGAATTTCATGAAAGAAATATCCACTCGTGTACGTTGGGGAAGTTTTTTTTTTTCCCCTTGTAGCCGCAATATTCAAAGTGTGTAAGCAGACGTAGGCCGATGATGCCTGTGAAAGTGGTTGATCAGATGATCGACGTCACACAGGTTGTCTTAAGGCTCCCAACTGTTGCGTGCTACGTCGTAACCGTGCCACTTGACCAGACAATTGGTCTTTTTTTTACAGCGTCGATGTTGGAGGATGTCTTTGGTGATATACTCCATATCGTCGACCACCTGGATTAGAGGTGGAGGAGCGACATCTCTGTTGGGGAAGATCTTGCTGTGGTCTCAATTATGCTTGAGGTTGAAGACCGGATGAATTGCCATGCTTTCTGGTAAGGGAAGTCGACCGACAACCAGGCCTTTCACTTTCTTGATCTCAAACAAGCCCAAAATTTGTCACCGATGATGGTGCTTGGTACTCCATGCAGTGACGGTCGTTGTCGTCGGGATGAAGTGTGAAATTTTAGAAAATCTTTCCACCACCACAAGGATGGCTTCATATCCTTCCAGAGTGACAGACAGTCCTGTCACGAAGTCCATGCTGATGTTGACCTATGGCTCTGCTGAAAGTAGTAGCGGTTGGGGCAATCCGGGTGGCTGCGTGCAACATGATTTTTGTCGCTAACAGGTGTCGCATGATTTACAGAATCCATGCCGGTCTGCATTCACTCCTACTAGTAGTACTTTGCCAAGTTCTTGAGCATCTTGTCTTCGCCAAAGTGTCCACCTTGACCAATGTCATGACATTCCTTCAATAGCATCTATCATAACTGCTCATTCAGTGATACGACAACTTGGCAATTGAATCGTCATCGTCAGTAGGGATCGTCAAATGAGCACTTGGTTTTTTCATACCGGCTGTACTCCTCGTAGCCCTTTTTGAACAGCCTCACAAGGTACGGGTCTTGTTCAACCAGCAACATGTTGATCTCGGCTGTCAAGTCCGGTCATCGACTTAAACCATCCGTTGGATTTATTTTTCCAGGTAATTGGTGTTGTGTTCAAAGTTAGACTCAATTAAATCCATTCATCAAGTTTTTCAACAGCTCAGATTTGGGTGAGTCTTTAGATATTTGAGTGCATGGTGGTTGGTACGAATGGTATATTTTTGGCATTCTGAGTAATAATGTCACGTCTTGAACATGTGCACGACGACCAACATCTCTTTATTGTGCACTGCATAGCAAATTTATTGACCGTGTACTTCTTAAAGACATACACGACTAGTTGTTCTCCACTGCCGTTTCATTGGAGGAGAATGGCTCAATTGAATGTGTCGGTGGCCATTACAGACTCCGCTGCTGGATGTGCCAATTGTAGGATTGGCACCAAGGTTAGAGCCTTTTAAAAGAGTGAAACACTTCTTGTTCACTGCCCTCCAACCCCACTCGGAACAAGTGAGATTAGAGAGATGCCCTGACACTCAAACGTAGTCCTTCACAAATAAACTATGTCGCCGCTCATGATGTGGTCCAAAGACTCAATCGCACAGTGACCAAAGTCACACTTTGAAAGTTTTTAAAAATGATTCTCTTTGTAAAATCTCAAGAACTCTTCGAAAATTTCCATGGTACTTCTTCGGGGTGCGGCTGTACATCATGATGCCGTCAAGGAAGGGCAAGAAAATTTTGTTGAATGCTGCCATGAATATTGCAGTGACATTTGTGATTTTGAACACCATAATCATGAACTCAAAGTGCCCATTATTTGTACAGAATGTTTTCTTCTTGATCTCCTGGTCAGATACATGGATCTGATGATGGCCATTGCATAGGTTGATTTTGGTGAGAATTCTCATACTACAAAGTCATAATTTTCATTTACTCATGGAAGGAGATAGCAGTTTTTGACGGTGATATATCCACGACATCTCTCCTGTTCTCTTTTTTACGAAAAGTATAGGTGTCGTGTAGGCTGACGTGGATGGCCTAATAAAACCCTGACCGAGCATCTTGTCCAACTTTTTTTTTGTTAGTTTGGTGAGCTCGCGGTTTTTCATCACATAGGTTTTTCCTTCAAACATCCCCGGTTCAGTTTGCAAACCATGTTTCTGAACCATGTCATTGCTGATGCAACTGTAGGAAGCTCCTCCATCCAGTGGTTTCAGTACCATTCTACAACGTTTACAACCCCTTGGTTGCACTCGTAGCAGTATAACCGCTTGGTCTTCCTCGTACCCCTCGTCGAAGTTTGTGATCTATGTAACCCTTGGTTGCGTCGATGTGAGTCGTTCATATGGACGATCGGATGATGTAAAAGTTTCTGTCTGGACAGGATGTTCACAATCTCTCTTGGCGTTTGCCATTTCTTGGCTCTTGCCGTTTCCTGGCTCCTCAATTTCTTTCTACAACTTCCCCCCCTTTTTGGCCCATTTTTGTAGTTTCTGACAGTCACACGAGATGTGCCCCAACTTCTTGCAAGTCTCGCACATCCATTGATTGTGTTGATCAACGACATCAATCTCCATCCGAGACGGGGTTTCTGTCGACTGTGACTTTCCCTCTGCCACTATATGCATTGTGGCCTTGGGGTTGCTAGCCGTTGTGCTCGCTCTGTGTATTTTCCGTTTTGGGCACTAATGGACAGGCTAGTGAGGACTGGATAGCATATGTTTCCAAATTTCAGAACTACCTAGCAACCATATCCAAGCAAATTACATCATTTTTCACAAACTATGCAGTAAGACCAATCCACACCAAAGAAAAAGAAACCTTTGGTGTGATTCCATATGAAAAATCAAGAATGTTGTGTCTAGATGCCGAATGTAGAAATATCTCGCTTAAACTAACAGAAATCCCTTCGTTGTTTTTTTTTACATCTCAAATCAGGGTTTGTAACGTTCCTTTGTAATGTTTTGTTCGTCAGGCTTGAGTTTTATGGCTAGCAGACTGTAGATGGTGAGTAGGTAGAAGGTGTGGAGCAAAGAACAATTCAAGAATTTGGACCACTTCAATAGTTTGTAAGAATTTGTGCATTTAATTTGAGGACAAGTATGAGAATTTTTTAGCGCATGCAAACAAGAGCAAAAACAAGACTGAGACATACTTGGAATCTTGGACTCATAAGTCAAGAAGCGTGTGAAATGCCGTACTATGAGTGGATTCTCTGAGAAACTCTGCAAGAATTCAAGGGTTTAGAGAATATCAAGGCGTGTTTTTGGACAACTCTAGCGTGGTTGATAATCCCCTAAAATAGTGTCAAAAATTCAAGACTATTTGTAATAATTCAGTTGAATACTGTGAAATGTGGTCAATATAAATGAATACATAAGAACTCTCAGAACACAAAACCGGAGGTCGATTGTGAGAGTGCGTGCTCTCTAGAGATTAAGCTTTAGTGTATAGAGAGCTTAGTCGTAGTAGAAAGATAGACTTGGAAATGTCTGGAAGCCAGAGCTGGAAAATACAGGTTTACAGGTTAATGACAATGCACAATGTACAAGGTATTTATATTGTCTGGTCGGCTAGTCCTGGCCCCAGCCTGCTCCTCTCCTAGCTTGCTAAAACAAGCTACTTGCACCTGAACTTGGCGCCCTTACTTGCACCTAATGCCTAGTGCGAGAAGTGCTCGGCCACCGATCGTCCAGATCGATGGTCCGTCGTGTCTCTCGGCAAGTTGCGCGTTAGCTCGATGCCTCCTCATGGTGGGTGCGGTCGCCTTGATGCGCACGCCACCGTGGAACTGCGACCGTCCCATGGTCGTATTCAACAGAACTCCTACCGCCGTTGACCACGTGCTTCCAGGGACTCACCTCCGAGAGAACCCCTCGGTGGGTAGCGTGACTGTCATGCCACTTGTCGCGAGGGAGACACGCAACCTCGGGTTGCGTGTTTGGGACACGCGCTCGCAGGTGCAAGGAACCCCCCCTACCCCGGCGTACTCCACACACGGACGTGAAGTTGCTCGCTCCTCCTCCTCCTCCTCGCATCAGTGCATCCTCGCCGTGGAGCAAAGTCGAGCTTGACTACGGGCCCAATTTTGAAAAGCGGAAAATGGCCCAGAATGTCTGTGAAAATCGGTCGAGTCCCCGAGTATGCCAGAAAACGATGGGTACCTCGTTGCATTCACCCCCCCGTCGGAGGTCCGATGTCCCGGCGCGCCAGAGGTACTTCTGGTCAATGGTATTGGTACCACCAACATGGAAGTTTTCCTCTCGCTCCCAAGAGTTGTGCTCCACCGGGTACCCCTTCCACTTCACCGTAAACTCACGATGACGTCCCCTCTGGTGGTCTGCCAGAATCTTCCCACCTAAAACTCCTCACTTCCTTCAACCTGGAAAGTAGGAGGTGGAGCTTTCCCACGATCCTGGAAGAAGGTATTGGGGTCGTGATAGGCACGAAGTAGGGAAATGTGGAACACCAGATGCATGGTGTAGTGAGCTGGCAAATCCAACTTGTAGGAAACGACCAACCACTTCTCCAAAATGCGGAACGGACCCACCCATCACGGCTTCATCTTGGGACTCCCAACTCCCATCAGCTGCAGGTTAGCAGAGTTAAGCATCACCTGATCACCCACTTAGAACTCTTCCACCGATCGATGCTTATCATGAACTCCTTTTGCTACTTCTGTGCCCTCAACAGACATTGCCACACCACGTCCCAAGTGGTGGCAAACCCATCAGCTATCTACTGCACAGCCAGAAGAGATGTTGCCGTAGCAAGGGCGACTGGGCTTAGTGGCTGTTGGCCATAGACCACCTCAAATGGTGACTTCCCTGTTCATGCTAACACCGCTGAGTTGTAGGCAAACTCTGCCACTCCAAGCTTCTCCTCCCAACCCTCTCCATCCGGTAGGACCATGCTCCACAACAGTTGCTCCAAAGTCTGGTTTGCGTGCTCTGTCTTTCCATCACTCTATGGATGGTATGTTGTGGTCAGCTGCATCCTCGTGCCCAGATTCCCCATGAGATCTCTCCAAAACCGCGAAGTGAAGCGTGGATTGCGATCCAAGACCACCAGCTGTGTCACTCCATGCAGTTTGATGACGTGACTGAGGAGGATTTTAGTTGACCCAACAGCCGTGATACTCTCAGGTCAGGCAATAAAATGTGCCATCTTGGAGAATCGATCCACCACCACCAACATCGTGTTGTTGCCCTACTGGGTCACAGGCAATCCGACGATGAAGTCCAGCAAGATGTCTGTCCATGACCTCTCTAGTACAAGCATTGGTTGCAGCTCCCCTGGTGGCTTGGTCCTC
Source organism: Penium margaritaceum (assembly GCA_023375785.1). Lineage (NCBI taxonomy): Eukaryota > Viridiplantae > Streptophyta > Zygnematophyceae > Desmidiales > Peniaceae > Penium > Penium margaritaceum. Next base: position 271,108 of record SZWC01001274.1, on the reverse strand, counting down.
CACGCCTTGATGTGTTGGCATACATCACAAGTTCTCACAAACCTCTTGCAGTCCGTCGCCATTGACGACCACCACTATTGACGTGCCATTGCTTTGAGCATTTTTTCGAAGCCAAAGTGACCCGAGTGGTGGGTACCATGTGCCTCCTCTAGTAGCAACTCCTTCAATGGCGCATCCTTTGCTCTTTCCCCCTTTGTCAAAACACTCCATCCCATATTGCGGCTTTCAGTGCACCGCCCGTGAACTCACTGTCCACGCCATAGCCGTGCTTGAACAGGCCATGAATGACTGGAGATCCCATCAGTACTGGGATGGCATTGAGGCTCAAGTCAGGCCTCCTTGAAAGAGGATCTTTCGGATTCACCTTCCCAGGCTTGTACTGGATCTCTTAGTCAAAACTTCGTTCCAATAATTCCATCCAGCGAATCTGTCGACGACTCAGGTTCGGCTGCGTATTTAGGTACTTCAGGGAGTAATGATCCGTAAAGACCACGCAGTGCCGTGACTCGAGATAGCACCTCCAATGCTTGAAGGCATGGATCACCACCAACATTTCCTTCTCGTGGATCGCAAAATTCAGCTCCGTACCTCACAGCTTGCGAGATGCATAGTCAATTGGTTGCGGCCCCTTTCCGTCATCCTGCATCAGCATTGTCCCAATGGCATAGTCACTTGCGTCCATCGCAATGACGTACTCCTTGGACAAATCGGGATGCACCAGGATCGGAGTTGTGCGATATTATCTTGCAGATCGCTTCAAGGGGTGCAGCCACTGAGAAAATACAGAGTACCAGCACAGGTTCATCTCTCGAGAAGCATGACCAATGTACAAGCGGTCTCACAACCAACCAACGTACGAGCCTCGCCAAGACCAAGCCAACGGTTTCATGCAACAAATGGTCGAAGCGAACGTACATGCGGAGATCGCCACTGCGCACGCCACTCCCCTATACGTACGGCTAGGAAAGCCGCATCGTTGTCTCGAGGCGCTCCTCCGTCTCTCTTGCCCGAGTCACCACCTTACTCTTGTGCCCACTCGACGAAGCGCGCTAGGCTAGGACATTACCTATATGTATTTCTTTCACTCTATTGAGTAATGAATCAATTGGATTCCTCTACGGGCTCACCCTTTGGGCCGCCTCCAGTCCCTTTCACCTCATTTCGCTTCTCAGCGCCCGTGCTCTTGCACTACGCCCAGTCCTTTCTTGTTAAACGTCACTCATACATCAGCAACGCCCGCACCATCGAGGAAGCTTCCATCCTTCTCTCCAAAGTGTTGTGTCAACTCGCCTCAAGCAATTTCTTAATGTTTGCACCTTTGGTGCTGCACCCATAGTACATTCCTTTGCTTTCCATCCGTTTTTCCTTCCATTCCTCTTTCCGTCACCATTTTCTCTCCGCTTCTGCTCGTGCTTCTGTCCTAAAATACAATGCTCGTCCTTGTGACCGCGTCCACTCAACGGCAGCACCAGCAATATTCTGACATGGTATCAGAGCCCAAGTGACACACCTGGCTCTTTCGTGCTCGCCGCTCTCGGCCGCACCCACCTTCACTTTCATCAAGCTTCTCCGCCTCAAAGAATTGTGGTCGCCAGAAGAACTGCGGTGACAGCGTGTCTTCTGACTAAGGTATTATGGCAGCACCATTCTACTTCCTCTTGGTAATTTTGCGCACGTGGTTCCGCCCCTGCCCCCACTCCTCCTCATCAGCAGCAGTTTCCACTTCTCCGCCATTCGCACACGAGGTTCTGCCCATGCGCCCATTCCTCCTCCACAAAAGTAGCAGATATTTCTGCCACTCGCACACAAAACTTTGTCCCTAAACTCTAACATCTGTCCTCTATCATTGCCTCATCTGCTCGTCATCATCATCATCGTCATCATCAGCCGCCTCGACATTGTCCCGTGCCGCCGTCTCACGCCGCTATCTCAAGCCGCCCCTCCTCATCATCATCGGTTTGTTGCTGCCTCCACGTCAGCTGCATCATGGCCTCCGCCTTCAATCAGTCTGGTCTCCCCAAGCTCACTGTGAAGCCGGATGGGACCAGCAACTACAAGCTACTCGGTGGAGCTACTCGGTGTCTCTCTTCTTTGGTACTCAGAAGGTTGAGGGAGTCACTCTCAGCCACCTCCTCACCAACACTGACACTGGGGTGGAACCTCCTGATGTCGCAGCCTCCGCCACAATCACTACTACTGCAGCTATCTCTGGAGGATACCCCTCCGGTGGTTCCGTGTCCAATCCCGCTCAGAATGCATCCTCATCCTCCGCTCCTACTGGATCCTCACCTGTCTCTGGTACAGCCACCACAGCAGCCACCATCACCCGAGCCTCCTGGGATGTCGCCAACAGCACCACCCTCATGACCATCATGACCACCTCCTCTCCCGAACTGCATGAAGACATCCGCACCCTTGGCTCCAAGACCCATGAGCTCTGGAAGGCCCTTGAAGATCATTTCAGCAATAACACCTCCACTTCCTGCGCCATTAAGATCATGTCTTTCTTCTCTGTGGCCTTCGCCGTCCACACCAACATGGGCAGCTACATTGCCGCCGTCACCACCATCGCCCGAGACCTCAAGGAAATGAAAATTGACCTTCCGCCCGCTGTCATCTGCACTGGCATCATCTCTGGCCTCCCTGGTCAGTATGATATCATCCGTCAAATCATGCTGCAACTACCTGTCGATCAACTGACCATCGTCGTCATCAGCCCCAAACTCATGGCAGCAGAACAAGATTTTGTTGCCAAGCAAGCCCGCGAGACCACCATCGCTACCAACTCCTTTGAAACCATGACCGCTACTACTGACAACTGTCTAATCAACCGCTTCCCTACCTGCTCCTACACCATCCGCCATGGTCCTCTCAAAGGGGCTAAATGCAGTCGCCGCAACCACCTACCGTACGTCTGCGATCATCGTGCTACCGACGAATGGTTGGACTAGAACCCCGGCAAATCATACGGCGAACAACCCAACTGGGCGGAAGAGCGCCGTTAGCGCTATTACAACCAGATGGACAGCTCAATCTTGCGTGCAACTCCACCCAACAACGTGGACGCACCTTCCTCTACCGCGGTTCCTGTTACCAAAAATCCTGCTCCTAACAATGCTTTTATGTTAAGAGTAGTTGAGCCTGTGACTGATATTGGATCTGAGGAGTATGGTCTTGAGATGTACGCTGTGCCCTCTCCTCCTCCTCTCTCCTCTCACACTCCTCTCTGTAGCTTTGACTTTCTGTACATCTCACTCATTTAGCCCCCATCTGCATAGTCCACTGTTCGACACAGTCATTTCCTCCTCATCCACGACCAATTCTCCCAACATTGTACTGCTCTGTCTCTGTGTGTCTCTCCGCAGGGATTCTCTTGTGTGTGTTGTTGATGGGGCATTACGTGGTTGTTCGTCCGGTCATGTTCTCGGTTGTTCACCCCCCGGTGTCGCGTGGATTGAAGAGTGGTATTCAGTGCGTTTGCCTCGTTGCCTTGCTGCCTCTGGTCAGCGCTTCTCTCGGCACGCAGTCCTCGCCGTAGTGAGTCGTGATCCTTCCACTGTTCGTGTGTCAGGTGGCTTCTGGATCCTTGATTCAGGTGCCACCCACCACATGCCCTCGTCGCGCATGTCCTTTGTCTCCCTTGGTCCTGTTGGCTCTATTCGCTTTGTCCGCACTGGCTCCGGCCAATCGCTCCCAGTCTAAGGGGTTGGTGTTGTACGCTTCGTTGGCCAAAGGGGGAACTGTTCTTGCCAGATGTCCTGTACGTTCCATTGCTCGAGCTGAATCTTCTCTCTGTCACGACACTCAAAGTCTAGGGCATGGACTTCTCATCCAGTCGCGGCATTGCCTCTGTCTCTCACCGCACGTCTGGTCGCATTCTCTTACAAGGCACACGCTGTGACCGTCTGTTCCGTGTTCCCATACTTGCACCGTCTCCCGCCACCGCTGCCCATGTGTATGTCGTGTTCTCTCTCTCACCTGCTCATGCACAACTGCTGCATCGCCGCCTGTGCCACATCCATACCGCAGCCATCGACAGCCTACTTCGTGTTCTCCCCACCGATGGCCTTGATGCCGCCACGTTCCCTGTTCCATGTCCCCCTGACTGTCTTGACTGTGCCCAGGGAAAAATGCATCGATCGCCATTCAACACTTCAGTGTCTCGCACTTCTCACCCCCTTGACTTGTTGTATGCTGATGTCATGGATCCACTCTCTCATGACTCTCTTGGAGGTGTCGGGCGCTACGTACTTTGTCTCACAGATGACTTCTCTCGCATGCGTTGGGTCTTTGCCCTCAAACAAAAGAGCGACGTTTGCTCCACCCTTGAATCCTGGCTCCCTCAGGCTGAAGCCGCATGTAGTTGTCGTATTTGTGTCTTTCGCTATGACAGTGGCGGTGAATTCATTGGTCCCACCTCTCTTTTTCTATCCTCTCACGGTGTGACTGTCAAAACCACTGCTTCCTACAGACCCCAACAGAATGGTGTGTCTGAGCGATGGAACCGGACACTTGCTGATGGTGTTAGCACTCTCCTCAGTGCCTCTGACCTTCCACCCCTGTTCCCTTTTGAAGCCATGTCGTACATGACGTGGGTCTGGAACCGTGTTCCGCACGGTCCCCTCCCACGCCATCTCACCCCATTCGAACGATGTTTCGTTCGTCGTGCAGACCTCCGCCTTGCCCGCGTCTGAGGCTGTGTCGCTGCCGTTTGGCTTCCCGAGGACCTTCGTGACGGCAAACTTAGCCCTTGTGCTCGCTTGTGCACCTTTCCCGGGGTCTCCGCCATGTGAAAAGCGTGGCGCTTCTGGGACCACGATCGTACCCGCGTTGTTGACTCTCGTGATGCCCTCTTCTTCGAGGACGTCTTTCCTCGCAACCTATCCCATGTTGCTCCACCCTCTTCGTTGTCCTCGCCCCGTCGGCTTGGGGGGGTGGCTCTCTTCCAGCCTCCGTTCTCACCGATGCTCCTCCCGTTGCCCCAGCCCCTTCCTCTTCAGACCCATGTGATGTGTCCTTCTCCGACACCCCAACAACACTCCTTCTGCATCCTCATCCGACCCTTCCACAGCGTCTTCCCCTTCTTCATCCTCTCAGTCCGTGTCGGTGCCTCTCAGCGATTCACCACTGTCTGCTGATGCCGTGGCACAGTCAACTCCCGGCACTTTGGCTGAGTCGCCTCCACAGCCCACTGTTCTCCCGTCACCTGTCATCTCTGGTGAGAGTGTCACACCACCGGTCACAGATGTGCCCCCAGTCGTATCTGAGCCTTACACTCGTGGGGGGCGGCTACGTCCACTTCCACAGCACTCAACCACACGGTCCGCTCAGCCTCCTCAGCATCGCACTCGCTCTAGTGCCCCTCCCACTGCAACTGACTCCACTGCCAGACCAACTGGCCTCGATGCATTGGGTCTAGCGGTGGGAGTGGTTCATCCCAACTCTGTAGTGGGCTATGCACTTGTCTCTCATGAGTTCCACAATCCTTTGGATGCTTCGGTCGCCAGCTATGTTGCCGCATTCTTTGCGGCCAGTGGTCTTCCCTCACTTCCCACTGAGCCCACTACAGTGCGCCAGGCAAGGGAGGCAGCTGATGCAGACCTCTAGGAAAAGGCCATGCAGGAGGAGCTTATAGTCCTGAATGAGCATGATGTCTTTGAGCTTGTTGATCTACCTCCTGGCCGAAAGGTCGTCTCAGCTCGCTAGGTGCTTCGACGTAAGTTGAAGCCTGACGGCACTGTCGACAGGTACAAGGCACGTCTCACCGCCAAAGGATTCTCTGACCCAGAGCCTTCACTCTCACCTCCCTGATCACAAAGGTGGTGCTGATGAACGGCGTGAGACAGCGCTGCGTCCAACTGACGCTCGTCGTCAGGATGGTCCGGCGTGATGACCAGCCTGGAGGATGGGAGATAAGATGGAGACGCCCAGCTGGTGGAGAGTAGGTGCCAGATGGCGGGCCGTAGAAGATGGGCCCACCATACCCCGGGGCCCAACCCCAGGGGTACGGGAGGAGGGGTGGAGAACCAGTGGTGGTGTACGCGGTAGCGTCGGTGGCGACGGGTGCCCCTCTACCAAAGGGGGCAGAGGAAGAGGCGGATGAGGCCATGCGAGAGGTGCCTCCGGAACCACCAGAGGAGCACGTCCAGTGTGCACGCATGGCAGAGGCGCGGCGATCGTTGTCCGGTGGTGACGGGCACTTGGGTGCACAATGGCCGACAGAGCCGCAGTTCCAGCACGTGACAGTGTTAGAGGTGGAAGGTGAAGAGGAGATGTTGTTAGTGCCTTTGCCCTTGCCACAACCGCCTTGCCCGCCAGAGCCAAAGTCGCTGCTGCCCTTGCCCCGACCACGACCAGAGCCCCCGTCCCCCCCCACTTTGGTTGAGAAGATTTGTGGCCGAGGTAGAGGGAGAGGAGGAGGAGGTAGAGGAGGATGATATGGAGGGCAGTGCAGTGGTGGCCTCTGCAACTGCAGCACGGTGAATTTGTTTGTTTTGAAGGGTGCTCCACCAGTCAGTAAGGCGTTGAGAGGTGAACTCCCAAAGGGCCCCAATGCCTGGTGGAGAGTTAGCAAGCACTGGCTCGGCCGCAAGCCCCTCAATCTCAGAGGCCTTCACTTCTCTAAAGATGTCAGAGAGTTCAGGAATGAGGCCGTTGACGATGGAGAGAATAGCAGGTAGTTGGCCAGGGGCTGCCTTGCCAAGATCCTTTAGTAGACAAAGGTTGTGGGCCCAGTAGGCATGCGCGGTCTTGTCTGTACGCATGGAGAGCGTGTTGAATTGTACTGTGAGGGCACTTTGTGCGGCATGCCCAGTGACAGTTGTGTGGTGCTTGATGAGAGCATATACGCCAACGGGATCGGCAGGGGTACGACGAGCAGTGTCAGCGTTATAGGACCCTATCTCATCAGTGAGATCATCGGGTCCAGCGCGAATGAGAGCACGCACAACCCACGCAGACTCAGAGTCAGTGGGTATAAAGGGAGGATTAGCAGCGGGGTTGGGTACATGGTAGTATTCCCAGAGCTGCTCACCTTGTGCCCAGGCACTGAAGCAAACTTCCCATGAAGCAAAAGAGAGATTCGGAGTGAAGTGTGGTGGCACTGAGTCAAAGTCAGGTTTGCGTTGAGCGGGCTGTGTAATAGCTTTGGCTGCGGCGGCTCCATCTGCTACCGCAGCAGCAAGTGAGTTGGAGCATAGAGAGCCAGAGGTGTTGGGAGCGGAAGCAGAGGAGGTGGAAAATGCAGCAGCAATATCAGCAGCGGCTGATGTTGTAGGTGTAGTGTGCAGTACAGGTTGCGAGCGGTTAAGCACGAGATCAACAATGTGGTCGGCAAAAGTTTCCTGATCACCTTGTTCCGTGCGCAATTTTTCTTCTGCAACACGCTGTGTAGTGAGGGCTGCTTGAAGAGCAGCACACTCTTTGTGCAGTTCTTCCTGCAGTGCTGCATACTGGTCATCGTCGACCGGCATGATGAGTGAGAATCACTCAAGAAGATTTTGGCAGCGTTTTCCTTGCCTCAGTGGGCGTGGCAAATAAGGAAGAGTGAAGCCTGGCTGAGTGGAGGTGCAGGAAAGTGCAAATGAATGAGCACGGCCACAAAAGGATAAGGAGGAAGGAAGAAAGAGCGGAGCCCAAGCAGCACGGGGCTGGAAGCTCACCAATGCTAACGTTGTAAGGAAAATAGTGGTGGCAATGCAGATACCGCAGAGGCAGAAAGAACTGCCACTAAGGATGAGGTGGTGACGATGAGACACGCAACTCCAGCAAGTGTAGCTCCTGTGAGGGTGGAGAAGGCAGCTGCTGCTGTGATCGCAACTCTGATCTTAGGACCAAACGATGAGGATGCTGAAGCAAAAGACATGTGGGAAGTGGAGACCTGAACGGAGGTGACGGCGCTGGAGAGTGCAGTGGCTGCTGAGGCTGCTGCTACCGCGACTACACTAGCTGTTGCTGCTACCTGTGTGGCTATGTTGACTGCGGTAGCCGTAAGGGGACCCTGGTCAAAGGCTCCTGCTGCATAGGCCTCAACAGCTCTTCCAGCAGCAGTGCTGGTAGGTGCACGTTCAGCACGTGCTGTCGCAACAAAAGTAGATGTGACAGCAGCACAGGAAACAAGCGTTGCTTCCAGAGTAGTCAGAGTATCAGGTCCAGGTGATGCAGCAGCAACCTGAGACGCGGCGGGGGATGCTGCACGACTCGAGGCTGCCTCAGCTTGCTTTGCTGGAGCTGCTGCTGTAGCTGGAGCTGCTACACCTTGAGCAGCGCACTGGCTTTGCCGTCGTATTCTAGGAGAAATGGGAGATCTTACCGGAGATGAGAGGTGACGTAGTTCACATGGTGGCCCCGTAGTTGGTGCGTTTTGAATGGTCGGGGAGTCGTCCGAGGCCGACTGGCAGTAGGCCGCGTACACTGCACCGTCTTCACGCGCCTCGTCTTCTGTAGGGTTGTAGTCTTCCCCCGGGTGGTACCCAGGGCTATCACAACGGTGGCAAAGACGTGCCCACGCCGCAATGTCTGCCTCCTCCTCGTGGCGGTCAATGAGTTCATCCAGGCGTGAGCGATCACGAGCCCCCCTTGGAGAAGTAGGGGCGGTTCCAGTGTTCAGTGGTGCAGCTAGGGTTGCAAGTGAGGCCGCAGAAGCGGCTGATGATACTACTGCCGGTTAGACAAGGGAGAAGAAGATTGCAGGGCAGGGAATCTGCGGGATTGCGACGCAGTTGAGAGATGGCCAGCCGTGGTTAGAAAGCATCGGTGTCACGACGATGCTGGACCGTGAAACTGCAGTCAGGAGCACCGTGGTGCTGCTCAGACGTTGAGAGCTTGGAAGAACGAGGGCAAGCGCTGCAGGATAACAGATGAGGCCGCATATGCGGCTGCTGTTGCTTGGGAGAGGGAGAAGCAGAGTGTAGGGCAGAAAAACCTGCTGGGCTCCAAAGCTGTTCGAGACACAGCAGACCGGAGGAAAGCACACCTGCTGAGATGTGCTGGGATCAAGACCTCTGTGAGACCGCGTGCCGTGGCACAGTGATGCTGCTAACGTGCAGAAGGCCTGGACGAGAAGTGACAGGTGTAGCAGAGAGCAGCGGAGTAGCGGAGTGCTGACCTACAGCTGCGGAGAGTGCAGCGGGTCGTTGCAAGAGTGCGATGGCGGGAAAACGCCGAGCTGCGAGGCAGCAAAGTTCTAGTGCCGAGGGACTGAGTCAGCTGCGACCGGAGGCTGCTGAACTGCAGGGTGGAGACAGGAGGCACAGGCGGGCAGAGGCGTCACGAACATCCGCGAATGTGCAACTGTGGACATTACGTGTGTCGCACCACAGTCCACTGTTGATCGCGTTGAATGGGGGGTTCACTCCCTCCTGCTCTGATACTAGTAGGCAGCGGCAGAATGCCAACATGCACACACTACTATGCTAGCTCAACTCACACAGCAATCACAACCATGGTGGAGCAAGGGATTGGTGAGAAACATGCTTGGTTGAGTAGCAAGAGCGAGAGTGACAAGAGTAACGAGCCAGCGATCTCTTAGCCGCGGTTGACTGGGCCACCCACTCGAAGAGTTCGAAGTGGGGCCCAGTCGCCACCTCGGGGTCGAACCAAACCGGTCGGCCAAAAGGCCGCCGTGGTTTCCCACACCTCAGAGCGACTGAGCGTGTGGCCCCGCAAGATCAGCAACCCGGGCAACAACGAGACATCAAGCATTGCATGCAAGGTGCAAGAATCACAAACCACATCAACCACGAGCGTATGTGGTGCATGCATCTCTCAATGTATCTCTCATGTTTTAGTCATCATATGGCTTATCACCCAATGTTTGGAGCAGTAAGATATCAGCTCTAACAGAGCTGAGCATGGTCGAGCCCATCAATCTTGCACCCGGAAGAGACGTCAGCGATGCACGGCTCGATAGCTTTAGTCATGCTCAGTCACCTGAAGAAATGGTGTGTGTGTGTGTGTATGTGTGTGTGTATGTGTGTGTGTGTGTGTGTGTGTGTGTGTGTGTGTGTGGGTGTGTGTGAAGCGAAGGAGTCAAGAGGTCACTTGCGTGTTTGGTAGACAAACTAACATGTTTCCCTTCATGGGTCTTGTTTCCCTAGTTCCCTTTCAAGACTTCGTCCACACTTCTCAAACTCTGTAGGACAAGCTTTACTCAGGATGACACTCTCTCCTTCATGCTCCCCCAGCCTCCCTTGCATACCCTACTGCTCGAGGTATTCGATTTTAACTGTTTTTCTGGTCGTTGAAATTGTGTCAAAATTTCGTTCGATGAAATTAAAATGTTACATAAATGATTTGAATATGTTTTCGGTGAAATCATGGTGTAGGAAATGTCCCCACATATTTCACATCACATGTTTGTTCACAAGGCTGCAATACCGCGGTATTTAGTACCGCGGTACTCGAGTACCGCGGTACCACAGTACCGCGGTACAAATACCGCGGTATCATGATTTTGTGGCAGCTCATTACCGATACCGGTACCGGCACCGCGTTACCGACGGTATTGGTAAAGTACCGCGGTATTATACAATTACCGTGGTACACGGTATACCAATGTATAACACACACATTGTACCACGGTACTAAAATGTGTACCACGGTACTTAATGCCCTAATGTTTTTCTAACACCAAAAATTAATTCTAAGCTTAAAAAATGAGATAAGTAATAGATTTCATGAACTTGGAACTCAAATTTATATACTCACAAAGAAAGGATACACCTTTACATGATATTCACTTGTGATACGGAGATGTTTAGGTGGAGTAGAAGTTAGGGGATAAGAAATGAGGGAAGGGGAGGAGGGCAAATTTATGAAGAGATACTCTAGTTGAATACCGTAGTCTCTTATATTCTCTTGTTTTTTAGAGCTCAATAACAGGACAATTAAATTCGACTACAAATTTCAGCCTTGGAATTTTGGACCTGTTTGTCCAAAAGCCCTCGTATTTTCTTAGTGTCATATTTTGGTCAAACGTCCATAAATGGAAAATCTATGCAGCAGGTTGGGGCAGCAGCGTTGTTGATGCAGCGTGCGGGCTTCCACGCTCGTTGCTTAAGTCAGCTGCCCCCTCAGTCTGCTGCTCTAGAGTCTAAGTCTGGAAGCTCTGGGTTTGTTACTCAGAAACGCGCGCGCCAGAGTTAGCGCCAGAAAGCAGCTGAAAACTTATAGTAACTGATTAGGAATGAAGAATGAACAACAATGGGAGACCCCTCCAAGTTCTAGGCCCCCCCCACTAGTGTAGAAGTTGTTACTCAACTAACCAGCCAATCAGAAAATAGCTGTGGACCTATTTTCTGGCAGGCAGGGTTTTCTCGGTGAGCCCTGCCAGACGCCCGACAGCCCAAAACCCGGGCGTCGTCCGTTTTGCCTGAAAACTGGACCATACCATAACACCGACGCTGCGAACGCAGTCGTGCGGTCAGAATCATCTATAAAAATAGTAGCAAAGAGTTATGGCTGCCCGAACCCAGGCAGTGCCTACGGTGGTCTGTGACGCCGAACAGGACCATGCAGCACGCAACACGGACCCTAGGCAGAGCATGACGACGCAGACGCGACGGGACGCGCTGGACGCATGCAGACAGCACTTTGCGGTGGCGGTGACCGCCGGCGGCACGACTGCCGAGGAGGCATGCCGATGGAGCTGAGCACGTCGTCGGAGAGAGGAGGCTCCAGCGAACTGCGAGTAGACCTCCGCGTGCGTCGGCTCCACCGGATGACGCTCCGTCAGCGTCGAGTCTCGCCGTCAGTCATCTGCACGCCAATGTACACAAGCCGGGAGGACACAACAGAGCACAATGAGGGATGCGCAAAAACCAACACTCCCCCATGACTCACAGGCATAGTGTACATGGGCGGGCAGAGAGACGATCAACATCCAGACTCCCCCAAGGTACGTAGAGACGTAGGCAGAGACAAAGAGGACGACTCACGGACGCACGCCGACTGAACTCACAGGCTTCTTGAACGAGTCCCTCTTCAATGCTTTGGTCCGGAAGTCAACCAGGTGTCGTGCTGTCTCAACCCATAGGATGCTGATGCTGTCGTCATGCAACAACGAACGTACATAGTGATACTCAACATTGATGTACTTTGTGTGTGTGTGATGCACACCGTCATTGTCGGCGATGGCCATGGCACTATCATTCTCACAATGCAAGGTGATGGATGCGACAAACTGACGCAACTCGGACAGCAGACGACGCAACCACACACTCTCACATGCGCCTGAGCCAAGGGCCACGTACTCAGCCTCAGCAGTGCTGCGTGCAATGCACCCCTGCTTGCCACTGCGCAAGGACACAGCTGTGCCCCCGACCAGAAAGATCCAACCAGTGCGACTCTTACCGTCTGGACTGCCGGCCCAGTCACTGTCGGTGTAGCCCACTGCGATGACGGACGGCTGACGGTGGAACATGAGGCCTCGCCGAGGGGTCGAGACGACATAGCGTAGTACTCGGATCGCGGCCTCAAAGTGGAGGTGACGCGGCTCCTAAGAGAACTGGGCCAGGAGGCTAACGGCGAACGCGATGTCTGGACGCGTCGTCGTCGCCAGGAACATCAGTGACCCGATGACCCGCAGATACGTGGTCACATCAACTGCCTCCCCCACAACAGCTGGGTCATGACTCTTCAACTTCACCTGGCCATCGGGTGATATGGGTGAGGATGCGCTAGGCACGAGGGGCAAGTCCTCGGCGAAGCGAGTGGACAGGGTCTACACATAGGCAGCCTGGTGGACGTGCAGGATGCCCTGGGAGCGATCATGCTCGAGCTCCATGCCCAGGAAGACTCAGGCAGACCCGAGATCCTTCATCTGGTAGGCGGCGTGCAGCAGGTCCTTGACGTGTTGGATGGCTGCCGCATCTGGCGACGCAATGAGGAGATCGTCGACGTAGACCAGAACCGCGGCGAATGTCTGACCTCGCGGGCTGACGAACAGTGCGGGGTCAGCGGTGCTGCGCTGGAGGCCGCCACGGAGAAGCGTACTGCTGATCTCCTGGTTCCAGCACCGAGGCGACTGCTTCAGGCCATAGAGGGCCTTCCGTAGCCGCCAAACTCTCCCAATGCCGTCGTCGAAGCCTGGGGGCTGCGTCATGTAGAGCTCCTCACCCTCCAGTGAGCCATGGAGGAATGCGTTGCTCACGTCCATCTGATGCAGCTCCCACCCGTGCTGGGCAACCAGGCTGAACAGTGCCCGGCTAGTGGAGAACCGGCCAACTGGGGCAAAGATCTAGTCGTAATCGACCCCAGGGACATGAGCAAACCCCTTTGCTGTGAGACGGGCCTTGTACTTGTCCAAGGATCCGTCAGGCTTCCACTTACGCCGAAAGACCCACTTGGCACCAATGGCCTTCCGACCTAGAGGGAGGTCGACGAGGTCATACACGTGGTGCTGTTGGATAGCAGCGAGCCCCTCGGCACAGGCAGCATCCCAATGTGCGGCCTTAGGGGAGGCTCGAGCCTCGCGTAGGGTGGAAGGGTCCTCTGGGCGCGCTGTGGACCGGACTGAGAGGGCGTGTGCATCACGAGCCCCAGGTGGGATGCGTGCGAGTGCAGCCACAACAGCATGCCGATGCTCGTGATGAAGCATGGCGTACCCCAATGCAGAGCCTGGGTGAAGGTCTGCGATGATGGCAGAAGTGGTCAGGTCGAGAGCCTTTGTGCCAGGGTCCCCACTCACGACCGTGGGAGTGGAGGAGACACGTGGAGCCACAGGGGGTCGAGGCGCCATGGGACGGGGAGCGACGGTCTGCGCGCTCACTGTCGGCCGAGTTCGGAGGCTGCCGCCTGGGCCACGTGTGTAGCGCGGTCGGGCAGAAGATGGTGCTGAGTCCGACGGGCCGACGGAGGCGGACGGGGCTACTGGTCCGGAGGAGCCAGCAGACGCCACAGGCGCTGCTGCGCCAGAGGGGCCAGCGGACACAGCTGGGGCTGCCGGCCCGGAGGGGCGAGCGGACGCGACTTGGGCTGCTGGCCCGGAGGGGCGAGCGGATGCGACTGGGGCTGCTGGCCCGGAGGGGCCAGCGGACGCGACTGGGGCCGTCGGCCCGAAGGGGCCATTGGAAGCGACTGGGGCTGCCGGCCCGGAGGGACCAGCGGACGCGACTTGGGCTGCCGACCCGGAGGGGCCAGCGGACGCGACTGGGGCGTCCGGCCCGGAGGGGCCATTAGACGCCACTGGGGCAGCTGGCTCGGAGGGGCCAGCGGACGCGACTGGGGCTGCCGGCCCGGAGGGGCCAGCGAACGCGACTGGGGCTGCCGGCCCGGAGGGGCCAGTAGACGCGACTGGGGCAGCTGGCTCGGAGGGGCCAGCGGACGCGTCCGGGGCTGCCGGCCCGGAGGGGCCAATAGACGCGACCGGGGCTACCGGCTCAGAGGGACGGAGTGATGTGTCACCCGGAAGTGACAGGACGGAGGACGGACTCACCACTCCCCCACGCGACGGGAGGGACACGGACGAGCCAGAGCGGATGAGTTCGCGGGGAAACAGGTCCTCAAAGAAGAGGGCATCGCAGGATTCGACGATGCAGTGTCGGGATGGGTCCCAGAAGCGCCAGGCCTTGGACTGACGAGACACGCCGAGAAAGGTGCAGGGACGTCCGCGGGGGGCGAGCTTGCCACCCTGCTGTGGGGCGGGCAACCACACAACGGCTACGCAGCCCCAGACGCGAGCCGGGCGGAGGTCAGCACGCCGACCGCACCAGTGCTGATAGGGCGTGGACTGGCGGGGAAGGGGACCGTGGGGAACCCGGTTCTAGACCCAGGTCATGTAGGCCATGGCCTCAAAGTAGAAGCCATCGGAGAGACCGGACTCGACCCGCATGGTGCGGACGGCGTCGGCCATGGTACGGTTCCACCGCTTGGAGACGCCATTCTGGGCGGGTGTGTAGGGCGCAGATGTCTCATGGCGGATACCGCGGGAGGCGAGAAAGGTCGTGGCCTCACCCAGGTACTCGCCACCGCGATCGGAGCGAAAGCGACGAAGGGGGCGGCCACACTCGCGCTCCGCGAGGACAAGCCAGTCCTGAATGGTTCGGGCGACATCGCTCTTCTGCCGAAGGCAGAAGACCCAACCGTAGCGAGAGTAGTCGTCCGTCAGAGTGAGGAAATAGCGGCCATGCTCACTGACGGACTCGGTGGGGAGAGGGCCCATGACGTCCGAGTGGACAAGGTCAAGGGGGGCGAACGCCCGGGAGGAAGATAGGGGGTACGTGGACCAGTGCATCTTCCCCTGAGCGCAGTCAATGCACTCAGTGGGGCACGGGAGAGGGAAAGTCTCCGGATCAAGGCCCTTGGCCGGCTGGGTGCGGAGCATGCTTTCTACTGCGGCAGAGTGGACGTGGCAAAGGCGGCGGTGCAAGAGGCGGGTGTACTGAGGAGAAAGCGTGCTGGTAACGAACACATGACCGGTCGCAGCCGACGGGGAGGAGACGGGAGGAGAGGAAGAGAGGCGGGGAACGTGCCACAAGTTACCACAGGCGGTGGCGTGCAGTACGACAAGACCCGACGAACGCAACGACACAGTGCCGACACCACGTGAGTGCACAACGTCCATGCTCATGCGGTCAAGGGCAGTCACGGACAGGAGGCTGAGCTCGAGACCAGGGACGAAGAGAACATCGGTCAGAAAGACGTCACCGGCCGGACCACGGAAACGAACGATGCCTACCCCACGGACAGGCAACACCTGTCCGGAGCCCGTCCGGATACCGGAGACATCGCCGACGGGACCGAGCATACTGAAGGCCTCGCGAGAGGCCGTCATGTGATGCGTGGCCCCGGAGTCAGTGATCCAGGTCTCAGCAGGGTCCGGGACAGGGGTCACCATATCAGTCACGGTCACATGGCAGTAAGCGAGGGACGCAGACACGGTGGAAGGAGGCGCGAAACGAGACTGCCAGTCGTCAAGCCATGCAGTGTCGTCAAGGAGTGGGGTGGATGAGATCACGGGAGACGACGAGACAGACGAGGAAACGGGACACGACCGCAGCTCAGTCTTAGTCATGCAGGGATGGGCCGGAGGGCAGGAGGTGACGCAACTCGCACTTCCCTGGGGAGGAGGGCGAGGGAGGCCAAGCTGGAGCGCGATGAACTGCTCCAGCTGACGCTCTCGGGATGACGGCCCAGGAGTGTAGACGGAATGCGGAGTGACGGCGCCGGAGCCCGGGTAGTAGGGGGACTGAGCCGGCGAAGGAAGCGGAGGTGCCGACGGCTGAGGGTAGTATTACTGCGAGTAGTACTGCTGCGGCGCGGGTGTCTGCAGGACAGGCGGAGCTGTCAGAGTGGCAGAGGTGCTGGACGAGGTCTGAGTGGTAGGACCAGCAGCAGCGACGGCGGCAGAGGCGAGGCGGCGCTCCCGCTGGCGTCACATGGTGGCGATGACGCGGGCCTCGTCCGTCGGGAGAGGGCACGTGTACCACCCGTGCCCAGGCTGGCCACAGTTGTGGCAGACCGAGCCACTACCGCTGGAACCGGTCGATGACTGCTGCTGCTGCTGTTGCGATGGACCCTTGCCCTTCTTGTTCCGGCTTTTCTTCTTCTTCCCTGAGGGCGATGGGGTAGCTGCGACGGGGGAGGCAACGGCCACGGAGGCAACGGCAGGGGCGACGACGGCAGGGGATGCAAGGGCCTCCGCGCGATGGAGCTAGGACTCCTTGCGAGCTTCCTCAATGCGGAGGAAGAGCTCATATGCCCAGGGCATGAGAGTGCCCTGGGCCTCCATGGTGGTGAGTACGTCTTGAGGGTAGTGGACGAAGACATCGACGTATGCGCTGGTGGCGCCGCGCTTGATGGTGAGGAACGCGGACAGAGGGGGCGGAGCCGATTTGCCGAGTCGACGGAGGATGTCCTCCGCCCGCTGCCAGTAGGCAGTGACCGTCTCGGCCTCCCCCATGTGCACGGAGTTGAACTCCCGGAGCAAACGGCTGATCTCAGAGTCGCTGGACAGGCGATGGGGTCTGGTGAGGACGTGCCATGCGGCTACCGGGTCTGGGATGTCGCCAGCGGTGAAGTCACCGAGGAAGGGCTCCAGGGCAAGGCGGGAAGCTGGAGGGGCGACAGATACAAGGGCGCGGACGGCGCGACCAGCGTCATATAGCTGATCGGCCTGGGTGGAGTCGTAAGGGAGGGTGTAGTAGGCCCACAGACCCTCACCCTGCGCCCAGATCCGGAAGCTGAGCTCCCAGCTCCGGAACTGCTCGCCGGCCTGAAGCGGCGGCGGCGGTGTCTCAAAGTCCTTCTGCCTACGGCCGGCACCCAGAGTGGGGCCAAGGACGGAGGTCACTGTCTGTCGTTGGCGCTGAGTCTGCTGCTGTGCTAAGTAGTACGTGGCGGCGGACACAGCGGGGCTAGCGTGCCCAAGAGGGATGAACGACGGCAGCGCGCTGGTGGCGGTTTGGGAGGCGACTGGCTGTAGTGCCGCAAGCTGCTGTGTCAAGGCGGCGAGTTGTTACTGAAGAGTAGCAAGTGGGTCAGGGGTGCCGCCAACGTTACCAGTGGGTTGCTGCTGCTGTTGTAGGGACGGCGGCTGCTGCTGCTGCAGTGGCGGTGGCTGCTGCTATATGGGCGGCGGCTGCTACTGCTTCAGCGGCGGCGGCTGCTGCTGTAGAGGCGGCGGCTGCTACTGCTGCAATGGCGGCGGCTGCTGTTGATGAGGCGGCGGCAGCTGCTGGTGCTGCTGATTCGGCTGCGGTTGGTGCGGCGGCGGCAGCTGCTGTTACCGTGGCGGCGGCGGCGGCTGCTCCTGCTGCGGCGGCGGCGGCAGCTGCTGCTCCTGCGGCGGCAGCGGCTGTTGCTGCTGCAGCGGCGGCAAGTGCTGCTGCTGCAGCAATCGTTGCAAGAAAGGAGGGGTAGGGGTCCCCCCATCAGAGGAGGACCCCTCCTCGTCAGGACTAACAGCCATGACTTAGTGTCCCTTGTTTTTGTTTTTTGTTGTCTTTGTGTTGCTGATGTCAGCGGGAGGTTGGGGGGTGGGGAGTCTACCCACCCCTTTGGCCTTCCCCCCTTTCCCCCGGTTCCCCCTCTTCTTTTTTTTGTTGGTGACGTCAGCAGTGACGTCAGCAGAGGGGTGCTGACGTCAGCAGCGGCGAATGCTGGGGCCGCCGCTGCTGCTGTTGGTGTTGATGCTACTGCAGCCGCTGCTGCTGCTACTACTGCTGCTGCTGCTGCTGCTGCAGCTGCTGCTGCTGTTCCTGCTACTGCTGCTGCTGCAGCTGTTTGCTACTACTGCTGCTGCTGCTGCGGTTGCTGCAGCTGCTGATGCTGTTGCTGTTGTTGCTGTAGTTGCAGCTGCAGCTGCTGGTGCTGCGAGCTGCAGCAGCTGCTGTAGCTGCTGCAGCTCGCTGCTACTGCTGAGCGCTGCTGCAGCTGCTGCGTGCTACAGCAGCTGCTCACTACAGCTGCAGGCTACTGCAGCGAGATGCGGGGGTGGGGATCTTTTTTGTTGCCTTTTTTTGTTTTTTTCTTCTTGTCACAACGGGCAGCAGCCCGTTGTCTGCTGCGAGCAGCAGGCTGCTGCTCGCCTGGCAGCAGCGAGCTGCTGCTCGCTGGCAGCAGCGGGCTGCTGCTCGCTGCTCGCAGCGAGCGAGCAGCGAGCAGCAGCAGCCACGGCTGGCATCGGCCAGCTACTGCTCGCTGCTGCTGCTGTTGCAGCTGGCGGCTGCTGCAGCTCGCTGCAGCAGCTGCTGCAGCCCGCTGTTGCTGCTGCAGCTGCTGCATGCTGCGGCTGCTGCCTGCTGCCGCTACGGGCTGCAGCTGCGGGCTGCTGCTGCGGGCTGCTGCTGTTGCTACACGCTGCTGCTGCTACTGCGCGTTGCTGCTACTACTCCTGCAAGCTGCTGCTGCTGCGGGCTGCTGCTGCTGCTGCTGCGAGCTGCTGCTGCTGCGGGTTGCTGCGAGCTGCTGCTTCTGCCTGCTGTTGCTGGTGGTGCCAGTCACTGCACCTGGGTGACGTTGCCGCTTGCGTCGTCACCCACAGACGTCAGACGCCGCCTGCCGCTCACCTCCTCGCGTCACACGTGGGGGCCGGCGTCAGATTTTTTCCCACGGCCACTTGGCCAAGGGAAATGCTGCCGAAATTTTTTCGGCAGCATTTCCCCTGCACTGGTGCGTATGGGGTCCGCCGGCGTTGTCTGGCACCTGTTCGCCAGTCTTCTGCTGCTGCTGCTACGCTTTGGCTCTGATACCAAAATGGAAAATCTATGCAGCAGGTTGGGGCAGCAGCGTTGTTGATGCAGCGTGCAGGCTTCCACGCTCGTTCCTTAAGTCAGCTGCCCCCTCAGTCTGCTGCTCTAGAGTCTAAGTCTGGAAGCTCTGGGTTTGTTACTCAGAAACGCGCGCGCCAGAGGTAGCGCCAGAAAGCAGCTGAAAACTGATAGTAACTGATTAGGAATGAAGAATGAACAACAATGGGAGACCCCTCCAAGTTCTAGGCCCCCCCCACTAGTGTAGAAGTTGTTACTCAACTAACCAGCCAATGAGAGAATAGCTGTGGACCTATTTTCTGGCAGGCAGGGTTTTCTCGGTGAGCCCTGCCAGACGCCCGACAGCCCAAAACCCGGGCGTCGTCCGTTTTGCCTGAAAACTGGACCATACCATAATACCAACGCTGCGCACGCAGTCGTGCGGTCAGAATCATCTATAAAAATAGTAGCAAAGAGTTATGGCTGCCCGAACCCAGGCAGTGCCTACGGTGGTCTGTGACGCCGAACAGGACCATGCAGCACGCAACACGGACCCTAGGCAGAGCATGACGACGCAGATGCGACGGGACGCGCTGGACGCATGCAGACAGCACTTTACGGTAGCGGTGACCGCCGGCGGCACGACTGCCGAGGAGGCCTGGCGATGGAGCTGAGCACGTCGCCGGAGAGAGGAGGCTCCAGCGAACTGCGAGTAGACCTCCGCGTGCGTCGGCTCCACCGGATGACGCTCCGTCAGCGTCGAGTCTCGTCGTCAGTCATCTGCACGCCGATGTACACAAGCCGGGAGGACACAACAGAGCACAATGAGGGATGCGCAAAAACCAACATCCATGTGCTTGGTCTGTCCATAGGACATCGCTTTTTGAATTTTGAAATTTCGAATGTCGAGGGCGAAGTCGTACGTCGCGGCTCGCTTCGCACGTAGATTTGCACGTCGATTTCTTGTCCATTGAGAGCGTCTGAATGCACACTCATCCGCAGTACCACATTGACTTAGTTGTAACGCGTTACCGTTACTTGTCAAAAAAAAATCTTTCATGTTCTCATTACCGCGTTACTGTACCGCGGTATGATACCGCGGTACAGAAGAGGGGTACCCTGCCAGGTCAGTACCGATACCGTACCGGTACCGCAAAAAAGAATATCGTACCGCTGTACTACAATAGCACAGTACAAAAACACGGTATACCGCGGTACCGGTAATACCGGCATCAGCCCTGTTTGTTCACATTCACCGTAGAGTCATTCATGGTAGGGAACAACGCATAGGCGTGAGCAACCATCGGTACAAAATGACAAACCCACGCGACACGACACGCACGTAGACCCGTCGGTGGTCCTCGGTTTTTCTTTGTACAGAGGAATATCTCATTGAATTGTGAGGTTTTTGCAAAAATGATCATGGGCCTTTCGTTGAATTCAATGTGCCACATGAAAGCCAACTCGTTCAATTAGGATTCCAAAAACAATGCTGAACCAAACTTTTCGATCTAATTTTTAGAGTTCATAATTAGGCAAACCCACCGTTGAATTCCTTGAGTAGCAGGGTATCTCTACCATTATCACGAGAGTAAGAGCACCAACGGTGAGAACAAGCAAGCTAGACGATACCAACGTTCCAAAAACCTCCACCGTTCATGAACTCAATCCTATGAGCGCTCATACTAAACCTCTCGATGTGGGCCAAAGGTAGAGAGATGCTCAGTAGAGAGTTACAAATGAAGGAAATGTCGAGGTCGTACGAGAACGGTAAACTTTGAAATCCACATTGCCGTACATATGTTGATGCATGTCTATCCACCCCGGGGTTCGTCCGACCGTTGCTTGTATGTTGTCTACTCCCACGGGGCACACTGTGCATAACTCTGTTCCAGTTTCATCTTCCTCTGCCTACTCTTTGCTTTCTCTTCATACAACAGCAAAACACACAGCCTGCATGTCCTTGCCTTATTCATTCTGCTTCGTCGTGGCTAGCCCTGCGCTTATTCCACCGCCTACTCCCGTTCCTGTCATACCAGCGGCCCCTTTGCCGTAGCACCGTAGGAACGACGGACTAGCACGAGTGGCATGGTGTCCCCCTTCGTGGCTTTCCGACATCCTGGAAGAATCCTCCACAAGACGGAAAAATCCTCCAGATCACGAAATAATCGTCGGAAAACCTTTCGCACGGGATGCTGGGAGACCCTTCTCGAGGGAGACCTCGGTGCCACGTCTGCCCCATCTTTACAGTGATGTACACTCGTCACACTCGTCAGCCCCTC
>SZWC01001274.1:217048-227438 GCA_023375785.1 Penium margaritaceum | reverse complement strand
CCTCATCCCGCTTCTCCACACGCCCACACTGGCTCTTCTTTGACGGCGCAGCAGAGCTGTCTGGCCCACGGCTAGGTGGCGCAGGGGCGATCCTCCTCGACCCTGAGGGAGTACAGGTATCCTCCGCCTGGGAAGGCCTAGAAGGGGCCGCGACCAACAATGACGGAGAGTACGCCGCACTCTGCCTCGACCTCTCTCTTGTGCAGCAGACCCAGGTCGCAGCTCTGGTAGTCGTGGGAGACTCCCGGCTAGTGGTGGACCAGATGCGAGGAGCCGCCAGGGTGACGGTGGAGCGCCTCCGCCAGCGACGAGACCGCGCCCAGAGGATCCTCGACCCCAGCGTCCACAGAGTCTACCGGTGGATCGGACGCGAGTACAACTCACTAGCAGACGGCCTATCCCGACTGGGTCTCGGCCTCCGCGCTCCCGGCCGGAAGGACTGCTCCGACTTCCCCGACGCCTTATGGTCTCTGGGCGGAGAGGCCTTTCTCAGCACACAGCAGGTGTTACTCCAGGGAGCAGACGCGCTCTCTCCGCCCCGGCCCGGACTCCTGTGGACCCGAGACGTGACAGTCACGCCCGCCTGGGAGGCGCTGGAGGGCTTTTCATGGGAGCGCCTATGCGGGCTCTCCCCTGGCGGGCACAGCGACGACAGTCAACTAGTCCAGGCCCCCAAGGCGTATGCGCACCTATATGGGGAGCCGAAACAGCGAGTGAGTGCCATCTTCGGCCGATGCTGCACCTGGGCCACCGACCCCACCCTTCCCTAGGAGAGTCTTCTCTCCCGCTGGATGCTGCTGCTTCACCTTCATTTGCTTCTCTGCCGCGTCCCCACCCACGAGGAGCAGATCGGCGACCCGTCCTTTGTTTCAGACCGCCGCTGGCGTCTCCGGGTAGGCGGGCGATGGGGGCCGGCCCGCAAGCTGAGGAGGACAGATGACGTGATTCTGGAGCGGTGCAGCCGCTTTGAGGCTGGCGACTGGGCGGGGCTTCTGGAGGAGACACTGGAGCAGGTCCGACCGGCCGCACGCGCCCGAGTTGTCTCCCGCCCTCATACCCGCCAGGCCACGGCGGCANACCCGTCCTTTGTCTCAGGCCGCCGCTGGCGTCTCCGGGTAGGCGGGCGATGGGGGCCGGCCCGCGAGCTGAGGAGGACAGATGACGTGATTCTGGAGCGGTGCAGCCGCTTTGAGGCTGGCGACTGGGCGGGGCTTCTGGAGGAGACACTGGAGCAGGTCCGACCGGCCGCACGCGCCCGAGTTGTCTCCCGCCCTCATACCCGCCAGGCCACGGCGGCAAAGGGGTTGGAGGCTGCAAAGGCGCGACGGCGGGCGGCAGGTCTCGCCCACTCAGGCGCCTTCGGCTGAGCAGTGCAGCAGTTCGAGGACAGGCCCTCCGCGACAGGCACAGCGGAGACAGTCGCGGCCCTCCGCGAGCGTCACCCAGCGGGCCTCCTCCCCCTGCCCGAGTGGGTACCAGACTTCGACCCACCGAACGAGGGGGGGGGCGGACAGGATTACGGACGCCATGGTGGAGGAGGTGCTCAGGGAGGCGCCACGCGGCTCCAGCGATGGGCCACTGGGCCTCACCACAGACTTGCTGCGCGACCTCGTCCTAGACTCGCCTGCGGCCCTCGAGGGACTGGGGGGGGTCCTCCGTCGCATGCTCGAGGGCTGCCTACTGACAGAGGCAGCCTCCTGCATCAGCCGCAGCAGACTCATCCCGGTACTGAAGGGGGCCTCGGAGGAGGAAGGGGTGCGCCCGATCGCGGTGGGCGAGGTGTGGACACGGCTGGCGGGGAAGCTACTCTTGATTCGTGACAGAGAGAGGCTCAACTCCGTGCTTCGACCTCACCAGTACGGCGTGGGCGTGTCCGACAGTGCACCTCTCCTGGTACGGGGGATCAGGGCCATCCTCACCGCCAACCCCTCCTTCAAGCTGCTCCGACTCGACATCCGCAACGCCTTTAACGAGGTGGAGCGTGCGTCGGTGTTCTCGGCAGTACTCGACTCAGGCCTGGGATCCTGGATCCCCTACCTTCGACAGTTCTCCCTCCGCCCCGCCCAACTCCTCCTCTTCGACGTCGACACACCTGCCGTCCTTGAGAGCGCCCGCGGTGTCCGTCAGGGCGACCCCCTGGGCCCGGCACTCTTCGACCTCGCCCTAGCCCCCGCTCTACGGGCGGCCTCTCAGACCCTGCTGACGGAGAGTGGTGATCGACAGGGCCACAACGGCGCCTACCAGGACGACGTGACCGTCTGCGGCCCCCCCCACCTCTTAGGGGTCTGCATGGCGGCCTTTGTGGATGCGGCGGCTCTCCGCGGCCTACGCGTCTAGCCTGGGAAGTGCCTACTGTGGCAGCGTTTGACAGAGGCCATCCCTTCCACGCTCGCAGGGCTACCCCGGACGACCAGAGGAGTTGAGGTCCTCGGCTGCCCAGTCGGGACCCAGGCCTTCCAGGAGGACTGGGCGGAGGCGTGGCTTCCGCAGCAGACCCGCGATCTACGGCAGCTTGGCCCCATGGAGGACGTACAGGCGGCGATGACTCTCCTCCAACTCTGCATCATCCCACGGGTGGACTTCTGTGTGCGGGCTCTGCCCCCCGAGCGGTGGTGGCTAGCGGTGCTGTAGCGGTTCGACGACGCCGTATGGGCAGCGGTCCTCTTGCTGCTGCAAGTGACTGTGGCTGCCGACCGAGCGGCGGAGAACTGGGACCTGCAGCTGCTTGCCCAGTGGTAGGTGCAGCTGCCCTTTCGATTCGGCGGCGCCGGTCTCCTCAGCGCCCAAGACTGGTCGCCGCTTGCCTTTGCATGCGCCACAGGCTCCCTCCTCCACGCCCTGGTCTCTGACTTCGGCTCCTTCCTGCCCTCCGCTCGGACCCTTGACTTCCTCACCCCTCTGTGGCGACGAGTGGAGGAGGAGCTACCGGTGCAGGTGTTCCGCGCCTTCCCCTCTCTCGACGGCCTACAACAGGGACCAGCTCCACGCCTCTACCAGCAGCTGAGCGAGGTGTGGTACGCGAGCCAACGGGAGCGGTGGGTAGAGGAGGCAGGGACAGTAGCGTTGCGGCACTGCGCCTATCCAGTGCGCTGCGGACCGAGCACCGGGTGCTGCCGCCGGGCACAGAGCAGATGTTCGGCCACAGCGACGCGGGACAGCGCGCTATGGCTTTAGGCCACGCCATTAGGAGAGGACAACCGGACCTTTCTCCCGACGGCAGACTTCCGACTCCATGCGCAGCTCTGGCTAGGCCTCCCCCTCGCACACCTGGAGCAGGTACGGGTCCACCCCCTCGAACCTCCTGTCGTGACCCGCCGTGAGGAGGGGGGCGCGATCTGGCGTGTTCACAACGCCATCCGCGACGAGCTCGCTGACGTGTGCCGAGAGCACCGTCTCATGGTTCGCGTGGAGCCGACGGACGTGCTGCATCTGCCGGGAGGGCGAGGGTACCTCCGCCCGGACCTCACCCTCGTGGACCACGACCTCGGCATCACGTGGGTGCTAGACGTCACGACGGTGGACGCACAGGGACACCGAGCCACAGGGCTAGGACGAGCACTTGAGGCTGCTGAGGAGAAGGTCGAGCGATACAGAGAGGCTCCACGACGGGGACACCACTTGCGACCCTTGGCTTGGGAGACCCTGGGAGGCTTGGGAGAGGAGTTCTGGACCTTCTTGGCTTGCCTGGCCAAGATCTGCCTCTCACGCGGGACTCGACAGTGCTCGGCAGAGACCCTCGCGCATTGGGCACAGCGCGCAGTGAGCATCCTCGCACAGCGTGCCTCCATCGCAGGGATCCGTGCCCAGTGCGCGGCCATCCGACTATACGTCTCCACGCACGCCAGGACCTCTGCCCCCTTCACTGGCGATGTGGCCCCTATTGCGCACCAGGGACGTGTACGCTCCCTCCTCACACTCTCGGCCCTCTGCGGGGTGGAGCCGACCTTCTGGGAAGCCTAGCTCCCAGATGCTCTGGGAGGTGTTCTACTCGCTGCTCCCTTGTAACGGTCCTAGCCACAGGGCCTTGCCCGAGAACCCTGTGGATGTTTGCCTGAGGTGGCGTGAAGGACTTTGGCATCCTCCCCACCGTGTAGCGGTCCTGGCCACAGGGCCCTGCCCGAGAACCCAGTGCATGCTTGCTTGAGGTGGCGTGAAGGACTTTGGCATCCTCCCCACCGTGTAGCGGTCCTGGCCATAGGGCCTTGCCCGAGAACCCTGCTTTGGTTTTTGCGAGGGGTGGCGTGAAGGACATTGGCATCCTCCCCACTGTGTAGCGGTCCTGGCCACAGGGCCTTGCCCGAGAACCCTGCTTCTTGATTGGACTGAGGTGGCGCGAAGGACCTTGGCATCCTCCCCACCATTTGTCTTGTTGTCATGTCCAAGGAACAAAGATTTTTCAAAAAAAAAAAACAAGTGGGCCGACGGATCGGTGAATCGAACGACCGTTAACATATTTCTATGTACACAGATGTCATCGTAATAGACGCATATGGTTTTGCTCTTGAAGATTAACATAAATGAAGATGAAGATGAAGATGAAGATGAAGTTGAACAGAAGGTTTTCTCTCTGCAGGCTTTGTTTTTACTGACCGTGCGATCGGACAGTCCGACGCTGATGGGCTGACCCGACGACTACCCTGCTCCGTTGTGCGCAAGCGACTGCAACGAGAAAGAAAAAGGCCTCACTTCTGGCCTCGTGCAATCGGAGGCACAAACAAAGAGTGGTGCCTCACGGATTGAGTGCGGCCTGAGAGAAACAAGAGTGCTTGTGTCCGCGTCCTAGTGGTGTGTCCGCAAAGCTAGAAGAAAAAGAATAGAACATTACGTGGCATTTGCCACGTGGTGTATCATAAGAGTGCCAAGGATGCATGACTTAGAACAACAGCATTGATGCCGCACTGCACATCCTCCTGCTTGGCCCAACTCCAAAAACTATATAGCAAGGCCACCCGCCATTACCTGCCATACCGATTCGTGGTTGAACCTCATACTAACAACAATCGGTGAGAGTGTCCCATTGAATTCGGGAGTTTCACGAATCCCCTGAAATTCGTGAATCCGAGTCTCGGATTCGCGAATCCGAATCCAGGCACGGATTCGGACTCACGAATCCAAATCCAGCCTGAGATTCGCAAACCGGATTCGGTGTGCAGCCTTAGCCTGAACCAATCGCGTTTTCAGACGAGCAATCCGAGCGGTCCTTGCAGATCCCGAACGTCTTCATGTTCCTTGCTTCCCACATTTCGGCACATTCGTCAGTGGTGTTCTACAAGGTAACCACTGTAGGATGCCATATCATGTACGGCCTCTTCTGCCTTCTGAGGCTAGGGTAGCGTCGCGATATCATCGAACACGATATATTGCGTTCGATGACAGGTCCTATATCGATATCGAGTCAATATCGGCGATATTTTTGGAAAAAACACTCTCTTGTTGTCCACTTTTGACGCTGGATGGTTCGCTCGTTGCCCGACGTCGAAAATCGAACAAAAAAAAAACGATTATCGGTCGATATCGACCGATACCCTGCTTGATGCAGGGTTGGGTCTCGTTCGAATCGAAGTCCAACGAACATCGTTTCGCGCAATCATCCGTGGACGGATGGTTACGCAATATATTCCCGCGACACATGTCCACTTTCCGGGTGAGACAACGTTGCACACCCACAAATATGGACAGGGATAAAATTATGGATCGTGCACTGGACGTCGTCCAGTCCACGATCCTATTTTTTCTTCAGGAGTTCATTTTCTCTCGCTACATAATGCAGACAGTCGATAAATATGTGCGGAAATAGGGACGTGGACGTCAGCGTAGGGTAGCGACCATCCGGTTGATGCACTGGAGACTTTGCTGCATTCATTGAAAAATTTCTCTCACTGTAAAAAATAGACAGAAACCAAAAAAAGGGCCAAAAAAAAACTGGGGTGTCGATCGGACGACGTCCGGTCGACACCCCGAGGTCAACTAGTCGTCGTCGTTCGAGTACAACGTCGACTAGCCGAAGAGGGGGGTGGATGCCATCAGCCAGCCCGTCGGCCTCCACCCCTCTCGACGCTCGATACCGGTATCGAGCAGTTCAGCCGGTATCGAGACTATCGACGACATCGACGTCGGCATCGCACGGTCGTTCCGCGCGATATCGATGTCGATGTTTTTTTTTTTTTTCCTCACTATCGCGATGTTCACTCGATGGCAATATCGCACAGGCGATATTGCCACCCTATCTGAGGCAGAACCAGTCTAACCATAAATGCACAAGAGATTCGAACCCGTTCATCTGGCCTCAAAGTCGGTTTAGGTTTGGTTCCGACCTATGTTTGCCACCGACTCCGACTTGGCAGGTTCGACTCCCAGTCGGGCCAGTCGGTCGAGTCGGCCCCAGTCGGTCCACCGACTGGGCGCCAGACCCAGTCGACGGCGTGTAGCGGCGGCGCTGACGAGAGACGTTTCGCGGCACCTAATTTTTTTTTTTTTCCCGCACTACCACGCAACCAAGTCGAACGCCGACCGGTGGACCTCGCAAGTCGACCGCGATTTTTTTTACACTGGGTTTGCATCTTTCTTCCTTTCGTGTCTATTGTTTTTGAAGAACCTTTACCATGTCACAAACCCCCATTTCTTAATGTCCAATAACAGAGTTTGTGATGCACCTCCGCAGCCCTAAACACAGGTGCGACTCAGTCCATCCAACGTGCCTATTATTTCCCGCTCCAACTTTGCCGCGATGCCTCACTGCGCCGTCATACCGGCCGTTGGAATCCACGAACAGCGGATGTGGGCGTCTGCGACTCGCCAATCGACGGGCGCAGCAGCTCGCTTCGATGGTATTTCTAACGGCGGAGTTTCCACTCTTCTCAACATCCGCCGTTCCTCCACCAGATCGCTGCAACCCTTGGCCAATCATGGCCGCCGAACCACGAGCCCTGTCCCGCTTCTGCTCGCCCTACCCCACCGAGAAAGGATGGCCCGGTTTCAAGTGTGGTGCATGCGGCAAGTGTCTCGGAGGCGGCATGGACCGCATCCGAGAGCACTTCAGCGGCGGTGGCAAAAACGTCCGCGGATGCACCGCCCCTCCTAACGGCGCCCGTGACATCCTGGGCCTCGCGCATGTAAAGCGTGGTCCTACTTTCGTTCCAGATTGCGCCAAGCTGGACCGTGGCGAGGGACGCAGCTGGGGGGGCCCCGGCAACCCAGTCAACTGGAAGGCCCTGACTGAGAAGTACCACCCGAACGCCCCGAAGGAGAAGGACAACCCGTGCCGTCCACCCTCCACTGCCACCGGGACACAGTCCTCCTCCACGCATGCTGATGAATCGCCGCCGAGCGCGGCCATGCAGGCTCTTGTGCAGGGCGACATCACCCCGCACGTGGAGAACGTGCACAACGTCCGCTGCCAGCGCACCATCGTCAAACTCNGGCCCATCCCCAGAGGGCAAATATCGATATCGATATCGATATCGAACGATATCGATATCAATATCGATATCGATATTACGATATCGATATTGACGATATTCTCGATATCGATATGAAAAGTCGCAACTCTAGGCGGAGCCGACGGGAGCGGACGGGGTGGAGTGGACGAGGTGCGAGGGTGGAGCCGACGGGAGCGGAGGTGGAGCTCGGCAGGGTTCGATGAGGGTGAGCGAGCGACTGCGAGAGATGCAGTCGCGAAAGCGGATGACGGATGCGTGGAGCTCGGGCGACGGGATTGCGAACCGACGGCCTCGTGTGAAGACCTTGGCTGGGGGTTGGGGTCGAACTGGAGCTCTCATCTTTTTTTGGGAAGGGCCTGGCTGGACTTCGCGACAACACCTCTCCGCAAACCCGGGGAAGGAGGGGGCGGGAAATTTCACTAAATTCTTTTAAATAGAAATCGTTTAGGACGTTTTCAGGAGCCAAAAATAATACCGAATAAATAGGCGATTTTTTTAACAACGTTTTAAACGATTGGCGTGTTTTTGGTCATAGCCCGTGACATCCTGGGCCTCGCGCATGTAAAGCGTGGTCCTACTTTCGTTCCAGATTGCGCCAAGCTGGACCGTGGCGAGGGACGCAGCTGGGGGGGCCCCGGCAACCCAGTCAACTGGAAGGCCCTGACTGAGAAGTACCACCCGAACGCCCCGAAGGAGAAGGACAACCCGTGCCGTCCACCCTCCACTGCCACCGGGACACAGTCCTCCACGCATGCTGATGAATCGCCGCCGAGCGCGGCCATGCAGGCTCTTGTGCAGGGCGACATCACCCGGCACGTGGAGAACGTGCACAACGTCCGCTGCCAGCGCACCATCGTCAAACTCGTCCTGAAGAAGGCCCTGCCCCTTTCCCTCGCCCAGGACCCGGTTGTCCTCGAGCTTGTCCGCGATGCTCGCAGGA
Organism: Penium margaritaceum; assembly: GCA_023375785.1. Lineage (NCBI taxonomy): Eukaryota > Viridiplantae > Streptophyta > Zygnematophyceae > Desmidiales > Peniaceae > Penium > Penium margaritaceum. The sequence continues at coordinate 219,059 of SZWC01001274.1, read as the reverse complement.
CCAACGCCGCCTTCAAGCTGCCGCCGAAGATTCTGGTCACGGAGCGTCTCGTTCCGGACATTGAGAGAGACCTCGACGAGGCGGAGGCGCCCCTGCGCCGGACATGGGTGGTGTATGGGTGCAGCATCCTCGTGGATGAGTTCGCGGACATCGCCGACCGTCCCATCTACAATGCTCTGGCTGTGAACGCCTTTGGGGCGTACCACATTTTTGCGCGCGACGCCAACGGACACACCCGGGATGCCAGCCACGTCGCCACCATCATCGAGGACGCCATGAAGGCAGTGGGACCCATCCATGTCGTGGGCGTCATCTGCGACAATGCCGCTCTCAACATCGCGGCCATGAAGGAGCTGGAGCCGCGCTATCCCCACGTCTTCTATCAGGGCTGCGCCGCGCACAGCATGGACCTCGTCCTCAAGGACGTGGGGAAGAGTGACTGGGGCGCACCCATTGTCCGCGACGCAGAGAAGGTGGCGTCGTACTTCCGCAACAACGATGCCGCTCGCAGCATGCTCAAGGACGAGGCCGGGCGCATCACCTTGCGTCCGGCTGAGACCCGCTTCGCCACCAATGTCATGATGATGGAGCGCCTGGTGGACCTCAAGGAGTCGCTGGCGAATGTTGTTGGCCGAGCTGCGTGGGCTAACATGGGTCGGCGCAGGGCTGCTGACGCCCGCCAGCGCAAGGACGACGTGAAGGAGCTGGTCCGCAACAGTGACTTCTGGTGCGGGGTGCAGGAGTTTGTCGCCCTGTGCAACCCGGTGCTGCTGCCTCTCCGAGTGGCAGACCGCGAGTGAGGGACCGCTGGTGAAATCTACGAGGCCTTGCTCGAGGCTACAGAGAAGCTGGAGAACGTGCGGCGGGGTGTGGAGCCGGAGCACAAGCGGTACGTGCTCCAGCGCCTGGAGTACCGCTGGGAGGAGCAGTTGAGCTGCCCTCTCTACGGAGCAGCAAGGCGCTGCCACCCCCTCCACTTCGGCAGCAACCTGAGTGAGGACCACGACGTGTGCCAGGCATGGACCGAGGCACTGCGCAAGATGATGGACGAACCTGCACGTCGCCGCGCCATCGAGAACGAGTACTTCGAGGGTTTCGCAGCCGGCAAGCTGCACATGCCCGAGAAGCCCCCCGCCAACGACCATTTCTTGGCAGAGGCCAATACCGATCGCGACGAGGTCCTCAACGGGACCCTGCCGGCTTACCGCTGGCTTGAAAAGTGCCTGGTGGGACTGCCGCACCTGCGTGAATTCTCCATCAAGCTCCACGCTCAGCCATGCTCTACGTCTGATGTGGAGCGCACGTTCAGTGCGCACTCCCTCATCCATACTGCCAGGCGCAACCGCCTGCGCAGCGACCGTGCAACATCTCTCGTCAAGTGCCATGTGCGCCTGCGCAAGGCCTACCGCCCGCGCCGCAACAGGCGCACTGTCTCATTCATGGTTCCAGAGGNCGCGACGAGGTCCTCAACGGGACCCTGCCGGCTTACCGCTGGCTTGAAAAGTACCTGGTGGGACTGCCGCACTTGCGTGAATTTGCCATCAAGCTCCACGCTCAGCCATGCTCTACGTCTGATGTGGAGCGCACGTTCAGTGCGCACTCCCTCATCCACACTGCCAGGCGCAACCGCCTGCGCAGCGACCGTGCAACATCTCTCGTCAAGTGCCATGTGCGCCTGCGCAAGGCCTACCGCCCGCGCCGCAACAGGCGCACTGTCTCATTCATGGTTCCAGAGGAGGAAGACAGTGAGAGCGACGGGGACATTGTGGACGAGGACGACGAAGACGAGGAGGGGGAAGAGGGGAATACGGAAGGTACAAGCAGGGAAGGAGGACAGGATGAGGGTCAGGATGAACCCCGGGTGGCTGCAACCACCTACCGCCGCCGTGTGCGCGGCCGTCACAATTAGACTCCATGTATCTCTCTATTTGTGACGTTGAAGAAGTGAAGAAAGTTTCATTGTCTACGTGCCTCTCTCTCTCTCTCCTCTCTCTTCCCCCCCCACCCCCCC
>SZWC01001274.1:163437-198943 GCA_023375785.1 Penium margaritaceum | reverse complement strand
ACTGCAGTGTCCTGGCGAAGTGGGAAGCAGGGCTGCATCGCACGCAGTACTGCTGAGGCAGAGTATGTTGCCCTAGGCGCCGGTGCAGCGGAATGTGTCTGGCTCGTCCGTCTGTTGCGTGAACTGCGTCAGTCCATTCCCCCCGTGGTTCTCCAGTGTGACAACATGAGCGCGGAGGCCATCGCCAAGAACTCAGGTGTGTTCCATGCACGCACGAAGCACATCAATGTCGAGCATCACTTTGTGCGTGACCTGGTTGATCGTGGTGAGATCCGAGTCATCCACGTGAGCACTGACAGGCAGTGCGCGGATTTTCTGACCAAGGCTCTGGGTCGTTCGAAGTTTCATGCGGCCACTCGTTCCGTTGGACTCTGCCCCACCCCTGTTGCAGGTTGATTCCTCATGTGCCACCCTGCATGTGCTGTGCCTACTGCTTGTAGCGGCCGTACGTTTCCTGCTCTGTACAGCGTCAGTTTCTGCATGTGCATGGACGTGTTTCGCCCTCCGGTCATGGGGGAGTGTTGTTGTGTGTGTCGTACATAGCTTACAGTGACCCCTCGGCTCATGTCCATTCACGTGCAGATCCTTGAGACTGGCGACGGCGGCAGCAGACTGGCAGCCGGTGGCGACGGGCGCCCAGAAGACTTCCGTATTTTGTAGACTCGTGCTGTGTCAGAGCACGTAGGCGTGCAGCCTATCAGGATGTAGATCTCGTCGACGTGGCCGTTCTGGTTCAAACGGCTCGTCGTTCTGACGTGTCTGCAGGGAATTGTGACCAAAACTGTGCTTTTGCCACTGTTTTGTCCTGCTAGAAAAATAGCGCCGATTGTGCGCCGTGTGTGTTTGCATCCACTAGGTCCGTGGCACTATTTAGGTTGGCCAGACCTCAGTTGTCAACTCTCTCTGCACATTTCAAATATTTGCAGCTTATGACACTTGTGTTTGTGTCCCTAGCCAACCCCTTGCTGTTCTCATCTTCACCTGTGTGTGCTAGTGAGTTAGCTAGCAGACTTGAGTTGCCACGCTAGCAACAGCAGTGCTAGGAGCTGTCTCTCACAAAGTGCTTTTTAACCCTTATTCATAAATGATTTGAGTCGCCAGCAAAATATGAACACTTGCACGGCACTTTCACCTAGGTTACACTTTGTTGGTCAGCATGGCAGGCCACCTCCCACCTTCGGACTGGGACGCCCGCGCAACAATCATGTCGGACGTCCCCAACATCCTATGGTTGCCTATCCATGAATGCCACCCACTGAGAATGATTTTCACTACCGCACTGTCTTTTATCTTTGCCTATTTTTAGGATCCATTTAAGTGTGTAACGGGCCGAGTTTCCAGCTCCTGCTCTGAAGTCGTCGTCGGAGTTTGCACAAAGGCGTTCTCAATCCGCGCCAGGGTTTTACTCCCTTTGTAGAACTGGGGGGAAATCGACATCAACGACCCTGAGCAGGGAGACTCGAATATTTCGAGTCTTCGGAGGCCCATTTCTGTTTTTAACCAAACCCCTGGTTTTGGGACCCAAACCGGGGATTTTTACCTCGAACTCGTATGTTCGCACGTGTTATTTCATTTATTTTATGTCAAATTTCGTCGCAAACGAACTTCGATTTACATTTTGCCGTTTTGGTGCGAAATCGTCGCGTGCGAGGCACGCTGGCGATTTCGCTCCAGTCCTCTCATCCTCATCCTCGCTCCCCCTATCCCTCGTCCTCGCTAGCTTGTTTTGCAAGGAGGGTGAGGGGGGGCGAGGGCACGAGGCCACAAGGCCTCGCCCTCGAGGCCCTCGTGGCCTCTCAGCCGCCGATCCGGCTGAGGCCGCGATCGGCGGCTGGCGGCTGGCCAGCCGATGGCCGGCTGGTCGTTTGGCCAGCCGCCGGCCGTCTAGCCGGCCGGCAGCGAGCTGGCCGGCGGCCAGCGAAGTGCTGGCCGCCAGCCAGCCCTCGCTGACGCGACGGGTGGTGCGCAACCACCCCTTGCTTCAGTGAGGAGGGAGGGCCGAACCGGCCCTCCCGCTACATTCCTCCCCACTTATTATGAACCGTCTCGGTTCATTGTCAGTAAGTGAGTCATGAACATTGTGAAATAAAACTAATAACTTCAATCACCAGCTAAACATGAACACGTGCATGGTACTTAGACCTAAGCTGCAGCTTGTAGGTCAGCACGGCTAGCGACCTCCCCCCTTTAGGCTGGAGCGTCCGTGCGACAACCATGGTGGGCGTCCCCAGCCTCCTATGGTCGCTGTCCATGAATGCTGCCCTGTGGGAATGTTGTTCACTTTTTCTGCGTTCAGGTGGCACCTCCTACCATGCGTCGATCTATGCGAGCTGCAAGCTCGCTCTAGTAGTCGTTGACCACCCCTGTGGGCAACCGAGTTTCGGGCTCCCATGAATTATGTTCAGATCCACAACCGGCCCAATGAACGAGGTACTCCCTAACAACTCGTGACCGAAGAGTACGCTCTCGGTGCTGGAGTAGGCGAGAGACCTCGTATTGGCCGTCGGGAGCAAGGACTGCTGGCGGTGGCTGAACGGTTCCGTCTGCCGTGTATGGAGCCAGCAGGCTCACATGAAACACGTCATGTATCTTCATACTCGGCAGAAGTAGCAATCGGTATGCCACCGGCCCGATGCGTGCGATAATGAGAAATGGCCCAATCCACTTCATTAGAAGTTTTCTTGCCCCTAGCAACTTCAGTCGAAGGTTTTTAGTGCTAAGCAGCACTTTGTCACCGATGTCAAACGAGACCTCCCAGCGACCTTTGTCGGCATATGCCCTTTGTCGCTACCGAGCTGCTTGTAGGTGACCCTTCGCCTCCTGTAACAAGGAATCCATGCGCTCGGCAAAGGCCTGAGCGGAAGGGACCTGCCCTTCTATACTCCCACTCTTGACCAATGAAGAGGGTACCACTGGATGCCGACCACTGTTCAACATGAACGGTGTGAACTGTGTGGAATCGTTCACCCAGTTGTTCACCGCAAACTCTGTCGGTGCTAGGAATTCGTCCCAATCATGCATGGCAGGGTCCACGTACATGCGGAGAATCTGCTCCAGAGTGCGATTCATGCGCTCTGTTTTTCCGTCATTTTGAGGGTGAAATGATGTCGACATTTGCGACTCACTGCCAAAGTACTCGTGCATCTTTTGCCAGAACTTACTAGCAAATTTTCAATCTCGATCGGAGATAATGTGCAACGGCAAGCCCTGGTACTTTACGACACCCTCAAAGAAGAGACGAGCGGTCTCCTCTGCATTCATGTCGGTGGTTGTAGAAATGAAGTGTGTCATCTTTGTCAAACAATCCACAACCATTAGTATTGCATTGTGGCCACGGGCCGTGTCCGGGAGATCAGTAATGAAGTCCATGCTGACGCACTCCCATGGAGTCCCAGGAATGGGGAGCTGTTGGAGGAGTCCAGCAGGCTTCTTGTTACTAGCCATATTCCGAAGACATGGGTCGCATGTCATGCAATACTTACGGACATCGACACTCCATCCTGGCCACCAATAGTGGTCCGAGAGTGCCTGTCCGGTCTTTCGGGGTCCCACATGACCTGCGACCGGCGGGTTGTGGAACTGGGAGATAACCTTTGCTCGAAGGTCTCCCGAGTTTGGCACAACAACTTGTTCTCNATGGGAAGATGTTGGAGGAGTCCAGCAGGCTTCTTGTTACTAGCCATATTCCGAAGACATGGGTCGCATGTCATGCAATACTTACGGACATCGACACTCCATCCTGGCCACCAATAGTGGTCCGAGAGTGCCTGTCCGGTCTTTCGGGGTCCCACATGACCTGCGACCGGCGGGTTGTGGAACTGGGAGATAACCTTTGCTCGAAGGTCTCCCGAGTTTGGCACAACAACTTGTTCTCTGTGCTAGAAGATTCTTGCGGCCTCCACCAAGCCGTACTTGTCGAGATTTTGAGAGTCTTGAAACCAAGAATCCACACAGTATCTAATCTGGATCCTGTTTACAAAACCGTTGTAATGGATAATCTCTCGTGGTGGTTGCCGCACAGGTGCAAGGGGATCTGGTGATTGTACTGTTGTTGTTGCAATGGCAATAAAACACCCACTGACCTCGGTGGTTGCTTTAATTTCCACAGGCTGTCGGCTTAGTGGAACGGCCACATTGATGCGTCCTTGCCGATGTTTCCATGTGAACAAGAATCGGCTCAGGTATTTGCTCCGACGCGCCTGTTGTCTTGACAGGTTTGGTTGCGTTTTGAAAAATACCAATGGATTATGGTCGGTCACGGCCGTCATACCCCCGTCCGCACCCTCGAGGTAGCAACGCCACATCTTGAAAGTGTGTATTATCGCAAGGAGCTCTTGATCCCCAGTCTTGTACCGCGTTTCCGCGGGAATGAGCTTCCAGCTCTCATACGCAACTGGGTGACCATTCTACATTAGGAAGGCTCCGAGTCCTACTCACATCGAACCTCCCACGGTTGCGATGGATCCGAAAGAGCTAGGACGGGCACCGTGGATAGGAGCTCTTTGACTTTGAGAAAAGCGTTATCGCAATCAGGTGTCCATTCCGAATGCACATCTTTTTGCGTGAGCCTGGTCAACGGTGCTACCAGGGTCGAATACCCTTGCATAAACCGTCGAAAGTAGTTTGCAAGGCCGAGGAAAGACCGAATCTGCCCAACATTCTCGGGACGTGGCCAGTCCACAACGGCTTGGACCTTTCGTGGGTCGACATGGATGTCGTCCTTGCCGACGATGTGTTCAAGGTATTTGAGCTCATCTTGTGCAAACTTGCACTTGTTCACTTTTGCATACAACTTCCGTTCCCAAAGGATTGCGACAACTTCATATAGATATTCTATGTGCTCTTCCATTGATTTGGAGAAGACCAGGATGTCATCTAGGTAAACCAAGACAAATTGTCCGTGTTGCTTGGCGAACGTTCGGTTCATTTCTCCTTGGAAGGTTACCAGGGCATTTGTAAGCCCAAAGCATAACACTTGGAACTGATAGTGTCCCATGTACGTTCGAAACGTGGTTTTTGGCACATCATCTTCCGTGATGCTGATTTGATGGTACCCTTGAGACAAATCCAAGGATGGAAATACTTTTGCACCTTGGAGTTGGTCAAAAAGGTCCTCAATCCACGGTGAGGGGAATCAATTTTTCACCGTCAGCTTGTTCAACGCTCGGTAATCCACACACATGCGTAAACCACCGTCCTTTTTGTTCACAAATAGGATCGGCGCACCATACGACAAGCTACTGGGCTCGATACACCCTTTTGCAAGGTACTCTTTGATTTGGCGTTCGGCCTCTCGCCTTTCTGCTAGACTAAGGCGATACATGGGTCTGAACGGAGGATTCGCCTCCGGTTGCAGCGGAATTGTGTGGCCCATGTGTCTTTCTAGTGGAAGCCCAGTCGGTGGGTCTTGGAATACATTCGAAAACTCCTCCAATAGAGATTTGATCTCTGTGGCGTGTCTTCCTTCACGTCTTCCTCCACTTTCTGTAGCTAAGCCAAGAATTATCGACAACCTTGTCGAATACGTCTCTTGACCTGCATTGCAGACAAGCTGGCATGGACTTTGAGTCGGTTTGGTGATAATTCCATACTCGGAATCAACGTGAAGCGGTACTCTCCTTTTCGGAGGATCAAACGCTTTGATTCAAAGCGCATTAGAGCCTTGTTCTCACGGAGCCAGGGATCACCTAACACTATGTTAAATGGATCAAGAAGGTTGAGTACATTCAACGTGACACTCTGTGTGTACCCTTGAATGCAACTTTTCACTTTATAAATATCGATCACAGGTACTGTACGGTTGTCACCGAAAACAACTGTACCATTTGATGGCTCGTAAATCAAGCCAACCTGTCGGGTAAATCCAAGGCTAACAAAAGAGTCGTCTCCTCCAGTGTCAGCAAGTACGTTCACGGGAGCACCAGCTAGGTGTCCTTTGAATTGCATCGTCATGTTACCTCCACTCTTTTGAGTGAACAGACTCGACGATGACAAGCCGAGTTTGTGATAAACACGGAATCTGTACGACGGCCGTCGCAACTCCCATGATTCACCCACTCGAGTCCACATCTTGTCGGCACATGTGAATTCGACTAGCAGCTTCCAGTCTTGAAATTTGACTGGGTCGAAATCGTCGACTAAAGGTACTACGAACGTGATTGAACTCATTGCTTTGTGGGCATTTGCTTCAATCACCGTGTCACACAACTCTTGCACAGTGGTCGGTGCTGCCACCATTAAGCATGTACGATCATGCATCTCGTCCGGAGACGCAAGGTTTAGTGGACAATGTCGGTCAGCAAGTGTAGAATGCGGTTCAACAATAGGAGAGAAGACAACAGAGAAATTTGAACTCGTCAAAAACTCAAATTGTTTAACATCCTCATCTGAAAACATGAACCCACACTCGTGATCCAGTTTTATCCCTGAGTGGTTCCCACTGACGTCACTCAGGGGTGGGGAAAACCCGCCCCACGGCCCTGTCCGTTACCACGGCCGGGCCCATTGCCGCGACCGCGACCCTGTCCACGGCCCTGTCCGTGGCCTCCTGCTGCACCATCCCCACGAGGTGCTACTGCTACAGCTAACGCCACGGCCTCTTGTCCACTACCAGCAGCCTGAGGGTACTGAGCCCTAAAGTGGCCTGGTTGCATGCAGGTGTGGGAGAGCCCTTCGTTGAAGGATGTGTTGCGACGCTCGCGCACCGCCTACAGCTCGTCATTCTCGTGGCTGCGCTTGTTGTTGGGGCCCTTGTATCCACCAGCCTTCTTGGCTAGAGGGTTTACAAGCTGCTTGCCCTTGGCCTCGCCTCGCTGTCCAGCTGACCCACCAGTCCCTGCAGCGTCCATGCGCATGTCGCGAACTTGTTGTGCACGCGCGCTCGGTCGTGCATCATAGTAGTGCTTCAGGTTCGCCGAATACACTTTGCTCATGTAGTCGCGCAACGCCCTCCATCTTGTCCAAGCTTGGCCAGTGGCTGTCATGGTGGTCTTGTCCTTTAGCTTCTCGCTGGCGAGACCATCACGCAAGTACTCTAGTAGCATGCACTCCGGGTACTTGAAGGTCTGAGTCCCATCGCCCTCAACGAAGCTTTTGCCTTCCTCCACGAGTGCGGCGAACACGCTCAAGTAGGATTCGAGCAAGCTGCCGTGCTGCCTGAAGTCCTTGATTTTGTGGAAAACGCGTTGCGCCTCCTCACGTTGGGTGAACTTCTTATGCATGATCGCGCAAAAGGCCTCCCACGGCATGGGCTGCCACTTGAGGTGCGGCTGCTGCACAGTCCACTCCTTGACCACATACTTGAAGAGTTTGTCTTCAAGTCGCGTTGTGGCAAGGTCGCCCCACTGGCTGAGTGGAGCTTTGTGGACACGTAGAACGTGCTCCATGTGGTTCAGCCAGTCGGTCAGCTTCACGCCCTTTCGGAAGATCTCCACACTGTGGAGGAAGGACGTGTTCATGACCGAGCCCAAAGTCGTCGAGGTAGGCATGTTATCGCTGCCACTGGCACTGGCATCCGCAGCTGCAACACGCTGCGCTTGCTGATGCATCCGCACCTGGGTCACACTCTGCAACGCCTTGTCGAGGTCATTACATCGGCGGCTTGCCTCATGGGCGGCCAGGCGCTGCAGTTGGCGATCCCGATCGAGGTCCATGATGCTCTGCCCGACATGGGCCAGCAGGTTGGCGAACGCAAACTTGAGCTCTGATGTTGTCAGAGCATCGACGATAGCCTCGAGGGTCTCGCATTGTCAGTGCATCCTTACCCGCTACAAGAGGGTACAGTTCGCGTACATGCCTCCAAGGAGTCCCACCTTTTGGAGGAGACTGTCGTCGGCGACGATGCTCAAGTGGACGTTGCCCTGCCCCATTGTGGCCGCATCGTAGGAAGGGGGATCTGCCCCCATTCCTCCGAGTGTTGCCGTGTCCCCACCGTCGGTGGTGATCCTCAGTTGGCCTGTCATCTCAGCAGCAAACTCTACGAGCCTACGATGGTCCTCGCGAATTGCCTTCGCGTCGTCGTCGTCCGGCTCGTTCTCGCGGGAACTTCCCGTGTGACCCCTTTCAGCGCCCTTGTTGCTCTTGGCAGTCTCGCTGCCATCGGTAGCTTCAGGTGACGCGGCGGGCGTCTTATCCTTCTCGAGCAACTGGCTCGAGTTCGTCGCACGACAATGACGATGGTCGCAATCCTCATCGCCTTTGCCATCGTCAGCGTCGTGCTCTTCGTCGGAACCCCTTCTAGGAGATCCTCCTCCATTGGGTCGTCCGTCACATGGGGATCTCCCACGTGCGCGTCGACATGCTCATTGAGCACTTTTTCGGCCTCCGTATGCTTCTCGGTGTCACCGAGGTTGGCGTCGGTTGCCTGAGGCGGTGCGGTGGCCTTTGGCGGTACGGTTGCCTTAGGCGGTACGGTTGCCTTAGGCGGTACGGTTGCCTTTGGGTCGGCAACCGTGCGCGCGGCGGCGGCTCCCAAAATTTGGAGTCCGCCGAGAGCGTGTGGTGAGAACGTCACCACCTTGCCCTTGTTGGTCTTGGACGGTCCGGCACTTGCCATCTCGTTGTTCGTGCAACTAGCACGTGAAGGTCATTGTGAGGATCACCCCACAACTTCAATCGCCTCCTACAATCTAGCTCTCATGATCGGTGAGGCGGTTTCAATTTAAATTTCTATTTTCCTAGGCCGCCACGTCGGCACAAGGTCGTGGTTTTAGAAACTAGTCCTCCTAAGCCGTGACTCACGGCACTTGGTAGCAACTAGGATCTAGGAAAATAGAAGATAACAATACAAGGGAGTAACAAGAAGTGCGAGTACCGCTCACAAAACTAGGACAAAGAGCAAGAAAACAAGCAAGTACAAGGTCAAGAACGAAAAGACTACATTTCTTCTTGTCTTCTTGTCTTCTGGTCTTCCTTGGTCTCTTCCTGCGTCTTCTTGGCACGTCTTGCGTCCCTTGGCGGCGTCCTCCTTGAGCCGGCGGCGTTGGGGGAGCCGCCAAAAGTCCCCAAGGTGTCGTCCTCCCTCTTTTTAGGGCTTCATCAAGCTTTGAGAGCCCCTAGCCTTGGGAAGAATCGTTGTCCCAATTTTTGGTTGAAGGAGGGAAGGAGGGAACCTTGAAAAGAGGGGAAAACTTGGTTATTTGGGGGTGGACACTCCCCACCCCATCCCACAAAATTTCCTTAGGTCCCCTGGAGGTGAGGAGAGACTGTGGAGAAGACGCCCCAAAAAATAGAGCTCTTTTCTAGTTTCCTAACGCACTTTACGACGCTTCAAACGGTGAAGCGTAGATGCCGTAGTCCCTTCTGGAATTTTTGCTACTGCTTGTAGCTGCCGGCGGTGTTTTATGTATGTCGTAGCCGTGGTTTCCGTTGAACATTTGGTCGCGAGGGTCGTCTGGCTCTGAGAACCACTATAACGGGTTAAGTTTCCAGATCCTTCTTTGAAGTCGTCGACGGAGTTCGCAGAATGGCGTTCTCAGTCAGCGTCATGGGTTTACCCCCTTTGCAGGACTGAGGTGCAATCGTCATCAACGACCCAGAGAAGGGAGACTCGAATATTTCGAGTCTCCGGAGGCCCATTTCCATTTTTAACCAAACCCCTGGTTTTGGCACCCAAACCGGGGGTTTTTACCTCGAACTCGTGTGTTCACATGAGTTATTTTGTTTATTTTATGTCGAAGTTCATCGCGAACGAATTTCAATTTACATTTTGCCGTTTTGGCGCGAAATCGTCGCGTGCGAGGCACGCTGGCGATTTTGCGCCAGTCCTCTCATCCTCACCCTCACTCCCCCTATCCCTCGGCCTCGCTTGCTTGTTTTGCATGGTGGGCGAGGGGGGGCAGGGCAGGAGGCCACGAGGCCTCGCCCTCGAGGCCCTCGTGGCCTCTCAGCCGCCGATCGGGTTGAGTCCGCGATTGGCGGCTGGCGGCTGGCCGGCCGGTGGCCGGCCGGTCGCTTGGCCGGCCGCCGGCCGTCTAGCCGGCCAGCAACGAGCTGGCCGGCGGCCAGCAAAGTGCTGGCCGCCGGCCAGCCCTCGCTGACGCGAGGCGTGGTGCGCAACCACCCCTCGCTTCGGCGAGGAGGGAGGGCCAAACCGGCTCTCTCGCTACGAAGTGACAGTTATATTTGACTATAATTTATGGCCATGTAATTTTGGAACTGTTTTGTCCAAGGCCATTACAGTTATTTTGGTGTTTTCTTTTGGTCGAACTCCCGTTCATCTCCTTGGTGTACCTCTAGAAGTTTGGCTGTCGAGTCTTCAAAGTTCGAACAACTAGGAACGAAGTCTTACGGACGCGCTGCAAAGCGAGCTCGTAGCTCGCGTCGCAGCTCGCCTACCCCTTTTGGACGGCCAAGCGCGATGTCCGCAAGGGACTCCATGCATCGGACGGCATTCCGATGCTCGATATCTGCCACGTCCGTGTGTAGGCTCTGGAGGGTTTCGCGCACAATGTGGAAATTCGACGATTCGCGCGCAATCCCTGGGAGGTTGCGCGCGGAACATGAAACTGTGTGTAGAAAATTTGGGATTTGGTAATTTCCATGGTGATTCGTCCATGACATTATAGTTAATTTTGTGCCTAAATAGTCGAAGGAAAACAATTTTTTTAGTCAAACGTAAGAGACACTACGGTAGTATCATGTTCAACCCCTTGTCACACGTCGATGTGTGAGGTGCTATCTTGCTTTAGCACTCGTTGACCACCCAAGTGAGCGAGCAAGATTCGGACAAGGCTTACAAGTTGCCTAACGGACAAGGTATTCCCTAACAAAATGTAAAGATCTCGGTGATGGAGCATGCAATGAACCTCGTATTTGACGTCGACAATAAGGACTGGCGAGAGGTGGCTGAATGGTTCCTTCTGCCATGTATAGAGTTATCAAGATCACATGAAAACTTCATGTACCTCAATAGTCGACGGAAGTAGCAACCGACATGCCACTTGTCCGATGCACACAATGTCGGAAAATTGTCCAATCCACTTTTGGAGGTCTTAACACTCCCGGTGACTCCAGTCGATGGTTTTTTATACCAAGCAACACTTTCCCGTCGACGTTGAACAATACCACGTGACTTTTCTCTGCATAAGCCTTTTTCCTTTTCAAAATGTTTGAAGGTGACCCTTCTTCTCCTCTAAAAAGGAGTAAAAGCGTTTGGCAAAGCTTGAGTGAAAGGAACGCATCCCTATCTTCTCATACTATTCACTAATGAAGAGAGTATCACTAGATGCTGACCATTGTTCCACACAAACGGTATGAACTACGTGGAGGCATTCAGAGAGTTGTACACCACAAACTCTATCAAAGGTACGAATTTGTCCTGGTCATTCATGGCGTCGTCCACGAATATTTGGAGCAGCTGTTACAAAGTGCAATTTTGAGTAACTTTTTTTGTCGGTTCGAAGGTGACATTTCGTGAGCATTTGAGATTCACTACCGAAGCACTCGTTCATATTTTGCTAGAACATACTCGGAAAGTTTTGATCTTGATCATAGATAGTGTACATCGGTAACCGCGTTGCTTCACGACGTCCCCAAAGAATAGACGAGCGGTCTCCTTTTTATTCATAAGAGTATTTATAGCGGATTACACGGGATCCTTGGCCAACAAGGCCAAAACCGTGGTGCTTAGGGTCTCCGACCCTCAAGCCATCCCTTCCAACCGCCCACATGTCAGAACCACCCGTTCGATCCACGAGGCACTTGCAGCGCGCTACACTCTCACGGTCTAGGAGTGATCCGCCCTCGGCATTCATATGTCGGAATCGAACCATGGCACTCTAGTACCAATGTAGCGGACTGGATGGAATCTTTGGCTGACTAGGCCAAAACCGCGGTGCTCGAGGGTCGTCGACCCTCAAGCCATCCCATCCTATCGCCCACAGGCCATGGACCCCCATTTGATCCATGTGGCACCAGCCACACGTTACATTCGTTGTAGGAATTAAATGTGTCATATTCATTAAGAGATCCACAACCACTGGAACAACATCGTGGCCATGGGCCTTTTCCAGGAGACCGGTAACAAAGTCCATGCTGACACACTCTCATGGATTTCCAAAGATGGGGAGTTGTTTGAAGAGTCTAGCAGGCCATTATTTACAGGCATCGTTCCAAGGACATGGGTTGCATGTCATGCAATACACACACCAATCCTGGCCACCAATTGTGGTTCAATAGTAAATTTTTTGTATTTCGTTGTCCCACATGACCTGCCACCTGCGGAAACTAGGAGATAATCTTTGAGTGAAGGTCTCCCAAGTCCAGCACAACATCTTTTATGTGCAAAAATTTCAACATTATTGACCAGCCCGTACTTTTATATATAGTGTGACTCTTGAGAGTCGGCATAGTATCCCATCCAATCCTATTTACAAAATTGTTGTCGCGAATCAACTATCACGGTGGTTACCAAATATCTATGGGAGGGTTTGGTGTTTGCATTATAGCTGGCTCAATTGGCATACAAAAGCCACCACCCTTAGTGGTTACCCAACTGATCCTTGGAATTGAATTTAATGTTCTATAGCTTAGTCAAGATTGAGCCACTTTTTCGTTCAACAAATATAGAGGAACACTAAAATAATTTACAAGTGATATGTACTAATTCAAAGTTTGAGGGATTAATATCCATCTATATTTGACAAGGCAAGGTTGGGATTTCGTGGACTTTGGAAAGGCATGCCAACAATCGACCCTTGTCTGTCTTCTCTCTCATGGTCAGGTTTATTATTCACATGTTCGCCATCCGCACTTGCTCTCGGCCAAGGGCAGAGAGCAACAGGGGTTGTCAGCGCACCGACAGGTGGAATGACACGACATGCATGTGATCATGCCATTGCATTGACCATGGCACATTATTTGCCACATATCCTCGCCGCGGTCAATGAGTTCTCGGTGTGTGTGATCAACATTCAAGAACACAAAAAATGTGATATGACCCATTTGTCAAATTCAAGGATCACTGTTCACATGAATTAATAGGAATAGGAACACTTGTCTCATTACAAAGGCAAATATTTGTTTGAAATGAACACACAATTCCAAAAATCAAGATGTACAAATTTGAAGATCAGTACGATATCTTAACTTTCACGAACTGTCGAATTTGTGGATCGGCCACGTTGTTGCGTACAAGCCAATACTCCCACATGACCAAGAATTGGCTTTAATGTTTACTCTAACATGCTTGTCGTCTTGACAAGTTTTGGTTGCATTTAGAAAAGCACCAACGGGTTGTGGTTGGTCAATATCGGTAGGATCCCTCAGTGCCTTTAAGGTAACAACGCCTCGTCTTGAAAAATTGTACCATGACAAGGAATTATTGATTACCACTTGTGTATCATGTCTCAGTTTGGGTGACCCTCCGGCTGTCATATGCAACATGATAACCGGTTTGCATGAGGACTGCTCCAAGTCTTACTATCGATGCAACACATCGCACCTCCCACGGATTCAATGGATCTGGAAGAGCTAAGACGGGTGCTATGGAGAGATTCTCTTTGACTTTAAGAAATGGTTGTCCATCCAAAACACATGTCTTCTCACATATGAGCCTGGCCAACAGAGCTACCAAGGATGAATTTAATTATATTGATTGTCGAAAGCAGTTTCCAAGACCAAGGAATAACCTTATCTATGTAAGATTTCTTGGGCGTGGCCAATCCACTACGGCTTGGACCTTTCATGGGTCAACACGGATTCCGTCCTTGTCAATCACATATTTAATGTATTCTAGCTCATTTTTTGCAAACTTGGACCTGTTCACATTTTCATAGAAAAATTTCTTGTAAAGGATCACGAGGAATTTCATGGATGATCAGTCTCCTCACCCGTGAAACTGTATATCAACAAGTGTATTGGGAAGTGAGCGGACTAGTGAACATGGACGGTTCACAGAAACTACTAAATACGACATGGAGCCCATTTTAGTTTCCATTCTATACAAGGAATGTACATCTGGGTTTTTCTGACATGCATTCATGTGGATGTTTTGTGAAAATTGTTTGTGTACAAGAATATACACTTTGATACACTGATTGACACATGCGTGAATCTAAGGTGAATAACCATAACTCAAGAATTTGTGCACAGTGCCCAAGTGCTCTTTCTTTCATTTAAAAAGTAGCCTTGGCTATGGGCTTGGACACGATTGTGATCAAGGTAGCGCTACACCCACGGATACCGCCTAAAGTACGCATCAAGATGTCGCCAAGGTAAACCAAGTAAAAATGACCAAGTTGCTTGGATAACGTTTGTTTATTGTTTCTAAGAAGGTTGTTGAGAGACTCGTTAAGCCAAAGCACAAAACTCATAACTGATAATGTCCCATGCGTGTCTGAAACATTATTTTACATTCATCATCTTCCGACATGTGGGTTTGATTGTACGCTCAAGACAAATTCCATAACATCAAGACTTTTCCACCTTGAAGTCTATGAAAGGGCACCTCATTGTGGTAATTGGCATCTATTTTTCGATATCATCAACGTATTGTTCAACGTTTGGTAGTCTACACACATGCATGATCCACTGTCCTTTTCTGTTCGCAAAGAGGATTGGCGCATTGTACGACAAGCTACTTAACTCGACCTAACCTTTCTCAAGGTAGTATTTGATTTGGCATTTGTACTCTCCTCTTTTTTCAAGACTAATGCAATAGGTTGGTCTAAATGGAATATTTATATCTGATTACAGCGAAATCATGTCGTCCATGTGTCGTTCAGGTTGAAGCCCAACCGGTGGATCGTAGGGTACATACAAGAACTTTACTAGCAAACATGTGATTGTTTTGGCATGTCTTCCTTCACTTCCACCTCCACTTTTTGTAGCTAAGACAGGAAGCATTGACAACCTTGTCAAATACGTATTTCAAACGGAATCACATACAAGCTGGCGTCGATCTCAAGTTGGATCGGTGATGATTTCGGATTAAGAATCAAGGTAAAATGATGGTATACCTTCAGGAAAATCACACAATTTCGTTCAAAGCATATCAGAACCTTGTTTTTGGAGAGCCACAAAACACCCAAAATCACATCCAATGGGTCTAGACGGTTGAGTGCTTCAATGTGATGGTGTGAATGCATCTTTAAATGCAATAATTTGCTTTTCAGGTACTGGACACAAATTTTGTACATTTTTACTGAAGACAACTGCACCATCCGATGGCTTGTACTTCAGGCCCACCTCTCGGGTAAAGCCAAGGCTGATGAGGGAGTCATCCTCTCTCGTGTCAGCCAGCACACCCACAGTAGCACCTGTTAGTTCCCCTTTTAATTGCATGTCCATTCTGCCTCCTATCTTGTTTTTATGAAGCCAAGCGTCCTCAACTTTATGTATTGGCCATTGTACAAGAACAGTCCCTATTTCGATAACTTTGCCAGGATGATACAATCAAACATTGATTCCTGACATGTCCAAGGGTGCAGGGCCTTACCATTTGTAGTTTATCAATGGTAATCTCTCCCCTAATCCTCCTGAATAACCTATTTACATCCTCAACATTCATATTGAATTGCTCACCTTCATCAATGCCTGGTCTGTCACTTGTCCCACTCTCTTTCACCTCAAATGGCATATCTGTCCCCATCCCCAACAAAATAATTCCTTGCTACCTTTTACCAACATGCTTTAACAGTAGATCTGGCTCATCTCCTTCCAATACTTAAAAAGTCAATGCAAGAAATCCAAGCAATGTCTCAGATCATTCGAACTGGATTTCATCCATCCTATCAGTCTCTACAACCTCCTCATGAACAGAATCAGGTGTAGAGTATGTCTATGTGGGATATTCACCTAATGCCAAGAACATCAAAACCTCTATCTATCCCCTTCATGATTCTATCCTTGTGTTACGTTGAGCAGAACATGAATGGTGAAGGGGTAGAAATATGTGTGCTTTGTTCAAGTCAAGTAACACGTGTGACATGGTGTTTGAGAGGTTATTTTGCAAAGCCCTGGCCACTAACTCATGGTGTTGTGAGAATTCCAAGGTGCTTCTAAAAACAATTCCAGCATTTCCAAGAAGTTGAACAAACAATATAAAAAATACAGCTCAAATTTGTTCACTGTACACTTCTGGAAAGTGATTTAAAGTGTCAAAGCCTTTTGAAATGGAGCACTAGAGATCGTGCTAGTTGACCAAAAATTCCTTGGCCAAACGGCATAAAAATCCAAAATTTGACGCATAGTGTAATACAAATGTAAAGACAGAAATACCTACATGTTGTGTTCATGGACTTGTGTATGTCAGCGACGTAACACTTCTCCCTATTTCAACCACAACATCCTAAAGCATTGCAAGCTGTAGGTCAATGCTGGCTAAGTCAAACATCAATCTGGTGGTGGACGTATTATAGGTTGTAGCAGGGCTCCCAGCTGTTGTAAAATGTTTCGTCGCCTTGCCACTTGACAAGATACTCTGTCATATTTCCTAGTGAGTGGTTTTCAATAATATCTTTGACAGAATACTCCGTGCCCTCGTGTGATTCTACAGGTGGTGGTGGTGGAAGCTTGTTTCAACCAGGGAAGTGCTCACCTGGGTCCCAATAAAGTTTGAGTTGGCTAATGTGGAACACCAAGTGGACCGGCATGCTGTCAAGAAGGCGGTGACTTACAAAGACTGGTGCAAGCATTTCTTTCATCACATACAAACTCAAATATTTTTCAGCATCCAAAATTTATCTTATTGTACACGCATAAATCCTCGTAACTCGGCCACCAAATCCGGAGGTAGCCGTAGAGCATCCGTTTCATTTTTTTTCCATGTCAGCACTTGATGTTGTTGTTGAACTTGGACTCAAAGAATCCCATCCATTAAGCTTTTCAATGGCTCATTTTTGGCTGAGTCTTGAGATACTTCAGTATGTTGTGATCGGCACAGACGAGAAATTGTCAGCATTCCATACGGCACCGCCACACCTTGAACACGTGCACGGCTGTCCATATTTATTTCTTGTGCAGTGTGTAATTCATCTATGGCCTGCACGACTTTCTTGTTACATTTCAAGAAAGTATAAATGTACGTGACTCATTGTTTGAGCAGCCATTTTCTTGGAGAATAATGTCTCCAACTGCTTGATCGGATGCCTCAGTAGCCATGACATAGCCCACGTTTGGATATGCAAATTAGAAGGCTGGCGACAAGGTTTAAGGGTTTCTCAAATAACTGAATTCTTCTTTCTTTTTATCCCCTCATCTGTACATGGTGGTTATATGATTGAGATCAAGGAGAGGCACTGATGCTTTGGCATAATTTCATACAAGTTGGTAGTAGTAGTTAAAGAGACTTAAAGACACTTTGATGTCTCAAACATTTTCTGGTGTTGGCTCAAGAGCGACTGCCTTCACTATGTTTGGGTCCATCGTGATCCATTTGCTGCCGATAACATGGCTCGAAATCCCGATCGAACAGCGAGAAAATTCATGAAGTCTTTCATGGAATTTCTCTCGTTGTAGAATGTGAAGGAATTTTGGGAGATTTTCACTTTGCTCCCTTGGCGTACAACTCTACACCATGATGTGACCAGACATAATGTGACAAATACATCAACGTATGGCCAAAAATTGTTGTCCATGGTCGCCATTATTGTTGTTGGAATAGTAGTAAATCCAAACGGCATAAGCGTGAGCTCAAAGTATCCATAGTGTGAGCTCAAAGTATCAATATTATGTGCTCAAGAACATCCACAACTCAGTTTTGAAAGCCTATGATTGGTTGTCGTAAGATATATGGATTTGATGACCAATCCGCAAGCCAGCTATCGTGAAAATGTTGGGTCCTCTACGCTGGTTGAAAATCTCATCTCTACGTAGAAGAGGGTAGTGGTTCTTAGTGGTGATATTGTCCAACATGCAGTTGTCCGGCACATCCACATCCCTCTCGTTTTCCATTTCATGAAGAGCATAGGTTTCATAGAGGGTGATGTTATTGCCTTGATAAAGCTCAGACTAAGAAAAATTTCCAGTCAGTCGGTGGTCTCTCATCCAATGGGTCCCCTTGATAGTTGGCTTACTACCCCGCTTTAGGTATATATAGTGATCGATGTTGCAATGCTGATGGGGTTTTCTTTGAGAAAAACCCAACATAACTCATAGACAGTTCATGTGGACTCCTCCAAAACGGCTACAAACTTCTCAGTTGTCAAAGCCAATGTGTTTTTTGGTTTTTTTCTTTCATTTTTTCTCCCGCTATTTTGCTCTTTACCCTTGATCCCATATGGATTATCCATGCTTTAGCTCCGTGTTACAGGTATTGCTCAACCACTTTCTAAGATATTGGTGATGTATGTGAGGTCGTGGCTGCTACAAATTCCCCTATGACGTCCTTCTCTACTCCTTTCCATAACCGTTTTTTGTTGTGGGCCACTTCATCTAAGTGCCACCTTTATCATGAACATGAATGTAAACCTCTCTATTGGACTGATCAAATTACATGTTGTGTGAGTACATGAAATCTTGCACGAGGATGATTCTGCTGTCCCTCATTGAACAAGTCATATAGACCATTACATCTTGCGGTTCCTAGGAGTTGCAGTCATAGTGGTGCATGCAGTTGACAGATTTATAGTCTTCCATGGGTAGTTTCTCCTTCAACCACCCGCGGTTTGGTTTTCATATCCAGCTTTGGAACCATCTCATTACTAAAAAAACGGTGTGAAGATCCTCCATCAGCAGTGCAGGTACCATTTATTTTACTTTTGTACCCCCTTTTTGGAACCGTAGCAGTATCACCGGTTGGTCATAAATGTGCCCCTAGTCCAAATTTATAATACGAGGAAACGTCATGAGCGGCAGTAAGAGCCGTTAACTTGTGTGATCAGTTGGCGTACAATATTTTTGACCGGATAGAAGCATCACCGTCTAGTCCTGCCCTCTACACTTTCATGAGTACCTTTTTTTCTTGTGATTTCCCTTCTTTTGGGCATGTTATTACATTTCATGATTGCACGAGGAGTTTCTAGGGCTCTCGTGCATCTAGTAGAGTTGTTGGTCACGTTGATCAACGTCGTTGATCTCCATCAGGTAGGAGGTTTCCGTCGATTGGGACTCTCCTCTGCCACAACAAGTCATTATGGCTTCTAGGTTGTGAACTGTTGGATTCATGCATCGGAGCGTTAGAGCCAGCTTTGTAGATGTGTCCTGCTACTGTGAACATGTGCCTAAGGTCCTCTCAGATACTGGATATTACGATGACTCACTAAATATCCTAATTGAGGGCTTATTTGTAGCAGAAGCACGGTTTGTTGTAGATAATGTCATTCTTGGTGAGGATTTTCTAGAAACGACTTGTGAAAACTGTCATGTTGGATTGCTAACATACTCGTTAAAGCTTGTACCATGCGTTGGTCTTTGCCTTTTCCTTTCAAAAGCGTGCAAGGATGGCGCACGTTAAGTCAAACACACTATGCGTTGGAGTCTGTGATTCTTGCCAAGTTTGACTGATGCACTCAAGAGGTAGAATGCCTGTGGTTGACAGTGTGAGATGAGTGGCGTGAGCCATCCATTGGGCTATGCTGATCTCTTGTTTCCGTTGGATGTCCTTTATATGAAACTACCAAGTCCATGTTGTACCATACAAAAGCGGGGCCACAAGGTCTTTTTTTTTTGTTGACACGAACAGGGGTGAAGTACACCTCCAAAATCTTGAACCACATCCAAACCTTTGGTCCTCGTGGATAGATTGGATCGAACGCCTCCGAAAGTGCCGGTGTGATTTGGAGTAAGTGCAATAATTAATTGTTCCTCTTGGTGCTTCTGGTATACACACATTTTGTATCTCCTATATCACCTAGGTGAGGTTTTGGAGCAAACGGTTGTAGGTGCTCATAAATCGGACAACGTCTGATATTAGTTGTCAGTGTTTTAAAGCTGTCAGCTGGTGTATCCCTCCTTCATGCCATGTGTCACCCTGATGGATAGAGATGGAGGGAGGAGATTGCTGAGCCGAAGGGTTTCATCACGAGATTGGCCATCAGAGGCGTCCTATTTTCCGAGAAGCTTGCTAATGTAGCTGCTTGGGTCGCTTGGAGGGCGTTGTACATGGCTCACTAGTACTTCATTGCCGAATTTGTTGCTGATTACTACTACTTGTCGTCAGGTGTGCTCACTCCTTTCACTACCGTTTTTGCAAGGTGTGCAATCTTATGGACAACGGATATGGGCTGAAAACTTGTGCGAGGATGTTGCCTAGGAGAAAATTTGTCGCTTGACGCTTGAGCATCGCTGCACTCTGATCCCAAGTATTAAAACAAGTGGAACACAGAGAGTGAAGTTAAAAGTTGCGGGACGAGAGGATTTGGAGGAATGGGAATACTTGGATAATCTGTAGTTAGTCGCGGGTGTCCTTCGATGATGAGTCAAAATAATCAAGCACACATATAAAATAGCAGAAACAAGAACAGGGCATAATTGGAATCTTAGACGCTCCATTCGAATACTCGTAACACTACGTCATAAGAGTCTGCTTCGAGCAACTCCGCCAAGAAGTTGATGTATTTTAAGACTACCGATGTTGCATACCAGATGTACATGAGTCCTTAATCTTTCGGAGTGGGAATTTTTGTCTTTGTAAAAATAGCCCACCGCACAGCGAGACCTCAATTTCTACTCTGATGGTCGAGGGAAATTCGACCAACTGCACTCGTCCCACGGCGATCCTTCTCACACTTTCTCACAACTTCAACCACTTTCGACAATCGTCGACACAAGTGTCACGGCCTTTCGTTCGACTTCTCGATACATTGAGACATATCGAGATTTATGAAGATGCATCTCGCATCTTCACCGTCGATCTTCGAAGCCCCATGATTCCTTGGTGGTCCTTCTCAATCCGACCACTCACGTCGTGACTCCACATGCATCACTCGACAATTGAATTGGCAACCCCGACTACGTCTCATATGTAACTCAACACCTGTATAGACGTGTTCGATCATTTTGACACTTGTCATCGAAGTACACTTACCTCTAATTATGGACTGCTCAAGTATCCTAAAATTCTCAAACCGTGTCCCGCGTCGCAACTTCTACCTATTCACCATCTACGCTCCGATAGACATAGAACTTGCTATCAGAGCACATCGGTGTTGATGAGGCATCTGGCTACTTTACCCATCTAGAGGTCTACCTTGCACGAGCCTTCAGCACATCAAGAATTTTCAGACTTCGTGACCACATCAAGAATCCTCAGACTTCGTGATCACAACGTGAAGCGAGCAAACGCATCCGACGACCAATAGCGGGTCTTCGGCGACGACTTCCATGATGGAGGAGCAGAACGTATCCATGCAAGTGAACCCTGAAGCGGCAGTGAACGCTGGCCTGGCAGGCTATGCGGCAGCTGGATCAACCACGCAAGCTCCGACGACCAATCCGGCCACGGATCTGACGGAGGTAAACCAACTGCCCTTGCCAACGGCCTCGACGTCCGCAGTATGAACAACAGGTGGCACCGGATGACAAGCACGGATCAACAAGGAACTGGCAAAGCGTATCTCCGTGTTCGAGGTGATCAACAGCCATCTGCTCCAACAACTCAACGCCGCGATAGAGGCACTTCACAACGCAAGTGCATGGGAGGCGGTGCTTGTCAAGAGAATTATCCAACTCTCGAGTGAACCCAAGATTCTTCTGGCCCCATCTGAACCGTTTGAACCGAAAACTTCTAAGGGACCGACGGTTGAGATGTGGCTGATGAACTTGGAGGTGTGCTTCACCGCTGATGGGGTCAACGACGATCAGAGTAGAATTGACCTTGCGGTCGCGCTTTTGCGTGGCATGACACTAAGGTTGTGGTATGATTTCAAGGCCATCCAATGGCAGCAGGAGACCGACAGGGCCTCATCGACGGCCAACGGTGTCCTTCGCATATCACCGACCGCAGGTGTTGCACCCTTGGAGCAAATCAAACCCCAATGGCAAGACGCAATGACACCACCAACCAACTGCAACAAATTCCCGCACACAATGCTTGCACATTTTGGATGGCTAAACAAGAAGACTAACACTCGGCACAAGCTCCAATGTCTCCGTCAGTGTGGTAGAGTACACGCAGAGATTTCAAGAGATCATGACTGGTGCAGACATCGCCCCCAACGAACTCTGTTTCTACTACAACAATAGCCTCAAACGATAAATCCGATGAGCGATCGCCATTTTTGGCATCCAAAACAATCTACCACGAATGATGGCAGCAGTAGAAAGGATCAACATCGCTGACTACAATGCTTGGATCCAGGAATTTTATGGCTGGCAACCTCCTAACCGCAATTATCGTATGACAGGAAAAGGGTAGTTGGGGGACTCCTCAATGTTGATGGAAGTAAAAGCCGTTGATCAAAGAGATATATGCACTTGCTACAATTGTAGAGCAGTCGGACATATCGCTCAAAACTGTCGCAGCAAATAGTAGTCCAAAAAGGGGGGAAATTCATAGAAAAATGAGTAGGGAAACGGCAAAGGGCACGAGTGAAAGGTGCGAGTTTGTCCGATAGGAGCAATCTGCACCAAACGATTGCCCATCTGAACCCCTCACGATGCCGTAGAGGATTTATGAGATCACAACGTTTGACGAGGGGTACGAGGACGACCAACAGGTGATACTGCTAAAAGTGCAAATCCAAGGTTTCATGTGGCACAGAACGGTACTATTGGATGGAGGGGCCCCTTACAGTTTTGTAAGCAACAAAATTATTTGAAATATAGGTTTACAGACTGAACCAAAGGTGTTTGAAGGAAAATTAATCCATAGGAGATTATAGATACGGAGACTTCAAGAACTACTATGACTACAAGTAGGAGACTTGCCGGATGTAAAGGTCTGGAGGTCATGTCCGATGAGTGATAAAAAAATTATTGTTGGACGCAATCTCATATACCAGAATAATGCGTAAATCGACTGGAACAGTGGCGATGTCTATGTTGAGGTCAATGACACTTAATTACAAATTCGGCACGTTGGGAGGAAGACAAAAATGGAAGCAACAGAAGTGGAAGCAATAAAGAAAGCCCTAGTGACCAAGAAGCAACATCTTTTGTAGCCAATATTGCTCAACGTGGCCAAGTATTGTAGATGACGAGGGGCTCATGCGCCGCTTGTGAATCTCGTGCCAATGGAGGAAGCGGAAGTGGCAACAGTTGACTCATCGACCTCATCAGCCTCATCCGCCTCATCCGCATCAACTGAGTTCACGATGGTTTCCAAGGAGTTCGCGCCTCTCATATGAGAGTTTGTAGACGTCTTCCCTGACGAACTTCCGAGAACCTTATCACCCAAACGCGACATCGACCATCGCATAGAACTACAGCCCGACAGCCAACCCACAGTTTGAGGAGCCTATTAAATGAGTGGCCATGAGCTGAACAAGCTAAAGAAAAACTCGATGAGATGATCAATCAAGAGTTCATCAACTTATCCATGTCACCATATGCCATACCTGTATTGTTTGTGAAAAAGAAAATGGGCAAGATGCGGATGTGCATGGAATACTGGGCATTAAACGACACTACCATCATGAACCGCTACCCTCTTCCCCGTGCAGACGAACTTTTTGACCAGATTCAAAGAGCTCGGATTTTCACCAAAACCGACCTACGTAACGGTTATTACAAGATCCGGGTGGTAGACATCGACATAAAGAAGACAACGTTCATAACACGCTATGGGCATTTCAGTTTCACGGTCATGCCATTTGGACTCGTGAATTTCCCGGTGACGTTCATGGTAACAATGAACATTTCCACCCGTACCTTGACGACTTTGTCGTGGTATACCTGGACAACATCATGGTGTATAGCCGCACGCAGAGGAGCACGATGGAAATCTTGAAAATGTTCTTAAGGTTTTACAAAGAGAGATTTTTTTTAAAAAAGATGTCAAAGTGTGACTTTGCTCGCCTTTTGATTGAGTTTTTGGGTCACATATCGACGACGGACGGATCACCATTGGTCCAAAAAAAGTGGCACCATTCACTGATTGGCCGACATGGACCAATGTCCGAGACTTCCAAGTTTTCCTTGGCATCTGCAATTCCTATCGGCAATTCATATGGGATTACGCCTGAGTGTCTCTGATCTCACTCGAAAAGAAAACGACTAGCTGTGGGGAGACAGTGAACAAGAAGCATTCACTGCTTTGCCGAACGATGTGACCTCGGCGCCAGCCCTACGATTAGCCGATCCAACGGTCGAATACGTCATGGCCACGGACTCCTCCGACGGAGCCATTGGCGAGGCTCTCGTGCAAGATCATGACAACAGACAACGGGTAATGTACACGTCGTGAAATTTGTGCAGAACGGAACTCAATTACACCATACATGAGAAGGAGATGCTGGTCGTACACACATTTAAGACATGGCGGTGCTATCTTCAATACCGCAGATGCATCGTACACACCGACCATCACGCATTGAAATATTTGAAGATGTAGCCGAACCTCAGTCAACGTAAAACCCGATGGATGGAGTTCCTCAAATCAGGTCTGACTACAATATTGAGTATCAATTGGACAATACCAACCCTGCAGACACACTCAGCTGCCGACCAGAGTAAATGGCTCAGGTAGCAACAGTTGAACTATAACAAGACCCGTATCTCAAGCAATTGTTCACACATGGCTACGACCTGCATCGTGGATACGACAAGACAAAGTTCTGGTACAATGTACTCTATTGGCGGCAACAATTCACTTGCCCAGTGGTCTTTCCCTCGACCGACGAACTCTACTGCATGCTGGTCGAGGAGTGCCACGACACCGGTCGAGGTGGAAATTTCAGAAAAGACAAGATGCTGAGGAGGCTGGCAAAGAACTATTGGTGGGACAAGATGCAAACCGACGTGGCCAACCTCTGCAAATCCTGTGACACATGTCAGCGACAAAAAACTTGTCGCACACGGCTACCCTCACTTCTGCAGCCATTCCCTACTCCGACGGAACTGTGGACCGACATCTGCATGGTCTTCATCACTGGATTACCAGTCACACCCAAGGGATATGAAGCAATCCTTGTGGTTGTCGACATGCTTTCCAAAATGTCTCTCTTTGTTCCGACAACGACCACCGTCACTACCAAAGGAAGAGTACATTGTTCCACCTTCAATCCGACAGCCAAACCGAGCAGACCAATCAGGAGCTCGAACAACATCTTAAAAAATGATGCGAACCAAACGGGACAGATTGGACAACAAAACTCTAACCGCCGAAATGGCGTATAACTCAGCAATATCCACCGCAATGGGTAAAACTTTGTTCAAAGTGGTGTATGGCAAACTTCTCGCCAAACCAGCCGGACTTCACAACCAGAGCAACATTCCTGCGGTTGACATCCAATGACGTGACTTCTCCACCATCTGTGATGAAAAATGACATACACTCACAAAGACACAAACAGCGATGAAGCGAGCAGCTGACTGACATCGCAACAACGATGTGTTCGCCGCTCATGGCAAAGTTCTCCTTAGTTCGGCAAACATCAAACTCCACGGACCTGACTGTTTGAAGCTCGAAAGCCAATGGTTGGGACTATTTGAGATCAATCACATGCAAACCCCCGTGGTTGCACGACCCAAACTCCCTCATACTATGCAAGTTCACCCGGTGTTCCATAGTAGCAGTCTTAAGCACTACCGGGATCCCACAGACAACTTCCCTAGCAAGGATGTGTTTGTGTGTGTGCCTTCCACCCGTCACGATTGACGGCTAGGAGAGCAGCGGTATAGGAGAGCGCGACGACATGATCTTCGATGCGGACCCAGGAGGCACCGGCACATTGGCAGGTGGAAGACCACTCACTCGGAGCTGACCGACGACTGCTCCAACATCCTGGATGTTGTCTCTAACATTCTGTAGTCTTTCTACATCTTGTAGAATTTTATCGGTGGACTGGCCGTGGGCCCAAGTTGCATATTTTACATTGTGTGTCCATAGTTTGATTCCGGATGAATGCATGTGACCAGTCATAGCGTACGTCGTGAGATCCTGCACGTTTGGGTTCAGACAGCGTAGCGTTCTGATTTGCCTGCGCAGAGTTATGGCCAAAACAATGTTTTTGGGCCAGTTTTAGGACAGACCTTGCACTGCCACGTGCGACACCCATCATGCTCCGTGGCAGGTATTTATGTTATGGACCTGTCATCTGCCATCTCTCTCTGCAAGTGTTTTATTTTATGGAAGCACATTTGACACTGTTTGTGTCGCCTAGTCCAACCCTTGCCGTTTCGCGTCCGACCTATGTTGACGCCGGGAGCTGACTGAGCGCTGACGCCTAGTCAGTGGCAAGCGCGCTAGGAAGCTTCTAGGCAATCTCTTCATGGTATTGAAGCAAACGAGCCACAGCTCATTGTGCTGTGCAGCAGAGACACAACAACAGCAGCAGCAGTGAGTGGAAGCAGCGGTGGCCACCCATAGCAGCAGCAGATCCTGTAGGGACCTACCATGACTACATTGTCGCGGAGCGGTGGAGGCAGCTGAGATGGGGACGGTAGCTGCACGTAGGAGTAGCCGTAGCAGTAGCAGCGACGGGAAGCACCTACAGCGGGAGCGGCTCTGGGAAACAACCACGTCAAGCTGCAACAACAGCACCGGGTTGTAGCAGCAGTCGTGTCTGGCTACCGGATTTTACAAAAATAGCAGATGCAGCTCGTAGCCACAGCTTACGGCGGTGGCTCCGAGCAGTGGCAGCGTGCAGCGGTGGCAGCAGCTTGCAACAGCGCTGGCATCAGCAGCCGCGAGCTGCACCAACCGTAGCAACAGTAGAAGTAGGCAGCTGTTGCGACAGCAGCCGCAATAGTGGCAGTGGATAGCAGGTGCACTAGCAGCGGCCGTAACATACACCTACAGCAACAGCGGTGGTGATCAACAGCCGTAGTAGTAGCACCAGCAACCGTAGCAGCGGTGAGTAGCTATAGTAGCAATCGCAACAGCAGCAGGTATGACAGTAGGCAGCAGCTGCAGCACCAGCCGCAGCAACAGCCGTAGCATCAGCCGCAGGCAGTAGCTGCTGCACCAGTAGCAACAGTTGCTCCAACAACCGCACCAGCAGTTTCTATAGCAGCTGCTATTGTCAGGTGTGAGGGGGACCAGACATGAGGGATCCTGTCCCGGGGGAAGGTCCTGTCGGTTGGGCTCGTCGTGCCAACGGAGGGCACGACAGAGCGTCAGCCAAGCATCGGCGCACGAGCCGGCGCGTGCCGGCCAAATGCCGTCCCCCCCATCGGCTGAGAGGGGTAGGGGAGGCCGACGGGCGACCTCCGGCCGGTTGCGTGCGAGGAGGGGGAGCACGCCTCCCCCTCCACTGCACTCGCC
Source organism: Penium margaritaceum (assembly GCA_023375785.1). Lineage (NCBI taxonomy): Eukaryota > Viridiplantae > Streptophyta > Zygnematophyceae > Desmidiales > Peniaceae > Penium > Penium margaritaceum. The sequence continues at coordinate 171,639 of SZWC01001274.1, read as the reverse complement.
GTGAGGGTCGACCTAGAAAAAAACTACAGCATAGAAAAAGGAGGGGAAGAGGACGGAGGGGTCCTTGAGTGGGACACCCTACAATATCCCAAAAGAGGTACCTGAGGAGGTGGCACCAAAAACAATTTGGAGGGTACAGTGGGTTCCTCAAGTGGGGCATTCAAGAAAGCCCTTTGAAGGGGTACGCCACTCATGCCGAGCGTTTGGTGAACCCAAAAAAAGGGAAGAAAAGGGTCAGGGGATATCGATTACAACAGAAGCAAAGCGATGGCCGGGGATCACAAGCGTCGGTTGGCAACGGCGATTGGTATAGTAGCAGCAACAGCAGTCGCAGCGGCACCACCAGCAGCGTTACCAACCACTGGAAGTGTGGCGGGGACCATCGCCTTCGGCATTGACGGCGGCCGTAGACAACAATGACAGTGGTAGCAGCACTGAAGATGACTTGAGGTTGTCTATTACGGTAGCTATGCAATAGCAGTATAGCAATTGCGTAGCAGTCACATAGCAACATACCACTAGCATGGTGGAGGCCATCCTCCTGATGGCATCACAGCACGTCTGAGAGACTGTGATTCGATCGCCTACCTCCCCCCGTGGCCTTGGGCTAGCGGGAGCAACTGCCCTGTGCACTCACCCACACCAAGCTTCGGAGATCAGCAGGCTGGCATGGCAAGGAGTGCAGCCGGCACCGTGGTTGGCACCGACAGTGCATGCGTGGCAAGCGCCACGTTCACGGTGGCACTTCCAGCGGTGGCACACACCTCAGGCGTCCAACGGCTTTGCTTGCTATTACTGTGGTGATTGACACCATTGTTGGTGCCAGTGTCGCCAGCGCCCTGTAGCATGGCGATGGCCCTGGATACGTCTCGTCCTTCTTCTTCACCATCCAACTCAGAGACATTTTTTTGCCGATACCGTGGCACCCCTCAGTGGAGCTATGGCGGTGTTATACGCCGAGCTATGGGGTCTAAAGTGCATGGTGCAACAGCTAACAGACCATGTGGTCTTTGAGCGGGCCGTTGCCACCATGCCGCTACAGACACCCCCATGTTCCTTTTCGCCATCTTCACCTCCGTCAGTGGCGTCATCTGATGGTGCCATGCCTCCCGACCTTAGCTCTACATCTGACGCCCTCTGCTCTATCCTAGAGCCGGTCGGAGTCATCCCGATGATCTTATCCCTCCGCTTCTATTATAGTCCCTTTAGCTCGTGCTTCTCACGCTCGCACTCGGCACACGAGGCAGCGGAAAACAAGTTTGGCTAGACGTGCCCTGCAGGCAGCGGCAGCAGTAGTAGAGCCAGATGCAATCGTGGAGCTGACTCCCTCGTTCCCCGTCACAGGGTTGGTGCATCACCCCTTCTTTGCCTCTACCAATGAATGTGTCGGTTGAGGGGGGGATGGAGTATCCACCGACGACCGCCGGAGAGTGTAGGAGGGATGTGATGAACAGTGTTGTACGATATGATGTTCTCTATGAGGACAAGGCTTCTGAGGAGTGGTTCGACACGGATTCAGAGGCAGACAAGTGGTCCGACGCGGAGTTGGAGGTGGACGTAGCGATGGAGATGGGGACAGAGACTACAGCCGACGCTGTAGTGACAGCGGCCGATGTGGCAGGTGTGACAGTAGTCGTAGCCAAGACAGTAGCAGTAGAGATGGTGATCGTTGATGCCTTGGCGTATGACATGTCGATGGCCGATATAGGAGCTATGGCTGACGATGTATGCGCTTCTGCATTCGCTAGTTTGGAGATAGCTGCCATGGTGCCAAGAGCAACAGTAGGGGGAGAAAGTGATACACATGCTGATGCTCGACCCATAGAAAACGCCGAGGTAGTTTTGGAAGATAGTGTTGGGCAGTAGGAGCAGGTGATTGATCACCAGAACGATGCAGACTTCCTCCATGAGGACCAGTTGTCCGATGTAGAGTGGTCAGACGCAGAGTCTGAGGCAGACGTAGAGGCCCAGTGCACTGCCGTATTTGTAGTAGCCACGGCACGAGCACGAGATGGTCTCTTGGTGACAGCAGACATCCGCGTCTATGACATGTTGGGAGTAGCAGATGAGCGTGCGCTAGTCACCCTTGTAGGTGTGGCTGCCATGGAGGATGCAGAGTGAGCTGCGGACCTCCGGCTCATGGCTGCCCTGACCGGTGTTGTAGACACCATGGCGGTTCCAGCCGACGACCTAGCTACTCTCGTACGAGCTAAAGATCCTGTACCTGAGTACCTACGCTTTGTGGTCAACAAACAAGAGGTAGTGGTGGCTCAAGATGAGGCGCACATGCACAGTCTCATGGTCGAGCTCCTGGAGGCCAGCAGGCGGTGTTATACCGTGAATGTTCTAGCACTACGGGCTGTCGAGGAGTGTGTGGAGGATGTACACGGGCGTCTTCAGGTAGCTGAGTGGTCTCCATAGGATGCACGACTGAGACAGGCAGACCTCCAACCGTAGGTGGATGATGGGCTGCACACCAGGGGTCGCGAAGAGCACCACGGCACTGACCACAACTTTGATGACCGGGACAACACCGTGGATGCAGATGTGCCTACACATGCCGACATCCGGCCAAGAGCTGACGGCCGGGTGACAGGTGTGTCTGTAGCTCATGGCCAATCGGCACTTGAGTCGACGACTGACGTAAAGGACGTCGACTTGTGCGACGAGCAGGCACAGCTCAACTCCTTCCTACGGGATGAGACGACGAGGCTGCAGGAGGTTGTGGCTCGTGCCAACGCGTACACGATTGAGGTCCATTGGCTGTGACTAACCACCTACATGCCGCAGATGCAGCCAGCCAGTCGGATGCCGTGTCAAAGCTCGTCGAGCTCCACATGCGCTTTGACGTTGTGGAGGCCGCGAGGCGATATGCAGCTCAATTGTTGGAGGCCATACAACAGGTGATTGTTTTGGAGGAGACCCTCAGTGCTGCCCTAGTCACATCTGCAGGTGACGACAGAATTGACGAATACCACAACGATGACGACAACAACGAGGACGGTACTCCGGGATGAGGCTCTCTGTGAGCACATCCCACCAGCATCGTCGTCACCCTTGCTATTGTTGTGTAGGGGTATGCGGCCACGGGGGAGCCGTGCTCCCTCCTCAAGGATTGTGTTGGGAGCAGCCATCAGCTTTGCTCGTGCTGTCAACCTCTGCAGCCCAGGAGAGTGTTGGTGTGTGGGATTTGGCCTAACACCATGACGAGGAAAGCGAGGTTACTTGGGGTGTGGCACGATCCTATGGTCGAGGTTATGCTGGTCGAGACCTGCACAACTGGTGAGTTCTACCAGTGTGATGTGGAGCCCCATTGCCTCCATGTGTTATGTATGATCCATGCATGGTGTGGTCGAGATCCGGACACCCAGAGACATTTTCTGGGGTCTGGAGTAGACCTTGTTTCTCTGTCTCTCTTGCATGATGTTTGACACGTAGGTGTGTGATTGAATTCTTGCATGGTCGAGACCCAAGCACTTGGTGGGATGCACCATTGTCATGAGGAGACCTTATGTTGTGGTATGCTTGATCGGTGCTCGATATGATTGGTTGCCCGTGTTGTTGTGTGTGGGTCGTACACAGCTTACGGTGACCCCTCGGCTCATGTCCATTCACGTGCAGATCCTTGAGACTGGCGACGGTGGCAGAAGGCTGACAGCCGCTGGCGACGGGCGCCCAGAAGACTTCCGTATTTTGTAGACTTGTGCTGCGTCACAGCACGTAGGCGTGCAGCCTATCAAGACGTAGATCTCGTCGACGTGGCCAATCTGGTTCAAACGGCTCGTCGTTCTGACGTGTCTGCAGGGAATTATGACCAAAAATTGTGTTTTTGCCACTGTTTTGTCCTGCTAGAAAATAGCGTCGTTGTGAGCCGTGTGTGTGTGTGTGTGTGTGTGTGTGTGTGTGCATCCACTAGGTCCATGGCACTATTAAGGTTGTCCAGACCTCAGTTGTTATCTCTCTCTGCACATTTCAACATTTGCAGCTTCTGACACTTGTGTTTGTATCCCTAGCCCACCCCTTGCTGTTCTCACCTCCACCTGTGTGTGCTAGTGAGTTAGCTGGCAGGCTTGTACTGCCACGCCAGCGACAGCAGTGCTAGGAAGCTCTCTCTCATGGTATCAGAGCAGCGAGCCAGTGCTCACACAGCTGCGTAGTAGAGACGCAGCAACCGTAGTGACAGTAAGCGACCGCAGCCATTGCCTTGAGGAGCAGCAGCAGCAGCAACGCCCCCTGTCTCGGCGAGAGGTCCTGGGAGGACTCACCACCGTTTCTACCATTTTTTAATTCGTCCGCGACAGTTCCGCAGCCGTTCCGCGGTAATAACAGCTGTTCTGCGGGAACTCCACGGTGTTCCGCGGCGACGAGGTTTCCGCAGCGGATGCCGCAGCTTTGCGACCGCAACGGAACCCCGCCGATGGTCCCGCGGATCTACCGCGGTCGGGCGCGGTGTTTCGAATTTTTCACCCCGCGGTGACGACCCCGCGGCAGTTCCACGGTGATCCGCGGATCCGGGGCGTCACACCGCAGCAGCTCCGCGGTGGTCCTGGAACACTGCCAGCGGCGCTCCACCGAGCTGGGCGGTCGCGAGTCCGCGGCAGTGCCGTGGCGACACAGCAGTCAAAAGTCGCGGCAGCCCCGCGGTGGTCGCAGAACGAACTGACGGGGTGCCCTGACAGTTCGCGGCAATTCACCGCGTTCCGCACCAGGACCACCGCGGTGACCGTTCGCGACCGTGGTGGCTGTTCGCGGGAACCTGTCGCAGCCCCGCAGCTCTGCCGCACCCCTCCGCGCAACCCATCCGCGGTGATCCGCGGTGCACTTCCGCGGTGTGGTGTACCGCGGAAGGGGTCCGCAGAGACATTTCGTGGAGGAGTTTCGCGGAGTTGAGGTTCCGCGGTGAGGTGGTCCGCGACAACAAAAAAAAGGTAAAAGGGGTGAAGGAGAGAGAGGGGGAACCAGCCACTGACGCAGCTGCCAAGGGCGGCACCGTCAGCGGCCAACGCCGGCCGCCGCCATTGTCACCACCGCGACAGAAACAGCAGCAGCAGCAACAGTAGCATCATCTGCAGCAGCAGCAGCAGCTATTGCAGCATCAGCAGCAGTAGTAGCAGCAGTAGCAGCGGCAACAGCCGCAAAAGCAGCAACAGTAGCGGCCGTCATTCCCGACAACATTGGCGCGCCAAGTGCGCGCGCTGGCGGACCTACAGGCGGCGAGCCGCGATACCTTGATGAGGGAGGTTGCCGAATTTCAGGATCTGAGCAGGAGCTTACTGTCCCAGCAACAGCAGTAGCATCTGTCGACTGACTCGAGCGAGGACCACCTCGCCCACGGCGGTAATGCTAATGAAGTCGCGGAGAACCTCTCCAACTTCGGCGAGGAGGGCGAGGAAGAGGTGCTGCAAGCATGCCTCATCCGCCTGGAGGCGTGTTGCAGAGCGCGTGAGGCCAATGCTGCCCTCCAGGGCACCAGCTCCAGTACCAACGCTGACCCAAGCTCATCTCGCCGCCCACTAAGCTTTGAGGAGCTGGCTCTGCGGGCCCGCCTGGGTAAGGGGATTGCCTCCTCGATGCTTGGCCCCGCAGTGGCTTCGGCCGTTGCCCTGCGGATGGTCAAGCCACCCAAGTGGTTTGAGTCAGACCCGCCCGTCTTCAGGACTGGGAACGACTTTAAGTCCTGGGAACCGCGCTTCCGGATGTGGGCCATGAGCAAGAGAGTCCTTCCCTACTACCTCAACCCATACCAGGCGTCTGACCCCGCCTAGACACAGATGGCAGTCCGCGTAGCTTCCGGCCTGATGAAGGCCGCCCCGGACTACACCAAGGACTTTAGTGGGTTCCTTGGAGATTCGCTGACCGGCTCAGGAGCTGACCCTTGCGCGGCGTGGGCACTGGCGGTCACCCTGTTTGAGGGCGCCACCTTGGCTTTGACATCCCAGGGCCTCGCCGACTTCAACTCCCTCTGCCAGACTGCTCAAGAGTCTACAGCTTACTACTGGAGTTGGGCGATGCAGCTATACGAGGTGCTTGGGGACGATGCCCCTGTACAATACTCCGCCCTCTAGATTATCCTCTACGGCATCCACCCTGACTAGGCGCGCGTCTTCAGCAACTTCGACCAGATGCTGCTCCGCGAAATGGCGAGCGACAGGACCCTGCTGCGCTGGGCCACTCTCCACTTCCTGGATATTGCCGGCATGGACGCCGCGAACCGCGCTCGCCGCAGCACCGCTTCAGCTTCAGTTGCCACGGCATCCCCCACCCCGCTGTCTACAGCAACGGTGGCTTCGACTCAGGGGAAGAAGGGCCACAAAGCGTCGGGTGGAGGTTCCAGCGGCGGGACTAGTAGCGGCACCAGCACTAGCAGTGTCAGCCGCAACAGCAGCGGCGGGAGCAGCAGCAGCGGCGGTGGCAGCAGCAGCAGCAGTGGCTCAAGCAGCACGACGGGACGCCGGCTCGTGTGCTTCAACTGCGAGGGTGACCATCGCCATCTCGACTGCACTCGCCTGACAGGACGTCCACTGGATTGGGCCAAGGTCACCCGTGGGCTGCAGCAGGCGCACGAGGCGCGCATGCGCCAGACGTCCGGTGCGACCGCCCGCTCGGCCACCACCACCGCAGCCGTCCTAGAGGAATCCGCCTCCACAGCAGGCTCCTCCACGGATCCTCACGACCATGCGCTCGCTGAACGCGACAGGACGATCGCCGAGGTGCACCAGCTTCTCGCCCTGCGCTCATCTCAGGGAGTTACGAGTGAGTTGACTGAGTGAAGGGATCCTACTGCCTGTGGACTATCTGTGTCATTGCGTGATGATGCCTGTGGTGGTCCCCATGCCCAGCCATGTGCGCGTGACGGACCCGATGACGTGTCTTGGTTGCATGCGTCTCATGTACGCTCCGTCGCTCGTCTTGCCGCATCGTCTGCCGAGCAACCCGCTGCCACGCCTTGTTCCGTCGTCGAGTGCCACGTCGCCCCTTGTACACGTGTCACAGATGCCACATGGGTCGTGGACTCTGGTGCAACCCATCACATGACGTGTCGGCGTGATGCCTTTGTCGTCTTGCATCCCGTCGGCGCTGTTTTCTCTGTCCGCACTGCAGCTGGCCATGAGGTCCCTGTCTAGGGTGTTGGGGTTGTGCAGTTCACTGGGCCCGCTGGTCCCGTATACATCTCCGACGTCCTATTTGTCCCTGATCTGGAACTCAGCCTGCTGTCTGTTCGTGCTTGCACCAAAATGGACCTCGGTGTCACGCACACAGCTGCCGATGCTCGCATCATTGTGCGCGACACCGAGGAGACCGTCCTCAGTGGGACGGTCGTCGATGATCTGTATCATATTAATGGGTCTTCTGCGAGTGCACCCCCTTTCCTTCCCTCTTCCGCTGCCCGTGTTTTCGTCGCCGGTGCTCTGTCCCCCGAGCACCACCGCCTCCTGCATCGACGTCTTTGTCATGTGCACCTAGGGGCTGTCGATAGGCTGATCCGCACTCAGCTTGCTCTCGCTCTTGATGCAGCGTCCTTCGAGGCGCCGCCCACGACCGATTGTCTGGCTTGTGCTGAGGAAAAAATGCACCGGTCCACTTATCCTGCGTCTGTCTCCACGGCTCGTCGATCCCTGGAGCTTGTCCACTCCGACGTCATGGGCCCGCTCCCTGTCGAGTTTCAGGAGGACCGCGGTCGCTACGTCCTGACGTTGACTGATGACTTCACGTGCATGTGCTGTGTCTACAGCCTGCGTCAGAAGAGTGATGCAGTCGTTGCAGTCCACATTTGGCTGGTCATGGCCGAACGCCAGTCTCCCCACTGCCTTCAGACCTTTCGCTCAGACCGCGGCGGCGAGTACCTCGGTAACATGGCGCGCTCCTTCACCGAGCTTGGTGTCTTCCACAGCCTCTCCGCTCCCGCCACCCCTCAGCAGAACGGTGTCTCCGAGCGTTGGAACCGCACCATGGAGGATGCGGTCCGTGCCATGCGTGCCGACAGTGCTATGCCTGAGGCCTTTGCCTTCGAGGGCATGGTATACATGACCTGGGTCTGGAACCGCATTCCCCACGGTCCCCTCCCAGGTCACCGCACGCCCTACGAGTTGTGGTACGGACGTCGCGCGGACCTGCGCCTGGCCCGTGTCTGGGGCTCCCTTGCCTGCGTTTGGTTCACGCCGGAGCAGTAGGGGAGCAAGCTCTCTCCGCGGGGCCGCCTCT
>SZWC01001274.1:122479-133094 GCA_023375785.1 Penium margaritaceum | reverse complement strand
GGGGGGGGGGGGGGGGGGGGGGGGGGGGGGGGGTTGAAAGACTTCCAACATGCGTTTTCAATCTATGGTTCATGTTAGCAGGCAACCTCATTCCTCTGCGGAACTTCTGTAATCGTTGTTCTGCTGCACCTCATTTTATTGGATACAACCCAGTCTATCAAATGCATAGCCAGTCGGCGGTCTGGCTATGCCTAATTTCCATGTTTTTGCATTACATGCCCGCCAATTGACGTTGCATTGTGTGCACGTGTGCAATCTTTATGTCCGGCTCCAGATTCTGCAGCCGGAGGTGAAGACAATGTTGGTCTGGATGCATGTGCAGTGATAGCCAACACACTGGTTTTGGGTCAGTTTTATGGCAAATGAACCTTTTGCGGTGTACAACTTGACTGTTGCCTGGGAGAGCTATTGAGCGCATGAGGAGCTACTGCTATGGAGGGCCACATCATGCGAATGTAGTCCTAGTTCCTCCAGCAGCCTTGCTTGCCAGATGCATTCACATGGAGCTTGACCCAACGCCATGTATTTAGCTTCAGCCACACTGCGAGCATCGCATGACTGCTTTGCACTTCGCCAGGAAACTGCCGTTCCCCACACACGAAACACATAACCATTCCGACCGCGTGCCCCACGATCACGCGCATAGTCACTGTCACAATATCCATCCAACAAGGGGCTTGGAGAAGGGGCAAAGACCAAGCCAATCTCAACAGTGTCCATCACATAGCGAAGCAACTTCAGAAGTGCTTTGAGATGAGTGCTGCGTTGCTGTTGATTGAACTGTGCCAACACATTGACTGCACAAGAGATATCGAGACGAGTGGTGGAGGCAAGGTATGACAGACTTCTAGTGACTTGCCTGTACATCGTGGGGTCACGGTCCGGGCCGTAGTCTGTGGTGTTGACATCCAGTAGATGTGCATGAACATTCAGGCTCATGGGTGAATGTTGTTGTGGGAGGTGTTGGACCCGGTGGTGAAAGCGGCTCGTGAGATGTGCAATGAATCGCCCCTGGTGCAACCTGAGAGTGTGGGCTGTTCTGTCTCTAGTGATGGTCATGCCCAAGAAGTTTGTGTTGGTTTTCGCACATCTCTTATTGTACTCTGTTGTGTCCTCCCGGCTTGTGTACATCGGCGTGCAGATGACTGACGGCGAGACTCGACGTCGCTGGAGTGTCGCTCGGTGGAGCCGACGTGCGCTGAGGCCCACGCACCGCTTGCTGGAGCCACCTCCTTCCGGCGATGCGCTCAGCTCCATCGGCAGGCCTCCTCGGCGGTCGGGCCACCGGCGGTCACCACCACTACAGATGCTGCTTCCATGCACCCAACTCAGGTTCTGGTTGTGGCATTGCGTCTGCAGCGTCGTGCTGTGCCTAGGGTCCATGTCTCCTGCCGTGTGGCCCTGTTTGGTGTCACTGACTGTCATAGGCACTGCCCGGGCTCGGGCAGCCATAACTCTTTGCTACTATTTTTCTAGCTGATTCTGACCGCACGACTGCGTTCGCAGTGTTGGTATCATGGTATTGTCCAGTTTTCAGGCAAAACGGACGACGCCCGGGTTTCGGGTCGTCGGCCGTCTGGCAGGGCTCACCGAGAAAACCCTGCCTGCCAGAATAGGTCTAGGACTATTTTCTGATTGGCTGGTTAACTGAGTACCTTACTGATCCTTAAATTCTATATCAATGTTTTTTAGCTCGTCGAATGTGATCGATTTTTTTCGTTGCGTCGAAATCAAGGTCCATCAAATGATCATGTAGTAGAATGATCGAATTTAAGGGTTCATGGTTAAAATCTGGTATTCCAGGTTTAGAATGCCATCTAGTTCGATAGGAATGTTTGGTTCTCTGAAAAAACAAAGGACTTCGACGAACAGCGCTCGCCTCCGCGAGCACAAGCGTTCAAACGCGAGAAACTCCTTGCGTTTGAACGCGAGAACAGGGGAAGTGGGGCAGCGGGGCAGCGGGGCAGCAAGAGAGCGGGGAACTGCGCTCCCGCTATCCCGCTGCCCCCCGCTGCGTCGTTGCCTCGTTGCCCTGCTGCACCGCTGCCCCTCTAACCCGCTGCAGTGCTGGCCCGCTGCCCGACTGTCACACTGCAGTGCTCGCATACCGCCTCGCCACTTCGCTGCCACGTTGGCCGACAGCAGCCTCGCAAGCAAACGGGCACCAGCGCCGAATTTAAGGAACACCAAGAAATTGAACTAGGCCAGTCGCCGAATTCAAGGGTCCACCTACAGATTTTTGGACGAAATTAACCAACCACCTAATTAATTTGGACCCGGGAAAATTTGAACGAAATCAAGGATCACAAAATTCACGAAATTCTGGTCGTCGAAATCAAGGATCACTAGGGTAACAAGTTCTATAGTAGTGGGGGGAAGCTAGAACTTGGAGGGGTCTCCCATTGTTGCTCATTCTTCATTGTTAATCAGTTACTTTCAGTTTCCAGCTGCTTTCTGGCGCTAACACTGGCGCGTACACTTCTGAGTAACAAACCCAGAGCTTCCAGACTTAGTCTCTAGAGCAGCAGACTGAGGGGGCAGCAGACTTGAGCAACGAGCGTGGAAGCCCGCACGCTCCATCAACAACGCTGCTGCCCCAACCTGCTGCATAGCATTTTTGTCTTGGTATCAGAGCCAGAGCGTAGCAGCAGCAGCAGAAGAATGACAAACAGGTGCCAGACAACGCCGGCGGACCCCCATACGCGCCAGTGCAGGGGAAATGCTGCCAGATTTTTTCCGACAGCATTGACCTGCCTGGTGGCGGCGTCAGAATTTTTCCCACGGCCACTGTGTCGGGGGAAATGTTGTCGGATTTTTTCCGGCAGCACTGACCCTCGCGCTTGACGCGAGGAGGTGAGCGGCAGGCCACGTCTGGCGCTTGCTGACGACGACGTACGCGGCAACGTCCTCCAGGTGTGACTGACAGTAGCAGCCAACAGCAGTAGCAGCAGCTTGCCGCGACAGCAAGCAGCGGCAGCAGTAGCGAGCAGCAACAGCACACAGCAGCAGCTGGCTGCGGCGGCAGCTAGCAGCAGCTCGTAGCAGCAGCAGCCCGCAGCAGCAGCAGCAACAAGCAGCAGCCGGCAGCAGCAGTAGCTCGTAGCAGCTCGCAGCCACAGCAGCAGCAGCAGCAGCGGATGCAGTCACAGTCGCACCAGCAGCAGCCGTAGGTGCGTGCAGCCTGCTGCTCGCTGCGAGCAGCGAGCTGCTGGCAGCGAGCTCGCTGCTCGCAACAAGCAACGAGCAGCGAGCAGCGAGCAGCGAGCTCGCTGCTCGCAGCTTGTCGCTCACAGCGAGCAGCAAGCTCGTAGCGACGAACAAGAAGGAAGGAAAAAAAGTGAAGAGAAAAAAGGGGGGGCTCTCTGCGGTAGCAGCAGCAACAGCAGCATCAGCAGCAGCAGCAGTAGCAGCAGCAGTAGCTATAGCAGTAGCAGCAGCAGCTCCAGCAGCAACAGCAGCGGCAGCAGCAGCAGCAGCAACAACAGCAGCAGCACCAACACAGCAGTAGCAGGAACAGTAGCAGCAACAACAGCAACAGCAGCAGTAGCAGCAGCAGAAGCAACAATAGCACCAGCAATAATAGCGGTTGCAGCCCCACAGCAACGGCCAAATCAACCGCTACTGACGTCAGCGGTCGTCCGCTGACGTCACTGCTGACGTCACTGATGACGTCATCAACAACAAAAAAAAGAAAAGGAGGAGGACAGTAGCAATCCCACAAAACAAAAAAGGGGTAGTTGCACTCCTCTGCTGACGTCAGTCATCCTAGGCTGACGTCATTGCTGACATCAACAACACTAAAAAAAAAATAAACGAAAGGGGGAGAGAGCACCATGACTAACAGTCCCTCTGAGGAGGGGTCCTCCTCTACTGGGGGGACCCCCAACCCCCTTTTCTTGTAGCAGCTTCACTAGCTGCTACAGCAGCAGTAGCAACAGCAGCAGTAGTAGGAGCAGCAACAGCAATAGCAGGAGCAGCAGCAGCAGCAGCAGCCGCCGCCGTCGCCACAATAGCAGGAGCAACAGTAGCAGCAGTAGTAGCAGCAGCCCTCTGCCGTCACTGGTGACAAGCCTAACCCTGACCCCTTGGCTGCTCTTCACCAACAGCTCGCCGCCTTGACGGAACAACTCGCAGCGCTGCAGCCATTGGCCTCTCAATCAGCCACCAGTCTGCTGCCACCATTCATCCCTCCCGGTCACGCTAGCCCCGCTGTGTCTGCTGCTACGCATTACCTGGCGCAGTTGCAGACTTAGCGCCAGCGGCAGACGGTGACCTCCGTCCTTGGCCCCACTCTGGGCGCCGGCCGCAGGCAGAAGGACTTTGAGACGCCGCCCCCGCCACTTCAGGCCGGCGAACAGTTCCGAAGCTGGGAGCTCAGCTTCCGAATCTGGGCACAAGGTGAGGGCCTGTGGGCATATTACACCCTCCCTTATGACATCGCCCAGGCCGACCAGTTGTATGACGCTGGTCGCGCCGTCTTTGCCCTAGTCCCAATCGCCCCTCCAGCCTCCCTGCTGTTCCTTTGCGACTTCACTACTGGCGCCACCCAGACCCTGTAGCCGCGTGGCACGTCCTCACCCGGCCCCATTTCTTGTCCAGCGACGCCAAGACCAGCTGCTCCGGGAGTTCAATTCCCTGCACATGGGGGAGACCGAGATGGTCACTGCCTACTGGCAGCGGGCGGAGGACATCCTTCGTCGTCTCGGCAGATCTGCCCCACCCCCTCTAGCCGCGCTCATTACCATCAAGCGTGGCGCCACCAGTGCGTACGCAAACGTCTTCGTGCACTACCCCCAAGACATCCTCTCCACTATGGCGGCCTAGGGCACCCTCATGCCTTGGGCATACGAGCTCTTCCTCCGCATTGAGGAAGCTCGTCTGGAGTCTCAGCTCCAGCGCACGGAGGCTCTTGCATCCCCTGCTGTCGCCACCCCCGCCGTCGCCTCCATGGCCATCGCTTCCCCCGTTGCAGCTACCTCATCGTCTTCGGGGAAGAAGAAAAAGAGCCGGAACAAGAAGGGCAAGGGTCCGCCGCCACAGCAGTAGCAGCAGCCGACGACCGGGTATAGCAATGGCGGCTAGGTCTGCCACAGCTGTGGCCAGCCTGGGCACGGGTGGTACACGTGTCCTCTCCCGACGAACAAGGCACGCGTCATCGCCACCATGCGTCGCCAGCGGGAATGCCGTCTGGCCTCTGCCGCCGTCACTGCCGCCGGCCCCAACACCTCGTCCAGCAGCTCCACCACTCTGACAGCTCCATCAGTCCCGTTGACACCCGCGCCACATCAGTACTATCCCCAGCCGTCGACACCTCCACTCCCGTCTCCGGCGCTGTCTCTCCCTTACCCGGGCTCCGGTACTGTCACTCCACACTTGGCTTACACTCCCGGATCGTCTTCCTGTGAGCGTCAGCTGGAGCAGTTCATCACGCTCCAGCTCGGCCTGACTCGCCCTCCTCCCCTGGGAAGTGCGAGTTGCATTACCTCTTGCTCTCCTGACCACCCTTGCATGAGACAGACCTACGGTCGTGTCTCGTTTCCTCGCCTGTCTCGTCGTCTCCTATGGTCCCCTCTTCCCCCTCCTATGACGATGTTGCTTGGCTTGACGATTGGCAGTCTCGGTTTGCGCCTCCTTCCACCGCGTCCGCGTCCCTTGCTTGCTGCCATGTGACCGTTAGCGATCTGGCAACCCCGGTCCAGGACCCCGCTGAGACCTGGATCATCGACTCCGGGGCCACACATCACATGACAGCCTCTTGTGAGGCCTTCAGTATGCTCGGTCCTGTAGGCGATGTCTCCGGTGTCCGGACGGGCTCCGGACATGTGTTGCCTGTCCATGGTGTTGGCGTCGTTCGTTTTCGTGGTCCTACCAGTGACGTCTTTCTGACCGATGTACTCTTCGTCCCTGGTCTCGAGCTCAGCCTCTTGTCCGTGACTGCCCTTGAACGCATGAGCATGGACGTTGTGCACTCAAGTGGCGTTGGCACTGTGTCGTTGCGTCCGTCTGGTCTCGTCGTACTGCACGCTGCCGCTCGTGGCAACCTGTGGCATGTGCCTCGTCTCTCCTCCTCCCCTTCCGTCTCCTCCCCGTCGGTCGCCACAAGACATGTGTTTGTCACCAACAAGCTTTCTCCTTCGCACACTCGCCTCTTGCACTGCCGCCTTTGCCACGTCCACTCTGCCGCTGTCGACAGCATGCTCCGCACCCAGCCGGCCAATGGCCTTGACCCGAGGACTTTCCCCCTCTCGTGTCCCATTGAGTGCATTGATTGCGCTTAGGGGAAGATGCACCGGTCCACATACCCATTGCCTTCCTCCCGTGCGTCCGCCCCTCTTGACCTGGTCCACTCGGACGTCATGGGCCCTCTCCCCACCGAGTTCGTCAGTGAACACGACCGTTACGTCCTCACCCTCACTGACGACTACTCTCGCTACTGCTGGGTCTTCTACCTTCGGTAGAAGAGCGATGTCACCAGCGCCATCCAGGAGTGGCTTGTCCTTGCGGAGCGCGAGTGTGGGCGCTCTCTTCGCCGCTTTCGCTCCGATCGCGGTGGTGAGTACCTGGGTGAGACCACCACTTTTCTCGCCTCACGCGGGATCCACCATGAGACTTCCGCGCCCTACACGCTCCCCCAGAATGGTGTCTCCGAACGATGGAACCGTACCATGGCCGACGCCGTCCGCACGATGCGGGTCGAGTCCGGTCTCTGGGATGGTTTCTACTTTGAAGCCATGACCTACATGACCTGGGTCTGGAACCGGATTCCCCACGGTCCCCTCCCCCGCCAGTCCACGCCGTACCAGCATTGGTGCGGTCAGCGAGCTGACCTCCGCCCGACTCGTGTCTTGGGCTGCGTGGCCATTGTCTGGGTGCCCGCTCCGCAGCAGGGCGGCAAGCTCTCCCCCCGCGGACGTCCCTGCATCTTCCTCGGTGTCTCTCGTCAGTCCAAGGCCTGGCGCTTTTGGGATCCCTCCCGGCACTACATTGTTGAGTCCCGGGATGCCCTCTTCTTCGAGGACCTGTTTCCTCGCGACCTTATTCACTTCGGCTCGTCCGTGTCTATCCCATCGCATGGGGGAGTGGTGAGTCTGTCCTCTGTCCTGTCGCTTCCAGGTGACGCATCCCTTAGTCCCTCTCAGGCAACAGCCCCAGTCGTTCCCACCGGTCTCTCTAAGGCGGCAACCCCAGTCACGTCCGCTGGTCCCTCCGAGCCGGCAGCCCCAGCCGTGTCCACTGGTCCCTCCGGGCCGGCAGCCCCAGTCGTGTCCGCTGGTCCCTCCAGGCCGGTAGCCCCAGTCGTGTCCGCTGGTCCTTCGGGCCGGCAGCCGCAGACGCGTCCGCTGGTCCCTCCGGGCCGGCAGCCCCAGTCGTGTTTGCTGGTCCCTCCCGGCCGGCAGCCCCAGTCGTGTCCGCTGGTCCCTCCAGGCCGGCAGCCCTCGAGGCGTCCGCTGGTCCTTCCGGGCTGGCAGCCCCAGACACGCCTGCTGGTCCCTCCAGGCCGGCAGCCCCAGTCGTCTCCGCTGATCCCTCCGGATCGATAGCCCCAGACGCGTCCACTGGCCCCTCCGGGCCGACAGCGTCAGTTGCATCCGTTGGCCCCCTCCGGGCGAGCAACCCCGTTTGCCTCTATTGGCATGTCGGACTCAGTGCCATCTCCTACCCTACCACGCTACACACGTGGCCCAGGCGGCAGCCTCCGACCCAGACGGTCGGTGAGCACACAGACTGTTGCATTGCGCTCCGTGGCGCCTTGACCCCCCGTGACTCCACTTGTCTCCTCCACTCCCACGGTCGTGAGTGGGGACCCTGGCACCAAGGCCCTCGGCTTGACCACCTCGGCGATCATTGCAGACCTGCACTCAGGCTCCGCAGTGGACTACGCCATGCTTCATCACGAGCATCGGCACGCTGTCGTGGCTGCACTCGCGCGTATCCCCCTGGGGCTCGAGATGCGCACGCTCTCTCGGTCCGCTCCACAACACGCCCGGAGGACCCCACCACCCTTCGCGAAGCACGAGCCTCTCTTGAGGCCGCACACTGGGACGCTGCATGCGCCGATGAGCTCGCCGCTATCAGACATCACCATGTGTACGACCTTGTCGACCTTCCTCCAGGTCGGAAGGCCATCGACGCCAAGTGGGTCTTTCGGCGCAAGTGAAAACCTGACGGGTCCTTGGACAAGTACAAGGCCCGCCTTATCGCCAAGGGGTTTGCCCAGATTCCTGGGGTCGACTATGACCAGATCTCTGCCCCAGTTGGCCGGTTCTCCACTAGCCGGGCTCTCTTTAGCCTAGTCACCCAGCATGGGTGGGAGCCCCAGTTGGCCGGTTCTCCACTAGCTAGGCTTTGACGATGGCACTGGGAGAGTGTGGCGGCTGCGTAAGGCACTCTATGGCCTGAAACAGTCGCCTCGGTGCTGGAACCAAGAAATCAGCAGCACACTCCTTCGAGGCGGACTCCAGCGCAGCACCGTTGACCCCGCACTGTTTGTCAGTCCCCGAGGCCAGACTTTTGCCGTTGTTCTCGTTTACATTGACGATCTCCTCATCGCGTCGCCAGACACGGCGGCCATCCAGGGTATCAAGGACTTGCTGCACGCCGCCTACTAGATGAAGGATCTTGGATCTGCTAGAGTCTTCCTAGGCATGGAGCTCGAGCATGATCGCTCCCAGGGCGTCCTTCTCATCCACCAGGCCGCCTATGTGCAGACTCTGTCCACCCGCTTTGCGGAGGACCTGCCACTCGTGCCGAGCGCATCCTCACCCATGTCACCCGATGGCCAGGTGAAGCTGAAGAGTCCTGACCCAGGTGTTGTGGGGGAGCTAGTTGACGTGACCACGTACGTGCGAGTTATACGGTCACTGATGTTCCTGGCGACGACGACGTGCCCAGACATCGCGTTCCCCGTCAACCTCCTGGCCCAGTTCTCTCAGGAACCGTGTCGTCTCCACTACGAGGCCGCCATCAGAGTCCTGTGCTACGTCGTCTCGACTCCTCGGCGAGGTCTCATGTTCCTCCGTCAGTCGTCTGTTGTCGCGGTGGGCTACACTAACAGTGACTGGGCCGGCAGTCCGGACGGTAAGAGTCGCACAGGCTGGATCTTTCTTATCGGTGGCACAGCTGTGTCCTGGCACAGCAGCAAGCAGGGGTACATTGCACGCAGCACTGCTGAGGTTGAGTACGTGGCTCTTGGCTCAGGCGCGTGTGAGAGTGTGTGGTTACGTTGTCTGTTGTCCGAATTGCATCAGCCTGTCGCATCGATCATGTTGCATTGTGACAATGAGAGTGCCATGGCCACCGCCGACAATGACCGTGTACATCACACATGCATGAAGTACATCAACGTTGAGTATCACTATGTGCGTTCATTGTTGCATGACGACAGCATCAGCATTGTGTGGATTGAAACAGCATGGCAGTTGGCTCACTTCTTGACGAAGGCACTGAAGCACGACTCGTTCAAGAAGGCTGTGAGTTCGGTCGGGATGCGTCCGTGAGTGGCTCTCTGTGTCTCAACTTGCGTCTCTGTGTGACCTAGGGGAGTCTGGTCGTTGACTGTGTCTCTGCCCGCACATGTGCACTACGCCTGTGAGTCATGGGGGAGTGTTGGTTTTCGCAAATCTCTCATTGTACTCTGTTGTGTCCTCCCGGCTTGTGTACATCGGCGTGCAGATGACTGGCAGCGAGACTCGATGTCGCTGGAGTGTCGCTCGGTGGAGCCGACGCACGCTGAGGCCCATGCACCGCTTGCTGGAGCCACCTCCGTCCGGCGATGCGCTAAGCTCCATCGGCAGGCCTCCTCGACGGTCGGGCCGCCGGTGGTCACCGCCACTACAGATGCTGTTTCCATGCACCCAACTCTGTTTCTGGTTGTGGTATCGCGTCTGCAGCGTCGTGCTGTGCCTAGGGTCCATGTCCCTTGCCGTGTGGCCCTGTTTGGTGTCGCTGACTGTCATAGGCACTGCCCAGGCTCGGGCAGCCATAACTCTTTGCTACTATTTTCTAGCTGATTCTGACCGCACGACTGCGTTCGTAGCGTCGATATTATGGTATGGTCCAGTTTTCAGGCAAAACGGACGACGCCCGGGTTTCGGGTCATCGGCCGTCTGGCAGGGCTCACCGAGAAAACACTGCCTGCCAGAAAATAGGTCTAGGACTATTTTCTGATTGGCTGGTTAACTGAGTAACAAGTTCTACACTAGTGGGGGGGAGCTAGAACTTGGAGGGGTGTCCCATTGTTGCTCATTCTTCATTGTTAATCAGTTACTTTCAGTTTCCAGCTACTTTTTGGCGCTAACACTGGCGCGCACACTTCTGAGTAACAAACCCAGAGCTTCCAGACTTACTCTCTAGAGCAGCAGACTGAGGGGGCAACAGACTTAAGCAACGAGCGTGGAAGCCCGCACGCTGCATCAACAATGCTGCTGCCCCAACCTGCTGCATAGAAATTCTGTCTGTTTGTTGCTTCTCCCAAATCAGTCATGTTGTAGTGTCCGGTGAGGAGATGCTGTGTGTCGGAGATGAGAGAGAGAGAGAGAGAGAGAGAGAGAGAGAGAGAGAGAGAGAGAGAGAGAGAGAGAGAGAGAGAGAGAGAGAGATAGAGAGAGAGAGAGAG
>SZWC01001274.1:87905-122419 GCA_023375785.1 Penium margaritaceum | reverse complement strand
GAGAGAGAAAGAGAGAGAGAGAGAGAGAGAGAGAGAGAGGGTGACAGGATAAGCAAGTGATCAACATAGACCAGAAGGGCAATTGGCAAGCCATTGTCCCAACGGAGGAAAAGGGAGGGATCACTTAAACTCTGGATAAATCCTCCAGATTCGAGCGTGCGCCAAATCTCTTTGTTCCAGCACCATGGTGGTTGCTTGAGCCCATATAGGGCTTTGAGCAGCAACCAGACGCGATCTATGCCATCATCGAACCCCTCAGGTTGTTTGACGTACAATTCTTCCTCAAGTGGACCATTGAGAAATGCATTTTTGACATCCATCTGATGTATCTCCCAATCTTCGTGTGCTTCCACAGCCAGCAGGGAATGGCTGGTTCCGTATTTTCCCACCGGGGCATAGGCGTCCGTAAAGTCTTGTCCCAGTATTTGGTGGAAGTCCTTGGCCACCAGCCTGGCCTTGTACTTGTCAATGAGGCATGCCAGGTTCCTTTTCAGCTTGTACACCCATTTGACATCAATGGCTTTTCTCCCAGGTGGTAGAGGAACGAGTTCGTACACCCCATGCTCTAAAAGAGCGTATAGTTCAGCAACCATGACTTTTTCCCACTCCGCAGCATCAGCGCTTCCCCTCGCTTCTGCAAGCGTCTGCGTCTCCTGTGTGGTGTGATCCACACGTGTCGGACCGACTGTGTGATAGAATTGTTTGTATTCCACACGTGGGAGATTGCGCAAGGTGCGTCGCACTGGCTTTGGCGACGGCTGACTCACGTCTTTCGTACTGCTGTGAGATGCTTGAGTTTGCAATCCTGGCGGTGTGTGGGGGCCACTGGACTCTGTACTCATAAGATCAGTGGGAGTCAGAAGGTCTGTGGGGACTGGTGAGGGCGCCATCGTAGTCATTTCAGACTGTGCACTCCCTGAGGGAGCTGTGAACGTGGGAGGCACAAACTTAGGTACACCCACATAGTCCAGGTATTGATCAGGGATGGTGATGTATGGGACATGATGCAGGGTGCGAAAATGTTTGTAGGGCATGTGCTCCAGGAAGGACGTGTCTCTGCTCTCAAGAAATCTGTGGCTCATGGAGTCCCAAAATCTCCAAGCATTGGACGCATGTGAGACTCCGACAAAGACACACCATCGCCCCCATGGACTCAGTTTGTGGTCCCTCTGCGGTGGGGCAAACCAAACACAAGCCATTGTTCCCCACACTCTTGCAGGTCTCAGGTCAGCCTTCTCCTTGAACCATCTTTCCCACGGTGTCACTGACTTGGGCAGAGTCCCTTGTGGAATCCTGTTCCACATCCAGGTAAAATACTTAACTGCCTCCTCCTATACCTTTGACCTTCAGTTCTGCTGTTAGGGTGCCCATGAACTCTCCTCCTCTGTCCGTCCGTAGGTACAACAGTTTGCACCCAGTCTGACGCTCAGCAAGTGGGATCCACTCAGCAACGGCTCGTTGGGCGTCTGCTTTGGATTTCAGCAGGAAAGCCCAATGGAACCTGCTGTAATCGTCCGTCAGAGTCAGCACATATTGGGACCCGTACTGAACAGAGGGTATAGGCATGGGTCCTGTCAGATCTGCATGCACTAGTTCGAGAGGTGCCTTGGACGCCTTTTCTGACTTGGGAAAGGTCTGTCTGTGGGCTTTTCTCTCTTGAAACTCCAGACACGCGTATGCTTTCAGACCATGTGGAAAGTCTGTGGGGAGTAGACCATGTGCAGGGGTATGCTTGATCATGTCACTGATGAGTTCTGTATTGATTTGGGCCAGTCGATGGTGCAGAAGGTCTTTGTGTTGTGAATCTGTAACTGTTGTGACATGTGTCTGTGGTCGTTGTTGGTGTGTCTGTATCAGTGGAAAGAGAGTGAGACGATACAACATGTCAGCATGTAAAGGACCGACAGCTAATAGTGCACCAGCAGCATCAAATAGCATACAGCATTGCTTTTGCTGGCTTGGCCATCCAACTGCCCCCCCTGAGAGCAGGTTCACTTTCAACTTGGGCACATACAACACACCGGTCAGCCACAGCACCCCACCAGGTGCTTGCAATGCCACTGTACCCGCACCCTCAACCACCAACACCTCCCCAGACGTAGTTCTCACACCCTCAACATCATGTGCAACGAATAGCGTTACAAACAGCTGGCGATGCGGGGACATGTGATGTGACGCTGCAGTGTCAAAAAACCATTCATGCATGGAAAGTGTGTGTGACGTGGTAACATGGGTGTGCGCGAGTCGCTGACCTGGCGATTACGGCATGGCCGTTGGTTCTAGGGGCTGGACCTCCAAGGGTGCTGCCCACTCCCCTGCTGGTACTGCTGCTACAGGCTGCTGCGACTCAGCCATCTCTGAGTAGATGCGCTGCGCCCATGCTGGTACCGGAAAGGGAACAATCGAGGTCTGTGGCACGTAGAAGGGACCCTGGTACATGGGAGATAGCACCTGATTCAACAGCGCACTCATGGAAGGTTGCAATGAGGGTGGTCCATAGGTCACACTGCCAAAGGGTGTAGGTGATCGGGGTCCAGCGGCGGTCGGGGCATCCCACGCTGGTGGCTGCAGATGATGTCCAAACTGCGGACGAGTCACCGACATGGAAAACTGTTACTGATGCTGCTGCTGAGGTGGCATCATGACACGCTGGTGGGTAGGACAGACACGCCACAAGTGGCCCTGCTGGCCACAGTAGTTGCAGGTGCGTCCTCCTGCACCCTTACCACGACCGCGTCCTCCGCCTGGTTGAGCTCCTCTGCCTCCACTGCCCCAACCGCCTCCGCCTCTGCCTCCCACCTGACTAGCTCCGAAGGATGGACTCCATGAGGACTGATGCATGAAAGCGCTGGGGCTCGGGGTGTTCGCCTCTCGTGCCTCACCACAAAGGATTTCCTTGTAGTGGTGTAACTCCTCAAAGACCTCCACGAGGTCGGTACTTTCAATGTCTGTCACACGGAGGCGTCGCAAAAGCCCTCACCAAAATTCCCTCTACGGCTTGCCAAGATGCAGGAGGACTGGGTCAAGCCACTCAAGGATGGAGCAGGGTGCCCCAAGCCCAAGAATGCGGCGACGAAGATCCAGAGCCTCATCCCAGTACTCAACAATCAGGGCCCCTGGTTTTGGGTACAGATTCCAGAGTCTGTCACACAGTGAAATCACCAATGCCATTCCCCGTTCTTCATGGCAGGTAGCAAGATGTTGCCAAGCCTCATGCGGGCGTGGAGCCCCATGGCGAGCGTTGGTCGAGTCCTCTCCTTTCCCGTCGAAACGGAAGTGACGAATGGCGTAGGACTGGTCATCGGGTAGCGCCCGGACTAGGGCATTGAATGCGCGAAGTAACACGCGGTCCTCGGTTGCGTCGGCGGGTGGGGCTAGGTACAACTCCACTAACCCTGCTCCGCTGCCCATGCGAGAAAAACATCCTTCCAGGCCAGGAAGTCTCGCGTGCCTAACGGGGGCGGCGTCAGGTGCTGGTGAGAGAGGACCTTGCTAAGGTCCTCCCACGTCATCGTAGTGGCGCTGGCACCACCACCGGAATCCGTGGGATACCTTGCACTAGCTCCCACACTGGAGCCCCCTGGGTTGGATGCCGCCTGACTCATGATGTCTGAGAAAGGCTAAGGAGCCCGATGCTCACTCTCAGGTCGCCGAAGAAAATTTTGGCAGTAATTTGCCTGGCCCACTTTGGGCTCAGTTTTCTGCCTCGATCCCTAAGCTCGATAGGGACGCTTCCTGCAGCTCTGGAGATGTCCGCCAGGCCACCCTTGACCTGCAAACACTCACTCTGGGCCAAGGAGACCCGCCGCCACCTCTGAAAGGTGAGAGTGACGAGTGGGTTCTCCCTCCCTTCACGTTGTTCACTCTTGTGGCCTCTCCCCTGCCTTCTGCCGCCTCTACGCCCTGCGTGCGGCCTAAGGGAAGTGCTTCGACGAGTCTCAAGGATGCATGTGGCTTGCTTCTGCCATAGGTGCTTGGATCTACTCCCGCACCTCACTCGGCTGCCACTTTTTCTCCTACTCGCCGCCCTTATGTGCTGTTTTCTTGCCGCGAAAGTGGCTCTGATACCATGAGGGGTATCCCAGGAATCTAATGCAACTTTCCTTGCTCAAAAAGGTCAATTATAGAGGAAGTCACATGCGGATTTTCTCAGCCATGGATCGGCGCGGGTCTAGAATCCCTAATTGCCAAGCTACGACAGAGAGCAGCTCGGTTGGGTGAGTCTCGCTAGTCGAGATCCACCCAGCGGACGGCGTGCGAGGCTCCCCGGCCCGTGAATCTCCATCGAGGGCAAAAGGCCCTCATGTTACGCAAACAGGCGGGCTAATCCGCGCCATGCCTGACGCGAACCAGAGTTCTGTCACTCGACTAGTATGGACTAAACTAGGTTTCCAGTTTTCTGTGCAGGTCTGACCAAGTGTAAAGACAAAGACAAACATAGGTATCAGAACGACAAGTGTTTTTGGCAGCTAGAAGGATGGTGGAGCTGGGAAATTCTGCCAGGGGGAGGCAAGCGCACGAGAGATGCTGGATAAATCACGCATGCTGGCACGGCGCGGTATGGGTGCTCAGCGTGCCTCGCCTCCACTCTCTGGGTCAGCATGCCCTGCACACTCAGGTCCACACCAGAGGGAAAAATATATACAAGGATGATTAATACTTGTCACTTGCCATCTCCCTCTACACACCGAAGCTTGCAATGATCATGATACTATGTGCGCCTCTCCTAGCCAGAGCCTTGTTGTTCTTACACCTACCTTGTGTGCTAGTCCGTCCATTAACTGAACATCATTGCCACGTCACCTAGAGCAATGTTAGTGACTAATTTTTTATGGTATCAGAGTAGTAAAGCATCCCTCGTTAAGCTGCATGGTAGAGACGTAGCAACGATCGTAGCATTGAAGATCATGGCTGCATCTACAACCCTGGGAGACCTACCAGGCCACAATGACCCACTAAATCTGGTAGCGACAACAGTTTTGCACTCGCGACAGCAACAGTAGTGCCTTGCCACCACACCAGCACCCAGACAACATGTTTGAAATTAGTTTAGGGCATGCGGGCCCATGCTGCATGAGACATGAGCTATGGTGGTGAGCGGGAGAATTGCAGCACCAAGATTTGGCTAAGTCTAGAACGCTTGAATTAAGAATCAAGGAGAAGAGTACAATGAGCCCTACGGAGAGCTAATTTACTGGGGAATGGCGTCTAGTCCACCAGGCCCTATCATCTCCGTCGTGCCAAAAGGCTCGAATGGGGAAAAAACATGTCATAGAAAATGAAACCACACAAGTGAGGTCTCCCAAGGCACCGGAACAGTCAACCGTGTACCAGGGTCTTGGCCGATGATAAAATATGCAATATACCCCAAACACATCCAGACTTTATGGTGACAAACTAGCATCACACTAGCTAAGCTAGGCAAGTCTTATGCCTCCTGAGATGCCGGAACATAAAACCAGGCTTCCGGGTCTCTGCCACGTGCAAACTACATATGTATGACAAAAGGTCAACAAAGACTCGATCAATCGGTGCTGGGTCTCCCGAGGTACCGGTACCAACCACTGTGTATCTGGGTCTGCGCAGCCGCCAGACCTTATTCGTGCCGTTGTTGAAGCCAGGCAGTTGCACCATATAGATCTCCTCATCTAGTCGGCTATGTGGGAATGCATTGTTAAAGCCCATCTGCTCAAGTTCCCAGTCATGCTGGGTGACCAGACTCAGGAGAGCACGGGCGGTGGTGTACCTTCAGACTGGAGAAGATGTCTCGTCAAAGTGAATGCCTGGTACCTAAGAGAACCCTCTGGCTATGAGCCATGCCTTGCACTTGTCGACCTTGCCATCAAGCTTCAGCTTTCGCCAAAGAACCCAGCGGACCAACATAGCCTTGCGGCCTGATGGAAGGTCAACAAGCTGAAAGAATCCATGTCCCTTCAGTACAGTCAACTCCCCTTGCATGACCTTCTCCTAGAGGTCAGCATCGGGTGCCGCACGAGCCTGCCGTATAGTGGTAGGCTCTGGAGGGAGCTCTGATTTCGTCAAAGCGTTGGCAATGGCCTCACACTGTCCGTGCATCTTTACCCACCATATGAGTGTAGAGTTTGCATACACGCCTTCGAGGAGTCCCACCGGAGGAGGTCGTCGTTATCGACAATGCTCGAGTAGACGTTAGTCTATCCCATTGCAGCCACAGAGTAAGAAGGAGGGTTTTGTCCCCACTCCTCCGGATGGTGTCACACCTCCTCCATCAGTGGTGAGATTGAGTTAGCCCGTTGCCTCGGCAGCCAACTCAGCAAGCCTCTAGTTGTCATTGTGAATTCCCTTCATGGCAATGTCATCTGCTCATACTTGCGAGAACTTCCTATGTGCTTTTTTTCGGCATCTCTGCTACTGTCGATAGCCTCGTTGTTGTTGGTAGCTTCAGGTAATCCAGCGAGCTTCTTGCTCCTCTCAAGCGATCGGCTTGAGTTTACCAAACAACTATGGTAATGATCACGATCCTCATTGCCTTCGCCATCATTGATGTCATGCTCTTTGCTGGGGTCCATGCTCGGATGGTTCTCCTCAAGCATATCCTCCGACGTGTAGGGGTCGTGTATGTGCATGTGGACGTTCTCATTGAGCATTCTTTTAGCTTCCACACCCTTCTTGGTGTCATCAAGTTTAGTGAGGATTACCTTTGATGGTACGGTTGCCTTTGTTTTGGCAACCGTGCTCGCGGTGGTGGCTCCCAAAATTTGTAGTCTGCTAAGGGCATATGTTGAGGCCATCACCACCTTGCCCTTGTTGGTATTAACCAGTCCGGTACTTGCCAATCTGTCGCCCGTGTAACTAGCATATGAAGACCGTTGTGACGATCACCCCAGGACCTGGAGGAGGTCTTGCCACCTGAATTCACCTTGCTCTCATGATCGTTGAGAGATTTAATAAAATTATTTCTATCTATCTATAACACCATGATCGACTCAATCACGTGAGTTCTAGCCAACATCCTAAACCGTAACACACAATACTAGGCAAGGTAAAAAGCCTAGGAAACAAAGGAAAAAAGAAAGATACTACAAGATATAGAGCACCACTTCAAAGGTGAGGAGGAGGGGAAGGGGTCAACTTCAATTAAGAGTTTTGACCCTCACACGCTCCACCTTACTCTTTTTATCTTCTTCTTCATCTCCTGGTCTTCTTTAGCCTCATCTTGAGTTCTCTTGCGGCATCTAGGACCTCCTTGGAGAAGTATCCCTTGTATCACACGATGATGGAGAGGCCTACAAAAATTCACCAAGCATTATCTTCCTCCTTTTCCTTATCCTCCCATGCAGTGAGAGTCTCGGCTCTTAGGGAAAGATACTTCTCCAAAATTTTCTTGTAGGATGGAGAACAGAAACTACAATAGAGGGGGAAATTATGGTTTTGAGAGTGGGCACTTCCCATCCCATCCAAGAAAAATTCAACTAGCCCCTTATAGGAAAGAATAATATTAGGAGGAGGAGGATGAAGAAGAGATCCTGAAGGGCTTATGACGCTTAAAATAGCTAGATTTAAAGCCCGTATCCTCTGTTGGCATTTTTGCTCCTACTGTAGGAGATGTTTTTTAATCTTTCGTAGCTATTGGAACCATCGCACACAAAGTTACAAGGGTTGTCTTGCTTTGAAAACCACTGTAGCATGTCAGCTCTCCAGCTCGTGCACTGAGGTCGTTATCAGACTTTGCAGAATGGCATCTAGAGCTCTCTCAAGGGGTCTTTCCCTCTGCGACTCTCAGGGGGAAATTCTCATCAATGACACGTAAAACCCCAAATATTTCAAGTCTTCAGAGGCCCCTTTCTGTTTTTATCTCACCCCCTCATTCTGGGTCCAAAACGAGGGGGGCATTATTCCCAATTCGTGAGTTCATACAAGTTTTTTGGTTTCAAAACTTGTAGTCCATCCTAAACAAAGTCAAATTTCATTTTTGACACGTCAGCGTGAAATCGTCGCATGTGAGGCACGATCGGCAATTTCGTATAGACACTTTGTATTCTTCTTGTGTCTCTCTTTCTTACGCTCATCCCTCATCCTTGCTTGCTCTCGCTAGTGAGGAGGACGAGCGAGGGTAAGGGCACAAAGCCATAAGCTTTACCCCGAGGCCCTCGTGACCTCTTAGCCAATGATCGAGCAACCAGCTCGATCAGCGGCTGGTGGCTCACTGTTGAGTGGCCGGCTGGTCACCTGACCGGCCGCCGGCCATCCACCGGCCAGTCCTCGCAATAGCGAGGGGTGGCTTCGAGCCACCCTCTCACTATCGCGAGGTGGAAGGGTCCAAACCAACCCTCCCACTACATTGGGGCAATTGGCCAAAATGGCCTCGGCCGAATGGCGTAAGAATCCCAAAGTCGACTCGTGGTGGGCCACAAATATAATGAAAAACATGCCCACTCGTGGAGTTCACGGACTCGTGCACATTACGAACTTAGCACTTCCTCCCCTTTTAGCCATGACGTCAGACGATCTCCCCCTCTCCCGCACGCCACTAGTAGACTTAGGCATGGGACGGTGAAAATAACCATCAATCAGATGATTGACGTCTCGAAGGTTGTCGTAGAGCTCCCAGTAGTTGTACGTGACGTCATAGTCGTGCCACTCGACCAGATACTCGGACGTCGTTTCATGATATCGATGTCTGAGGATATCTTCAATCATGCACTCTGAATCCCCGTCCACTTGTACAAGAGGTGGGGGTACGACGTCTCTGTGGAGGAAGTGCATGCGGGGGTCGTGGTAGTGCTTGAGCTTGTTGATGTGGAAGAAAGGATGAATCACCATGCTATAACGCATGCAACTTCAGGGGACGACAGGGGTTTGTACTTTCTCGATATAAAACGATCCCAACCATTGGGGTTTGAGCTTTACAAAGTCTTGTCCTCCGAGTTTGATGTTCACAACGCTGAGGAGGATGCAATCGCCAACGCTGAACATGTCATTGCTACGATGTCAGTCGGCCACTTGCTTCATGGCTGCTTGATTACTTGCGAGATTTTCTTATATTTCCTCCCAAGTGCTTGCAAAGTCCCTACGGTGGATGTCCACTATGGGGATATTTCTCAGACTTTTTAATTAAGCCGGTGTGACGGGAAGTTTACCGTACACCACTTCAAATTGAATTTTACCCATTGAGGTCAAAGTGGCTGAGTTGTATGTGAGTTTGGCAGTCGGCTGTTTAGCCGTCCAATTGGTTTCATGTAGCTTGCATAAAGTGTGGAGGAGTTGTTTGAGTGTCTGATTGGTTGCTCGGTTCCAAGAAACTACCAGATGCCTACTCCGATCGTCAATCTGACTTCACCATTGAAAAGATCAGGTGGAAAATAGTCTATGATCCAAGTTTCAGGCGGATCCAACAGTCGGATTGGGAGATATGAATTTTCTACGTTTTCGGGGTCATGGACCGCCGATGTCTGGGTGACCATGGGTGACGGCTCCATGCCTTAGCCTGAGAAAAGAAAAAGGCAAGAGGTCCAGGGTCAAGACCTGAGTTGAGAAATATCCAAAAAGGTCCTTGGTCTTAGGATTGCCTTGTCAGAGTGTGCTAACTAGGATGAAGGTACCTCTCCTTACTTTTTAGGTGAGGTGAGATGCTTCTGTGTTAGCCATGGACACATGGCAGTTCTCCATGGGATTGTGGGTTATGTGACCACTAGGAGTGAGCCATAAGAACATTCTCTAGCTCTCTAGGTCGTGTGTGACTGGTCAACCTGATTGCTAGGCTGATTTTCTCTCTTGTGTGAGATTGTGGACTCTAGTCTGTGAGCCTTAGCCTCCATGGCTAAGTGGTGTGGCTTGGAAGAGAGTTGACTTGCCCAAGCTCTAGCTCTATATGTACTCCATAATTTTGAGTGATTCAACAACCATTATTTAGCACAATTGATGCCCTTTCAGTCCCACATGCTCGTTGCTCCAAGGCTCCCTCTCTCCTCCAGATCCAACATTTGACATCATAGCCAAGTTGTGCCAGTTTCAGCCAGCACAGGCCGTCACTTTGGGAGTGACGGGTTAAGGTCAAACCTTGGCCAAAGTTGACTCGCGAGACAAGCTTTCAAACATACCCAAGAGCACAAAGATCCAACGGTGAAATTGAGAGTTATGCTCAAGACGAGTTCGGCCAGGGCTACACTCTTCTCTATGAGTAAGACTGTCGCCTTGTGATGACCATACCTCTCTTATTTATTTCTCATATTTAAAAAGTGGCACATGCAAATAGTAGTATTTTTCCTAAGCTTCCATTGGTATAAAAATATTCACATTCCATCGATTCGCTTGGGAGAAATGCCGTTTACAAGAAGGCTGATCTGAGTTGGTATAGGAGCAGAAGCATACCCTGTTTTAAAGAGGGCATATCTTTCAAAATCACCAGTTGATGACCCTGTTTTATGGGTCGATATGAAAGGTTTTGAGCTGAATTTTCTATTGGTGGGCTCAATTTTTATAAATGCCTAGTCTTCTGGCATCTACAGTCCACTTTCTCTCAGAACGATTAATGGCAGAAGTAGGAGCAGAAGCAGGGGTAGCGCCGCCACCCAAGGGCAACGCTGAGCATCACCAAGGCTCAAAATGGCAGTAGCAGGCATTGTGACAGCAACCCAGCCTTTGGAGAGGCTGGAGGGACGTGTCAACTTCACGTTTTGGAAGATCCATACCCGCCTCCTTTTGGAGGAGAGGGGCATGTGGGAGGTGGTGAGCGGCGACGAGTCAGCTCCACATCCGCAAGCAACGGGCATCATCGCAGCACAGGTGGTGGCGGGGATGACGCTGCAGAAGGGTGCAGCCGGTGCAGGTTCATTTGCAGCTACACAAGTAGCGTATGAGGAGTGGAAGAAGAAGGAAAGGCATGCCTACAGGTTGCTTGTCAACACCATCTCCAACCCGCATCTTCAGTACGTGAGTGACAAGGCTACTGTAAAGGAGGGATGGGACATGTTGTACAAAAAGTATGAGAGCAAGGACCCTGTATTCCTCATGATTTTGGAGGAGAAGATGATGACGCTGAAAATGCAGGGTGGTGAAGGGATAGAGGCATACCTGGACAGGGCAAAGGAGCTGGCCAAGCAGCTAAGAGCAGCCGGCAACCCTGTGGAAGAGACGAGCTTCATTCTCCTCTTACTGAGGGGACTCCCAACCAGCTACGACATGGTGCAATATACGTTGGAGTGCCAGCCAACTCTCGACCTCGAATTCATCTGCACACACTTAGTGCAGGTGGAATTACGTTGCAATGCAGCAAAGCGCAATGGCGGCGCCAGCATTGAAGCGAAATTTGTGGTCACGAACTCACGCAACCAACAGCAGCAGCAGTAGTTTGGGCAGCAGAGAGGCAAGAGGAAAGGCAAATGACACTACTGCCAGAAATAGGGACACTACAAAAAGGAGTGTTTCAAGCTCAAGAGGGACTAGAAGGAGTAGCAGCAGCAGTAGCAAAAGCAGCAGTCTTCACAGCAGCAACAACAGCAGTCATAGAAGCGTCAGCATCAGCAGAACCAGGTTGGAGTGCGCCACTTTGGCAACATCAACGTGGCTAAGGAGGTGCACGGCCGTCTCTTTGTGGAAAAGTCCGACATGTCGTAGGCGGACTTAGCATGGTACAAGGACTCAGGGTGCACTAAAAGTCTGACGCACCACAAGGAGTGGTTCTCGCAGCTGCTGTCAATTCTCCCTCACCCTATTGCTTTGGGTGATGATCGAGTGATGTATGCTGAGGGAATTGGGATTCTGGAGATGTGGTTGGAGACCCCGCGTGGCATTGAATTGTGAGTGTTCCATAGCGTTGCATTCAACCTCCTCTCTCACTAACACAGGACTGCGCGTCGTCTTTGACGATGACTATGGCTACATCCTCAACAAGGACACTGGAGAGGAGTTGGCCAGGTCGGTGAAGGAGGGCGACATGTACCGCCTGCTAGGGACAATTAAGATCCTGCATGAACAAAGTCTTGCAGTAGTGATGCAGGCAACGGATGGTGAGATCTGGCATGCACGCTATGGCCACATCGGCATGCGCGCCTTACAACAGCTTCAAGCAAAGCAGATGGTGCATGACTTGCCCACCATCTCCAACTTTGAGCAGCAGTTATGCATCGGCTAGGTTCTTGGCCTACATCCTGTGTTGTCAAGAGTCGATCATGCCCTCGCAACCCTCTCTTGCACGGCTCATACTCACATACTCCATTGTCGTCTCTGCCACCTCCCCACCCAGGCCGCCGTCTCCCTTCTCTGTCACTCTCCTACCGATGGTCTCACTGATCCATTGTTCCGTGCCCTGTGCTCTGCTGACTGCATCTTGCGTGCGGTTGGCAAGATGCACCACTTTCCTTTCCACCCCTCTTCTTCCCGAGTTGCCACTCCTTTGGCTCGTCCCCGGGAACCTCCTCAGCCCCCTTGTAGGATGCATCCCTTGCTGAGCAAGCAACCTACATCCCCATGCTTCATTTCTAGATGCCATTTGAGCTGGGTACAAGGATGCTTAGCGCCAAAGCCAGTGCAAGCTCCTTAACTTCTGTAGCATTCGTGGTGGAGAATTCTTTGGTGATACCGTTGCCCTCTTCACCAGAAAAGGTGTTTTCCACTAATTGTGTGTATAGTACTCCCCACAGCAGAACGGGGTTGTCGAGCATTGGAACCACATCTTCATTTAGAGCATCGGCATCATGATGACAGAGGCCGGGCTTCTTCAGCACGGTCGCAGCTTCTTGGTAGATTCCGTGACTTACCATACTTGGGTGTGGTATCGTGTCCCGCATGGCCCTATCGCCTCTGATATGACCCCGTACAAGTTGTTATATGATCGTCGAGAGGATCTGAGACCGTCGAGTGTGTGGGGTACCATGGTCGTTATCTACACCATCGCCTAGGGCCACCCCGGCAAAATTGACCCCGGGCGCATGTGACTTACCATCGGTGTGTCCGCGGCATCCCATGCACACTGGTTTTGGGATCCTACCAGTCATCATGTCGTCGAGTCCTCTCAGCATCGCCTTTTCGAGCACATCCTGTGTAGTTGCTTCCATGCCAATAGTCACATGCCCCCTCACTCGTCCGCCACCACGTACACCATCGACAGTGTCGTGTGCGCCATTGACCTAGCGGGCACCATTATCATCCGTTCCCCTGTCACTCTCTTTGGTGATTTCCTGGCCATCCCTCCTCATGCCGCCTCCTACGCCTCGCGCGGTGGTCCAGTCATCACGGCTACCAATGTCATCCTCACCTTGATGACATGCGGGTCTCCGATCACCCTTCACATATGACTGTCCTCGATGAAGCCCTTGTCGTACCCAACCCCAACATTGCAGGCGTCCTCCATCTTGCTACAATACGGAGGACGCCTGCAACATCCCACTTCTGGACCACCCATAGCTGCACCCCTCTGGGACCACCCATAGCTCCTTTGGTGTCTCTACTATCTCCTTCACTGACTCGGAAGTCACCCTTTTCTCATACGCCTCCGCTTGCGCCCCTCCCCTCGCGTCCCTCGTTTCCCTCCTTAGCACCTCGGATAGTGCACCCTCTTCCCTCACCTCTAGAAACCACCCTTCCAGGCCCCATCTCCATCCCTTTCCTGCAATCTTCTCCTATCTCCTCTTTGGGACCCCTGCTCCCCCCTCACTCTCCTCCACCAGTCCTCTCTCCACCACTTGCTCCACCTCCACTCTCCTTTTCTTGGAGACATGACGGCTCTCCCTCCCCCTCCTCTCTGCTCCCCCTCCTCCCCTCTCCCTTGATCTCCCCGCCCATCCCTCAAGGTTTACCCCCAGACTCTCCTTCCTACCATCCCTGCTTTCCCTTCCTCCCTCCCTCCTCACTCTCGGTGCTGGCTTCCGTTCAACGTTTTGCTCATCTGTCCCTGTCCCATCCCCATCCCCCTCCATCCTCCTCTCATCCCCCTTCTTTGGTACGTGACCTGGGCAATGGGGCACTTGGGCAGCTTCCTGCAGTCCTCTCCATCGTCAATGGCCTCATTCCCAAACTGTTAGACATCTTCAGGGAGGTAAAGGCTTCCAAGGTTGAGCGTCTTGCCGCCGAGCCCATTCCTGATGACGCCCCTCCAAGCATTGGTGCCCTCTGGAAGTTCACCTCTTAGCGCCTCACCAGCTGGTAGAGCGTCCTGCACAATAAATGTATTCACTGTAATGCAATTGTAGCTGCAACCATTTCCCATCCCTCCTCATCTTCCTCCACCTTGTTCTCTTCCACCTCCTCCACACCGGCCACTTCTCTTCTCACTCGGGGGGGTGATAGTGGTCGTGGTTGGGAAAAAGGCTGAGGTAGCGGCGAATCCAGTACATGTGGACAGGACGGGCAGGGCAAAGGGAAGAGTTTCGGCTGATCATCCTCCTCTGCCTATTTCCTCGACACTGTTGTGTGCTGGAACTGTGGTACCTCTGGGCACTCCACTCTTAGGTTTCCAGCACCACCTAACGACGCACATCTTTCGTCTGCTATGCGGGCACACTATGCATGCTCCTCTGGCAGCTCTGGCACCTCTGCTCGCACTTCCACCTCTACTGCCTCGTACATTCACATTCCACCTTCATCCACTGATGTTGCTGCCTACAGTTTCACTGTTGCGCCACTTCCACCGTGCGAAACCTGGGGGTGTGTCCTAGGGTTTGGTGGACCTGTCTACTATGGACCTCCCTCCGGCTTCTACTCTCCTCCTGCCTGGGCCTCACCTGCCTACTCCTCCCTGGGTCTTTCCTCCGGTATCATCATCACCCCTCATCCGCCTAAGGCCGGCCTTCAGTTGGACACTGCTCTTTTCCACACGGTTCATCAGCGTCACCTTCGTGATCAGGGCGGTGAGAGTAGGTGTTCCGGTTTAGAGTCACTTGCGTGTGCAATTTATGGAGATCTATGTGGTTCTATGTCTGGTCATGTTCAGGGGTGTCCACAAGTCAATGTTCCGTAGATTGAATAATGGCAGCCTGTGCGCTTGCCTCGTTGTCTTAGAGCCTATGATCACACTGTGTTGCTGCAACTTTCAGTTTTGTTCCTACTTCTGTTTGCGTGTCGGATGGCTTTTGGATCCTTGATTCCGGGGCCACTCAGCACATGACCTCATCTCGCTCCTTGCTTGTCTCAATTGGTCCTATTGACTCGGTTAGCTTTGTTCAAACTGGCTCCGGTCAACTTTTCCCTGTGTAGGGTGTTGGAATACTCGAGTTTGTCAGACTCGGGGGTGAATTGTTCTTGCCCGATGTGTTGTATATTCCCTTTTTTGAGTTGATTCTGCTCTCTTTCATGATGCTCGATGACCAGGGCATGGATTTCTCCTCAAGCCATGACGTTGCACATGTATCGCATCGCACCACTGGTCGTATCGTGCTGTAGGACACTCAGTGCAATCGCATGTTTTGCATTTTGTCCTTTGTACATGTCCCTGCCACGTCTACTCGTGTTCGCGTTGCACACTCTCTTTCCTCAGCACACACAGTTGTTACATCGCAGCCTCCGTCATATTCACACCGCTGCTGTTGACAGCTTGCTTTGCGCGCTTCCTATTGATGGTCTTCACGCTTCTACTTTTTTTCCCCTTGTCCTACTGACCGCCTTGACTGTGCTCAGGGTAAAATGCATAGCTCACCGTTCTCAACGTCTGAGTGTCGCACCACATACCTTCTTGACATCTTCCATACTGATGTCATGGGTCCCCTTGCTCACGATGTCATGGGAGGGGTTGGTCACTAGGTCCTTTTTTTCACTGATGACTTTTCTCGCATGCGCTAGGTCTTTGCTCTCAAACAGAAAAGCGAAGTGTATTTCACACTTGAGTCCTGGCTTCCACATGTTGAACTAGCCTATGGTTACCGTCTGTGTTTCTTTCACTGTGACCATGGGAGGGAGTTGATCTCCTTGTTCACGTCCTGCAGGTTTTGTATGGAGCCTTTTGCTCCCTACACATCCTAGCAGAACGGCATCTCTGGACGCTAGAACAGGACTCTTGCTGACAGTGTCCGCACCCTTCTCAGTGCATCTAACATGCTCCCACTCTTTTCTTTCAAGGCCATGTCGTACATGACCTGGGTCTGTAACCGTGTTCCTCCACGGTCCTCTTCCCCATAACATCACTCCCTTTGAGCATTGGTTTGGCCATCACGCATACCTACGTCTTGCTCGCTGTTGGGGCTATGTCGCTGCTCTCTCGCTCCCCAAGGATCTTCGGGACAGCAAGCTTAACCCTCATGTGCACCTCTACACCTTCTTGCTTTCATGGTGTTTCTTCCATGTCCAAATCTTGGCGCTTTTGGGACACTGAGCGATCCAAGGTCATTGAATCCCGTGACATCCTCTTCTTTGAGGATGTATTTCCTCATGACTTGTCCCGTATCGCTCCACCTTCCTCCCTCTCCTCGCTTCGTCGTCTTGGAGGGGGTGGCTCTGTCCCAACCTCTGGTCTCACGGAGCCTCCTTTTGTCCTCCACCGGCACAGCTCCCTGCTCTGGACCTTCCCCTTCCTCTCAGTCCTTACCTATCTCTTCCACTAACTAGGTGCATATGCAGAGCATCGCGTGGATGCAGATGTAGCAGCAATCGCAGTGGGCCGTAGGTGCTGATGATACCATTAGTGGTAGCAAGGACTTACCTACCTCATTGACTTTGGGGTAGGTCATGAACACGTCCTTCCTCCTGTCAACCGGCCTGACGCGAACGGACTAGAAAACATGGCCGAGACAATTGCACCTGCCGTCCGCTCCTAGCATTTCAGCTAGGAGAAGATATCACCCTCAGGATCACGGTTCCACACTGAGCAGCTCCTAGGCAATCACTTGCTAGCAACTGTGTCCACTGCGTTATACTGTTCCTTAGTTGGACAGCCATGTGAGGAGCATCTAAGGCCAGATTGTATATTTAGAATGAGGAATGAGCCTGGTACATATAGTCCTAGGCCTGGCATCTAAGGTGTGTGGGCAGTGGCACTTTTGGGGGTGGCCACTCCACACCACCTCACCAACTCGCCAATTGGTGCATCCAATGGCCGCCAAGTGGCACATCCTCCTCATGCATGAAGAAATGTCTAGGGAACTTCCTCTGTGCAGGAAGGTCAAAAACCTTCCTGCTCACATCAAGGCTCGGTCGCATGACCTGTTGTTCCTAAGTCCACCGTGCTATCCACTGCGCTACAGTGCTGGTGTCTCGCTTGGACTTGCACCACGAACAAGATGTGGGGGACTTACTCCAAGGGAGCAGTGCATGCCCAACCTGTCCGCTAAGCTATGGCAGTGGCCAAAGGGGCATAAAAGAACAACAATCTCTCCCTTCACCTCTGGCCACCTGCCGTGGTATTTTTTTTCTTCCACATGAGCCTGTAGATCTGCATTGTGTCTGTGCACTTCAGTTGTCTTGGGCTTTTAGTCTTCATCTCCTGCATCCACCATGCCAATTCCTCGAGCGCCTACAGCATGCAAGTCACAATCAAGCGGCTTCGTTAAGAAGTCCGCAAGCATCCTCTTGGTTTCGACATGTTCTAGTTCCACGACACCCTTGGCGACAAGGTCGCATGAGTAGTGGTACCGAATGTCGATGTGCTTTGTCCGCCGGGAGATCAGGTCGTCCTTTGCCATAGCGATGGCGCTCTGGTTGTCGACACGAATGACAGTTGCTTCCTCTTGTGGTGCCTTGATCTCTTCCAGCAGACTCTGAAGCCATTGTGTTTCCTTGCACACTTCCGAGAGTGCGATGTACTCCGCCTCAGCAGTGGAAAGTGAGACGCAGTCCTGCTTCCTGTTCGCCCATGAGACCGCACCACCATTGAGAAGGCAAACAAAGCCAAAGGTGGACTTCCTGTCGTCAACCTGCCCTCCCCAGTCAGCATCGGTGTAGCACGTGAGTCGTAGCGAGTCTGATCCTTCAAGACCTCCAAACTGAAGTCCCACGTGCCGTGGCTGTTTTAGGTAGCGAAAGTTCCGCTTCACGGCTTGCCAATGTCATGGCCCAGGATTAGCCACAAATCTACTGACCTGACCTACCGCATAAGCGATGTCAGGTCGCGTCCCCACCATTGCGTACATGAGGCTCCCGACGGCCGACTGGTACAGAATGTTTTGCATTTCCCGCCGCTCCGCCTCATTGCTTGGCGTCATGGAGGAGGAGGGCTTGCACTCGGAGGCCATGGGGGTGCTGATGGGTTTGCAATCCTCCATGTTGTAGCGCTTCAAGATGTCCATGATGTACTTGGTCTGGTTGAGCTCGATGGTGCCTGCTTTGCGGTTGCGGTGGACGGCAATCCCGAGGTAGTACTCGAAAGGACCCATGTCCTTCATCTTGAACCTGCTGCTCAGCTTCTCCTTCAGGCCCACAAGGGCCTCGTGCGAGGAAGAACACATGATGAGATCGTCCACATACAACGCCACAAGCAGAAAACCACGCTCATCCTCCTGCACATAGACGCTGGAATCATTCTTGTAGTGTGCGAAAGAGATCTCAGCCATGAAGCTGTCCATCTCCTTGTACTAGATCCGTGGGGCCTGTTTCAGCCCGTACAACGCCTTCACCAGCCGACACACCTTTCTTGCGGGTGCATCCACCCCCTCCGGCACTTCCATGAGCACCTCTTTGTCTAACTTCCCGTAAAGGAAAGCTGTTTTGACGTCCATCTGATGGATCTCCAGGTCTTTGGCAGCAGCGACCGCCAGCAGGGACCTGATGGAGGCGAACGTGACGATCGGTGCAAAAGTCTCATCGTACTCAGACCCTGCACGTTGTGAGAATCCCTTCGCCACGACCCTCGCCTTGTACTTGTCGATGCTGCCGTCCTGCTTCCGCTTCAGCCTAAGCACCCACTTAGAGCCCACCACGTGAGCATACGGGGGTCTGTCCACCAGCACCCACGTACCATTTTCTTCAATGGACGCGAACTCGCTGTCCACCACCTCCTTCCATTTGGCCGCATCAGGCCTTGTCAGCGCCTCTGCCACAGTGAGCGGCTCTCCCTGAGCCAAACAGGACCAGCTCAGTGCATTCCACCCTCCGGTGTCAGCGTCATACTGTGGCGTTTGTTTTCTTTGCCGCGTGCCACGGCGCGGCATTGCTGGTGATTTATCTCTGCTCTGCTGCTGCTCCTGTGGTGCAGGCTGCCCTGAAGTTAAATCTTCCTCTCGTGAAGAGCCACTGGCCTCCGAGCTGGTCTCAGAGGCCTTGGACGTCTCCGACTCCGTGTCGGAGCCCGCCGCTGCGTCAACTTGCGCAGCCGCTCTCCCTGCCACACCACTCTTCTCTGTGGCCTGCCGTACTGGCACCACTTGCCAGTTTTCAAGAGCTTGATCCCCTGGCTCCAGCAGCACCAACCACTCTCCCTGTTTTGGAGCTTGCGTGGGATCAATCTGCTCTCCCTTGCCTAGTGTCTTCTCATCAAAAGTCACGTCCCGGCTGGTGATAAACCTTCTTGCTGTCAGATCCCACAGAAGGTAGGTCTTGAGGGCCGTCTCATAGCCCACCATCACGCACTTTCGCGCTCTTGCATCCAGCTTCCCGCCACTCTCTCCCGCCTGGACCTTTGTCCATGCGGTGCAGCCAAAAACTCGCAGGTGTGAGGCGTCCGGTTTCTTCCCTGACCACACCTCTTGTGGCGTCATCTGCTGCTTGCCCTTTTTCTTGCCACGCCTTCCCAGAGCAGCCGCAGGAGTCAGGTTGACAAGGTAGCATGCCGTTCTTGCAGCTTCCGCCCAGAAGCACGGTGGGAGTTTTGCATCAAAGAGCATGCTATACACCATGCCGAGGATGGTCTGGTTCATCCGCTCGGCCACACCATTGCTTTGCAGCGTGTAGGGAGTTGTAGGATGGTGGTTGATCTTGTGTTGCCGCAACCAGCCTTTGCATGCTTCATAATCTCCGCCGTTGTCGCTTTGCAATGCCTTGACCTTCTTTCCAGTCTGCTGCTCCACCATGGCGATGAACTCCAGCAACTTCTCTCTAAACTTTCCTTTGGTTTTGAGGAAGTAGATCCACACCTTGCGGCTGTGGTCGTCGATGAAGGTCAGGAAGTACTTACTGCCACTGTTCGACGCCGTGCACAAGGGTCCACACACGTCGGTGGTCAAGGGCTACTTCTACACGGCGACCGTTGCGCTCAAAGCGCTTTCGCTTGGTCTTGCCTTGGAGGCAAGGTTCACACAGGTTGCCACATCCAGTCGCATCCTTCTTGCACCCCTCCATGCCACGGACCAACTGCTGTTGCTGCATGACTTGCAGTGTGCTATTTGCAATGTGCCCAAAGCATCTAAGCCACAGCCCAACGTCTTCGTCCTTTGCGGCAGGGGGTACCTTTTGAGTACCCGTTGGTGTGTTCTCCTGTGTTGGTACCGAGATCATTGCCTCTGCCACACCTACATGATCCTCATCTTTTGAGTTCTCTGGCGTGATTGTCTGCAGCACGTAGAGCCCATCGACTCGTGGAACCTGAGCAACGAGGTCTTTGTTGGCGTAGAGGACCTTGATTTCCTCGTTCTTGATGATGACCGCCTTCTTCTGTGTGAACACCACTGTCATGTCATTGTCCGTGATTTTTGACACGGACAGGAGGTTTGCCGCAAACGAGGGCATGTAGACCACGTCACGCAACCGCAGATCCTTCTCCTCACCGTTCAGGCTAATGCTCACCATCTTGTCTCCCACACCCTTTGCGTTCACAATACTGTCGTTTGTGCATCTGAACCGCCGCTCAGTGGGGCCAATGGAGACAAATCCAGCCTGGTCATTGCTAGAGTGATGGTCGGTGCCGGAGTCGAGCCCGAAGGCTCCTGGCCTGAGCAGAGCCGCTCCCTTTGCTGGAGGTGTGCTCTGAGTCATCATGTTGGTGGCCTCTTTGCCACCCTTTTTGCTGACTTTGTTCTCACA
Source organism: Penium margaritaceum (assembly GCA_023375785.1). Lineage (NCBI taxonomy): Eukaryota > Viridiplantae > Streptophyta > Zygnematophyceae > Desmidiales > Peniaceae > Penium > Penium margaritaceum. The sequence continues at coordinate 101,560 of SZWC01001274.1, read as the reverse complement.
GCTCCCGCCGTTTTCCTTCTTTGGTGATCTGCACTCTCTTGCCCAGTGTCCAGGTTTGCCACAATTATGGCAGTTGCCCTGTCGCTTGGGAGCCTTGCCGCCATTGTTGCCTCCGCCGCCACCGCTTCCGCTGCCGCCGTTCTGACCAGAGGCCGACCCTTTGCTCCCGCGGCCGTTGTAGCATGCGGCATAGGCTGAGAAGTTAGCCTCACTGCCGCTATGACGCGTGGCCTTGTTTCGCACGTACTCGGACACCGCCGTGTACGTGAGGTCGTTCTCCTTCCAACCACCCATGACGGTGATCATTGGACTCTAGCTCTCCGGTAGCGCCATGAGGAGGATCATGGCCTGCATCTGTTCATCAAGGTCCCAGTTCATTTGGCGAGCCTCGCCAAGGAGTCCTTCAAACTCCTGTAAGAAATCAGGGATAGAATCCCCCTCATTCACCCGCTTGCTGATCAGCCATTGCAGGATGAATAATCTGTTCGCGAGGGAGGTGGATTGGTGCACAGGTTTGAGCTTGTCGAAAGCATCCGAAGCCAGTGTGAACCTCGCAATGATGGGAATATACTTTTTGGCTATCGCGTTGCTGAGGAATGACATGACAATATCATTTCGATCCATCCATGCCTCATGCTCGGGTGTGCCCTCCGCAGGAACCTGCTCCTCTCCTTTCAGTAGCTTGATGAAGCCGTGCACTTTCATCGCCAGCTCAAACTACCATCTCCAAAGGGGGAAGTCAATCCCCTCGAAAATGGGGATTCCTCCGAAGGATCCAAGACCATGTGGCAGTGACGTAACACTCACATTTGCTCCAGTGGTCTGCTCTGTGGTAGCCACTGTTGAGTTTGAGGACTGCCCTGCGGCAACCCCCACTCCTCCTGATGGGTCAACCATTTTTGTTGCCCTTATCCACTTCCTGCTTCTCTGCTGCGTTGAGGCCGGTGTAGGCTGATGTTAGCTGATGTCTGCTACCGGTTTTAGGATTCAGATTCATTGCTTTCCCCTCCGGCCGATGTTCACCTGGAGACAGAGAAGATATCTACACCAACACACCCAGGGTCTTGCCTCCAAGGGCAGAGCTTGTCCTGGTTGGGATACAAGGGTCGTGCCTCCAAGGGCAGAGCTTGTCCTTGGTCCTTGTGTGCACACCTGGAGAGAGCGTACTAGAGTTGAGCGAAGCGTACCTTAAAACTGGTCAGCGTGGGCCCATAACCCTCTGTCAACCGGCCTTGTTAAATATGTTTGCCCCTTGTTCAGTCTTGTACGACGGATCAGGAATGCTCTGCCCCTTGTGGAGGTATGACCCAGAGATTTGTTGTAGGATGAATCAACTATGCTCTGTCTCTTGTGAGATATGACCTGTGAGTACACCATGTAGGTGAGTGGTTAACTTGGCCATTTTGTTGATTTGGCCAAGTGAGAGGTCATGAGTTCGATCTTGGCTCCATGCACATCTTGGTTGTCTTGGAAGCTTCCAAGAAAGAAAGTCCGTTGCTTCTGGGAAGCAAAATGGCTGATCAGTCACATTGGCACAAGGATGCTTATGTGTCAAGCCCAGAGCGCAAGTCTCTTGGTGATGTGGCACGGTCAAGCCACTTCTCAGGAATGTGCTTTTGAGTTCTAGGACTGGATAGACAGCTATAAAAGGACTTGTCTTGTATGCTGATCAATTAACCCTTTTTTGATGCTCTCTTGCATATTGATGACTTGAGCTCTTCTTGAGATGTAATGCTAAGGCGTTAGTACTCTAGAAGGTGAAGTGTATGCCTGATTAAGTTTGGGGTGCACGACACATACCTGCAAAGGAAGAAGGTATAAAAACCTTTGTGAACTTTTCAGTTTCGCGGCTTCTCTGCCGGAGGTGGTTAGCTCAGTAGTCAACAAAGGGTTATGGGCCCACTCCTCTGGTTGGAAAAGTTTCACGCACGCAACCGCCAAAGTCACAAGGAGTGAGAGCGCCTTCGCTCTCACCCATCCTCTCTGTTTGCAGGTCAATCATCAGCCGGAGGGGAATGCAACAAATCTACACCTTTTTGCCTTGGGAGTTGACATCAGCCCACATCAGTCTACATCAGCCTACATCTGCTTGCATCGGCCAACGTGAACAGGGCCAGCAGTTGCCTCTTGTCACCAACAGCCTACAACGGCCTCAAATACAGGTGCATCCGCATCAACAACAGGTGTAGCAGCTGTAGCAGTTGTAGGTGTAGGGATGGCAGGGAAAGGAGAACCAGGGAATCATTCTCCCATCCTCAAGTTTTATGGAGAGGGGTTTACGCTCTGGAAGTGGCAGTTTGAGATCATCATGGATGATAGAGACTTGCTAGGATATTTTGATGGAAGTATCCCAACACCAAAAGAGGAGGGTGCTGACCTTGTGGCATGGGTCAAGCTCAACAAGAAGGCTCTTGCCATTCTCGTGTCCTCCATACAGCCCTCAATCCTCTCACACATCAGCAGTTGTACAGTGGCAGCCGCGGCATACGCCAAACTGGGCAAGGTGTTTCAGTCCTCCTCACTTGCCAACCGTCTCTTCATTTTACAGAACCTCATCAGTATGAGGCTTGGTGAAGGGGAGGATGTCTCCGCCTTTATGCAGAATTTTGAGACTCTCTTGCAACAAGCCAACAGCATGGGGTGGGACCTGAAATCCGATATGCAAGCCATGATTTTTCTGATGACGCTGCCGGAGAGCTGTGGTCCCATGATCACAGTGATTGGAGGGTGGATCAAAGAGCAAGTATCCTACACCATCGTCTGGGAGTATGTGCGGAATGAAGCCATGCGTCGCAGCAGTACTGAAGCAAACATGGCTGCCTTTGCCTCACGAAGCAGCGGTGCCTTTCGCAATACCTCCTCTGCATACAAGGGAAACAATGGCACTGGTGGAAGGGGTCCAAAGCGTCAAGGAAACTGCCATAACTGTGGTAAGGCTGGACACTGGGCTCGGGAGTGCCGGGCACCCAAGAAGGAGGGAGGAGACGAGGATGAATGGCGAGGGGGACATGGTGGGAAAGATCCCACAAGCTTGATGGCCGAGTGTGCCTCCAACAAAGGGAGGGCGATACTCAGGCCCGGAGCTTACGTCCTTGACTCGGGCACAAACGAGCACACCACTTATGAGAAGAGAGACTTCATCTCTCTTGCTCCATGCAAAAAAAACTTCAGAGTCGCCAACGGCAAGGTTGAGGCAGCTGAGGGGATTGGTGACAAGCTGGTCACAGTGGGTGTCAACGGTGCGGACTCCGACCTCAAGCTAGAGGGGGTAGTCTACTTGCCCTCCTTCACAGCCAACCTGCTCTCTGTCTCTAAGATAACTGACCATGGAATGACAGTTGTTTTTACAGAGAAGGAAGCAGTGATAGTCCCTACCAAGGACATCAACATTTCCTACCCTGCCAAGAAGGGTTATTGCACAGGTCCCTCGCGTTGATGGACTCTACGTCTTGCAGACCAAGATGACAACATCAACGGCTGAATCTTCGGCCGGGAGTGATGATGGGGAGAGCGACGATGCAGACTTTGATGACAAAGGACATGTTGGAGCAACGGAAGCAGTGGCAGCGGAAGATTCGGCAACAAAGTCAGAAGCAAATGCAGCCATAGAGGCTGTTCATTCTAGCCAGTGCACATCGTCAGAGAACATGTGGCACAGGCGCTTTGGGCACGTGGCTCATTGCACATTGGTATTCATGGATAAGCAGGAACTAGTGTGTGGGATGGAGCTAGGTGATGAGGCGGAGGGAGCTGGGATCTTGTGTGAGCCATGCCTTCAAGGCAAGGCCAAGAAGAAACCTTTCAAGCGTAATGGTACGCGTGCTCTCGCACCCCTTGACCTCATCCACTCTAACGTGTGTGGTCCCTTTCGCATACCGTCCAATGGAGGCAGCAGATATTTCCTCACATGCATCGACGACAACAGCCGCAAGGTCTGGATATACTTTCTAAAAAAGAAAAGTGAGGTGAAGGAGAATCTGCAAGCCTTTGTCGCTATGGTTGAGCGACAGAGTGGAAGGAAGGTGAAGGCATTCAGGAAGGACAATGGGGGGGAGTACGAAGCCTGTAGGAAGTGGCTCAAGACACAGGGCATTGAACACCAAAAAACTACTCCCTACTCACCTCAAAGCAACGGCGTAGCAGAGAGGATGAATCAGACCCTCCTTGGCATGACAAGGTGCATGCTCTTTGACGCCAAGCTGCCTCCTAGGTTCTGGGCTGAAGCAGCANGTCCAGGCGGGTGAGGGTCCTGGAAAGCTCGATGCAAGAGCACGAAAGTGTATTTTCATCGGCTATGACACCGCCCACAGAGCTTATAGAATGTGGGACCTAGGAGCTAAGAAGGTCATCCGCAGCAAAGACGTGGATTTCCACGAACGTTCAGTGAGTAAGGGAGAGCTTCTTGAACTTGAGAACACTCCAAAACAGGGAGAGTGGCTCACTCTTCTTGAGGAGGGAGACAAAGCACCAGCACAATGGCATGGGCTGGGTACTACAACAGGGAGAGAAGCTGATGAAGATGACTCGGAGGAATCAGCCTCTGAGTCCGATGTATCTGATCCTCCAGACCATGAGGAGGATACCTCTCCCCCCATCGACGACAAAACCAACCTCCAGCCTCTACATCAACAGCAACAGCCAGCAGGTCCAAGGAGCAGTTCACGTCTGAAATTTCCTCGGCAGCATTACGATGCAGATAGGGGTGAATGGACAGGCTTCAACTATTTGTTCCTGGTTCAAGAGGAGCCAACATCTGTCGCAGAGGCACTCGTGCGGCCTGACAAAGCTGAGTGGGATGAAGCAATTCGCAGTGAACTCAGTTCCATCGAGGAGAATGGGACATGGATACTGGTGGACAGACCTGCCGGCGCTTATGTTGTGGGTTCCAAGTGGGTGCTGAAAGTAAAAAGGAAACATGATGGTAAGATAGACAAGTATAAGGCATGGGTGGTAACAAAGGGGTTCTCTCAACGGCCTGGCGCAGAGTACGATGAGACCTTTGCTCCCGTTGTGACGTTTTCCTCCATCCGGTCAATGCTCGCCATTGTTGCTGCCAAGAACATGGAGGTCCACCAGATGGATGTCAAGACAGCCTTCCTTTACGGCAAACTTGACAAGGAGGTGTTGATGGAGGTCCAGAGGGGGTTGATGCGCCCGAGGGCAAGGTGTGCAGGTTGGTGAAGGTGCTCTATGGGCTAAAACAAGTGCCAAGACTTTGGTACCAAGAGATGAATACATTCATGGCCAAGGAGTCCTTCATGCACTACGACAACGACCCTAGCATGTACGTGCATGAGAGCGACAAAGGGACTATGTTGGTCGCCTTGTACGTCGATGACCTGATTCTGTGCTCTTCTTCAACGTAGCTGCTAGACAATCTCAAGGGGCAGCTGAGTAGCAGGTTCAAGATGAAGGACATGGGTCCTCTTAACTTCTACCTTGGCATTGCCATCAAGCGTGACAGAGCCATAGGGACCATCAGCCTGAACCAGACAAAGTACATCGACTCCATCCTCAAACGATACGACATGGCAGATTGCAAGCCTGCCAGCACACCCATGAGCTCAGAGTGTAAGCTCTCCACCTCCATGTCCCCATCCAACGAAGCAGAGAAAAATGACATGCTGGGCATCCCATATCAGTCTGCAGTGGGCAGTCTGATGTATGCCATGGTCGCCACCCGGCCAGATATAGCCCATGCTGTTGGGTAGGTGAGCCGGTTTGTGGCTAATCCTGGTCCACTGCACTGGCAGGCTGTGAAGCGCATCATGCGCTACCTTAAGGGGACGCGACACGTGGGACTCCAGTTTGGAGGCATCGCTGGATCTGCGTCACTCCGTCTCATGTGCTACACCGACGCTGACTGGGGAGGCAATATCGACGACAGAAAATCCACCTCCAGCTTTGTGTGTATGCTAAATGGAGGTGCTGTCAGTTGGGCGAGTCGCAAGAAGGAGTGTGTCTCTCTGTCAACAGCTGAAGATGAGTACATTACATTGGTTGAGGTATGTAAAGAGGTACAGTGGCTTCGCAGCTTGCTCTCTGAGATGAAGGCATCACAGGCAACGACAACAATCATCAAGATTGACAACATAAGCGTGATTGACATGTCCAAGAACCCAATTCTGTCCAGGCGCACAAAGCACATCGAGATCCGCTACCACTATGCTCGGGACTTGGTCTACAAGCAGACAGTGGAGCTGGAGTATGTCGGCACCAAGCTGAACCGGGCTGACATGCTTACAAAGCCATTGGACAAGGATCTCCACCAGGCGAGCAGGCAAGGTATCGGCATGGTCAACACAACTGATGAAGAATGATGATGGAAACTGACGCAAGGTGCAAGGGAGAGATTTGTTGAATATGTTTGCCCCTTGTTCAGTCTTGTACGACGGATCAGGAATTCTCTGCCCCTTGTGGAGGTATGACCCCTAGATTTGTTGTAGGGTGACTCAACCATGCTCTGTCTCTTGTGAGATATGACCTGTGAGTACACCATGTAGGTGAGTGGTTAACTTGGCCATTTTGTTCATTTGGCCAAGTGAGAGGTCATGAGTTCGATCCTGCCTCCATGCACATCTTGGTTGTTTTGGAAGCTTCCAAGAAAGAAAGTCCGTTGCTTCTAGGAAGCAACACGGCTGATCAGTCACATTGGCACAAGGATGCCTATGTGTCAGGCCCACAGCGGAAGTCTCTTGGTGATGTGGCAGGATCAAGCCACTTCTCAGGAATGTGCTTTTGAGTTCTAGGACTGGACAGACAGCTATAAAAGGACTTGTCTTGCATGCTGATCAATTAACCCTTGCATGATGCTCTCTTGCGTATTGATGACTTGAGCTCTTCTTGAGATGTAATGCGAAGGCGTTAGTACTCTAGAAGGTGAAGTGTATGCCTGATTAAGTTTGGGGTGCACGACACATACCTGCAAAGGAAGAAGGTATAAAAACCTTTGTGAGCTTTTCGGTTTCGCGGCTTCTCTGCCGGAGGTGGTTAGCTCAGTAGCGAACAGGCCTGAGGCAAACGGACTAGAAAACAGGGCCGACACAATAGCACCTGCCTTTCGCTCCTAGCATTTCAGCTAGGAGAAGATATCACCCTCAGGATCACGGTTCCACACTGAGCAGCTCCTAGGCAATCACTTGCCAGCAACTGTGTCCACTTAACACTTGGTCACTTTCGCGCGAGGTGCTAGTCAAAGACTAACTCCTGGGGCTTAGACCAACCAGTGCCTTCTTTATACTGTTCCTTAGTTGGACAGCCTTGTGAGCAGCATCTAAGGCCAGATTGTATATTTAGAATGAGGAATGAGCTTGGTACATATAGTCCTAGGCCTGGCATCTAAGGTGTGTGGGAAGTGGCACTTTTGGGGGTGGCCACTCCACACCACCTCACCAACTTGCCAATTGGCGCATCCACTGGCCGCCAAGTGGCACATCCTCCTCATGCATGAAGAAATGTCTAGGAAACTTCCTCTGTGCAGGAAGGTCCAAAACCTTCCTGCTCACATCAAGGCTCGATCGCATGACCTGTTGTTCCTAAGTCCACCGTGCTATCCACTACGCTACACTGCTGGTGTCTCGCTTGGACTTGCACCATGAACAAGATGTGGGGGACTTACTCCAAGGGAGCAGTGCATGCCCAACCTGTCTGCTAAGCTATTGCAGTGGCCAATGGGGCATAAAAGAACAACACATCCACAGTGTGGAGATATTCCAAAAGGGAATAAAGCTGATTGATTGGTTGAATCACATGGAGCACAATCTACGTGTCCACAAAGCTCCACTCGGCTAGTGGGACGACCTTGTCACATTGCGGCTTGAAGACAACCTCTTCAAGTACGTGTTCAAGGAGTGGGGCGTGGAGCAACCACACCTTAAGTGGTAGCCCATATTGTGGGAGGCTTTCTGTGCTATCATGTGCAAGAAAATACTCGGCGTGAGGAGGTGGAGCACGTCTTCCATAAGATCAAGGACTACAGGCAGCTTGGTATACCGCTCGAGGTCTTCTTGAGTGAGTTCATTGTGCTCATGGAGGAAGTCCAAAGCTCCACTGAGGGCAATCGGACCCAGGCCTTCAAGCACCTGGAGTGCTTGTTATTGGATTACTTATGTGATGGTCCGACGAGTGAGAAACTGAAGGGCAAGACTACCACGATGGCAACTGGTAAGGCTTGGACAAGCTGGAGGACATTACACAACTACATGAGTGAATTGTACTTGGTGAAACCAAAGCACTACTCAGATCTAAGGCCAAACGTGCGTGCACAGCAAGGCCGTAACATGCGCATGGACGTTGCATATGCTCATGGGTCAGACAGATAATGGAGCAAGGTCAAGGACAAGAAGCTCACAAACCCTCCAATCAAGAAGGCTTGTGGATACAAGGCCTCCACCCACAAGCGTAGCTATAAAAATGATGAGCTGTAGGCAGCGCGTGAGCGACCCAACACAACTTTTTGCAACAGTCTTTGCCTCGACGCATGTAGCCTCGTCACTTTATGGCCGAGTGCCCTGAGGCTGCTGGTGGTGGGCAAGAGGCCACGGTCTTGGCTGCAGCTACAACACCTCGTCGGGATTGTGCAGTAGGAGGCCGCGGACAGGGCCGTGGACAAGGCTACAATTGCGTGAATGGGCCTGGTCGTGGTAACAGACAAGGCCCCTTCGTGCGGGTTTTCCCCACCCTTGAGTGATGTTAGTGGGAACCAGCAAAAATGGATCAAGAGTGTAAATTCATATATTCAAATGAGGATGTTCATATTTTGTATTTTTTACGAGTTCAAACTTCTCTACTGTTTTCTCTCCTTTTTTTTAACCTCATTGTACGCTTGCTGGCCGATTTTTCCCACTAAACCTTGCATCTCTGGACGAGATGCATGACCAAACATGCTTAGTGGTGGCGACACCGACCACTGTACAAGAGTTGTATGATGTAGTTAATGACGCAAACGCCATCAAAGTGGCGAGTTCGTAGAACTTTGGTCTAATCGTGTATGCTTTTGTTGACGATTTTGACCCAATCAAATTTCAAGACTAGAAGGTGCTAGCGGCATTCACATGTACCCACAAGATGTGGACTTGAGTGGGTGAATAATGGGAGTTACGACGTGTACCGTATAGATTCCGTGTTTATCACAAACTTGACTTGCCATCGTTGAGCCTGTTTACTTGGAAGAGTGGAGGTAACATGAACATGCAAGTCAAAGGACACCTAATTGGTGCTCCAGTGAATGTACTGGCTGACACTAGAGGGGATGACTCTTTTGTTAGGCTTAGATTTCCCTTACAAGTGGGCCTAAAGTACGAGCTATCAAATGACATTGTTTTTGTCGGTTATAGCCGTATGGTATCCAGAATCAATACCTGTAAAACAAGAATTTGCTTTCAAGGCTACATATAGAGTATCACATTGAAGGTACTAAACCTTATTTACCCATTTGACATGGTGCTAGGTGATCCCTAGCTCCATAAAAACAAAGCTCTGATGTTCGTTGAATTAAATTTCTTCATCCTTTGAAAGGGACATCGTTGTTTTATGTTGATTCCAAGTATAAAATTGCCATGGATCCGACTAAAAATCCATGCTAGCTTGTCTATGATGTAGGTCAAGAGATGTATTCAACAACACTGTCGATACTTCTTGGCTCAGCTATAGAAAGTGGAGGATGACGTGACGAAAGGCATATTCCAAGAGATCACATCTTTATTGGCGAAGTTCTTGGATATATTCCAAGACCCACTGGTTGGACTTCCACCATAATGACACATGGGCCACATGATTCTGCTACAACCTGAGGCTCCTTTACCGTTCAGACCCATGTATCACCTTAGTCTAGCATAAATGCAAGAGGTCGAATGCCAAATCAAAGCATACCTTGCAAAAGGGTGAATTGAGCCAAGTAGCTCATCCTACGATGTGCCAATCCTTTTTGTGACCAAAAAGGATGGTGGTTTATGCATGTGCGTGGACTACCAGGCATTGAACAAGCCGACGGTAAAAAGTCGATTCTCCTCAAAGTGGATTGAGGACCTGTTTGATCAACTCCAAGGGGTAAATTTTTCTCTTCCTTGGATTTCTCTTAAGGGTACCATCAAATCTGGATTACGGAAGATGATGTATCCAAAACAACGTTTTGAATGCACATGGGACACTGTCAGTTCTATATTTTGTCTTTCGGGCAAACGAACACCGCGACAACATTATAAGGAGAAATGAATTGAACGTTCGCCAAGTGACTCGATCATTTTATCTTGGTTTGCTTGGATGACTATCTCATTTTTTCCAAATCAATGGAAAAGCACATTGAACATCTATGTGAAGTCCTCGTGAACCCTTGAGAATAGAATTCCTATAAAATAGTGAACAAGTGTAAAATTTCACGAGATGAATTCAGATACCTTAGACACATGGTCAACAAGGACGATATCCATATCACTCCACAAAAGGTCCAAGAGGTGGTGGATTGACCATTCCCAGAACCCGTTGGACATATTCGGTCTTTCCTCGGACTTGCAAACTACTTTTGACGGTTTATGTTAGGGTATTCGACCCTGGTTGCACCGTTAACCAGGCTCACATTGAAAGATATATATTGGGAACGGACATCTAATTTGGAGAACGATTTTCTCAAAGTCTGAGAGTTTCTATCCACATTGCTCGTCTTAGCTCTCCAAGATCCATCATATCTGTAGAAGGTTCAATATGATGTATCGGTAGTAGGACTTGGAGCATTCCTCATGCACAATGGTCATCCAGATGCATATGAGAAGCTCATCCCCGTGGAGACGCAGTGTACGACTATGGATCAAGAGCTCCTCGCTATTGTACACACTTTGAAGATGTGGCATTGTTACCTCAAGGGTTCTAAGGGGGTGTGATGGTCATGACCGTCCACAACTTATTGGTGTTTTCCAAACGCAACCGAACCTGTCAAGAAAAAAGGTGCATTGGAATGAATACCTAAGCCGATTCTTGTTCATGTGTGAATATCGGCTAGGACACATCAATGTGGCTAACCCACTAAGCCGACAGCCAGTGGACATTAGAGCAACTACCGAGGTTGGTGGGTATTTTCTGGCCATTGCGTCAGCAATAGTATAAACAACAAATTCCCATGTACCTCTGTGGTAACTGTCTTAGGATCCGGATGGCATACTATGTGGATTCTTGGTTCCAAAACACTCAAAATCTGGCTAATTACGGATTGGTGGAGGCCGCAATAATTATTTTTTGCACAGAGAACAAGTTGTTGTGCCAGAGTAGGGAGACCTTTAAGCAAAGATCATCTCACAGTTCCACGACCCGCCGGTTGCAGGTCATGTGGGACCTAAAAAAACTGGACAGATACTCTTGGACCACTATTGGTGGTCAGGCTGGACTGTTCATGTCCATAATTATTCCATGATATGCGATCCATGTCTTCGGAACAAGGCTAGTAAAATAAGCCTCCTGGAATCCACCAATAGCTTCCCATCCCTCGGACTCCATGGGAGTGCGTCAGCATTGAATTTATTACTGGTCTTCCGGATACAGCCCGTTGCCACTATGAAATACTAGTGGTTCTGGATCTTTTGACAAAGATGAATCACTTAATTCCTACAATGATTGATGTGAACGCGGAGGAGATCGCTCATCTCTTCGTTCAGGGTGTCATGGAGTACCAGGGATTACAAGGTTGGATGACGGTTGGAAGTTTTCAACCGTCAAATTTGCTAGTAAACTCTTGCAAAAGATACACGAGTATTTTGGTAGTGAGTCATACATTTCAACAATATTTCATCCTCAAACCAACGGATGAAAAGAGCATAAGAATTGCATACATATTGCATTTTGGAGCAGATGCTCCGCATGTACGTGGACCCTGCCATGAATGGCTCGAAAAAATTCACAGCATCGATAGAGTCTTGGGTGAACAACTCAGTGAAGGAGTCTACATATTTCACACCGTTCTTGTCAAACAGTGGTCCGCATCGAGTGGTTCCCTCTTCATTGGTGAAGAGTGGGAGTATAGGAGGAAAATTTCCTTCTTTTCAATCCTTTACCAAGCGCATAGACTCCTTGTTCCAAGAGGCGACTATTCACCGTCAAGCTACTTGGCAATGACAAAGGCATATGCCGAAAAATGTCACCGTAAGGTCTCGTTTGACACTGATGACAAGGTGTTGATTATGAATAAAAACCTTTAGTTGAAGTCGCTACAGACATAAAAACGTCTACCAAAGTGAATTGGGCCTCACTTAGTACGTGAGGCTTTTTACTCAGAAACCAGCCAACCAGGAAAATCCTAGTATTATCCTGTCTGGCAGAATTTCCTTGGTGATCCTTGCCAGACACCACACAGCCCAAAACCCGGGCGTTGTCTGTTTTGCCTAAAAACTGGACCATACCAAAATAGCCACGCTGCAAATGTAGTCGTGCAGTCAGAATCAACAAGAAAAATAGCTACGAGGAGTTACGGTTGCCTGAACTCAGGTGCTGACCACACCGTTCCAGAGAGCCAACTACTACTATTGATGACGTGACAGCCAAGGGTAGCTGCCGATGGAGCTGGTCGTGCGAGGGTATAGTATCAGAAGCATGAGGAGAAGGAGAACCACAGGCTGACGTAACTCACCCAACAAACGACTCTGCCACACACTCTGACATGCACTAGCGTCCAAAGCCACATACTCTACCTCTCCTGTATTAGGTGCAACACACCCTTACTTCCCGCTATGTCATGAAACTATCATACCCTCCATGAGAAAGATCTAACCACTGCGGCTTTTCCCATCTGGGCTCCATGTCCAATCGCTGTCAGTGTAGCCCACGGCTGCCACAGACAGCTGCCGACAGAATGTAAGGCCTTGGCGTGGGGTCGAGACCACATACCGCAACACGTGGATGGTTGTATTAAGGTGCAGCTAGTGTGGGGCCTGTGAGAACTACGCGAGGAAATTCACGGCAATCATGTCAGCTCGTGTGGTGGTGGCAAGAAACATGAGTGACCCGATGACGCGGAGGAACAATGTGATATCCACCGCTATACCCAACGTGCTCGCGTCAGCCGTTTTCAGCTTTGCCTTCCTGTCTGGGGTCATCTGGGTGGAGGCACTTAGGACAGTGGTCAGTGTTGTTGTGTGTGTCGTACACAGCTTACGGTGACCCCTCGGCTCATGTCCATTCACGTGCAGATCCTTGAGACTGGCGACGGCGGCAGCAGACTGGCAGCCGGTGGCGACGGGCGCCCAGAAGACTTCCGTATTTTGTAGACTCGTGCTGTGTCAGAGCACGTAGGCGTGCAGCCTATCAGGATGTAGATCTCGTCGACGTGGCCGTTCTGGTTCAAACGGCTCGTCGTTCTGACGTGTCTGCAGGGAATTGTGACCAAAACCGTGCTTTTGCCACTGTTTTGTCCTGCTAGAAAAATAGCGCCGATTGTGCGCCGTGTGTGTTTGCATCCACTAGGTCCATGGCACTATTTAGGTTGGCCAGACCTCAGTTGTCAACTCTCTCTGCACATTTCAAATATTTGCAGCTTATGACACTTGTGTTTGTGTCCCTAGCCAACCCCTTGCTGTTCTCACCTTCACCTGTGTGTGCTAGTGAGTTAGCTAGCAGGCTTGAGTTGCCACGCTAGCAACAGCAGTGCTAGGAGCTGTCTCTCATGGTATCAGAGC
>SZWC01001274.1:62483-83223 GCA_023375785.1 Penium margaritaceum | reverse complement strand
GCTGAGCTTGATGCCATCCGCGAGCACGGCGTCTTTGAGCTGGTGGACTTGCCAAAGAACCGCAAGGCCATCAAGGCCAAGTGGGTTCTACGCAAGAAGCTTAAGCCCGACGGCAGTGTGGAGCGCTACAAGGCGCGCCTGACAGCAAAGGGCTTCTCTCAGGTCCCTGGTGTGGACTACACCGAGACGTTTGCCCCAGTTGGGCGGATGACGACCACACTCACGTTGCTAAGCCAGGTGGCACAGCACGACTGGGAACTCCATCAGATGGATGTCAACAACGCCTTCCTAAATGGGGATCTTGAGGAGGAGATTTACATGGTCCAGCCACCTGGTTTCGAGGATGGAACCGGTCGCGTGTACCGGCTGCGGAAGGCCTTGTACGACCTGAAGTAGTCACCGCGCTGCTGGAACCAGGAGATCACCAGCACGCTGCGACGCGCTGGGTACGTTCAGAGTGACGCTGACCCGTCCCTGTTCACCTCACAGTCCCCAGCACCGCTCGCTGCCATCCTCGTCTACGTGGACGATCTTCTGATCGCCTCGCCCGACCTGGGAGCACTGAATGCTGCCAAGGCCGTTCTCTCCTCGGCCTACAAGATGAAGGATCTTGGTGAGGCCTCTGTCTTTTTGGGGATGGAGATCGTGCGCGACCGTGTTCGTCGCACACTCCGTGTCTATCAGGGACGCTACGCAGAGACCGTGGGGGAGCGCTTCGCCGACCTCCTCGCGGCCGTCCGCACGGCCTCCACGCCCATGACCTCTGAGGGGCAGGCCGCCCTGAAGGTCGATGACCCAGCGGACCTGGGGGAGCCAGTTGATGTGACCCTGTACCTGCGAGTCATCGGCTCGCTCATGTACTTGGCCACCACGACACGACCCGACATTGCCTTCACTGTCAACCTGCTCGCCCAGTTCTCGCAGGCTCCGCGCCAGCGAACACTGGAGGCCGCAGTCCGGTGTGTGCGCTACATTCTGTCCACCGCACGCTTCGGCCTGTGCTTTCGCGAACAGGTGTCCGTTGTGCTCGATGGGTACACAGACAGCGACTGGGCGTGGAGTCCAGATGGCAAAAGCCGCACCGGTTACATCTTCCTCATTGGAGGAACTGCAGTGTCCTGGCGAAGTGGGAAGCAGGGCTACATCGCACGCAGTACTGCTGAGGCAGAGTATGTTGCCCTAGGCGCCGGTGCAGCGGAATGTGTCTGGCTCGTCCGTCTGTTGCGTGAACTGCGTCAGTCCATCCCCCCCGTGGTTCTCCAGTGTGACAACATGAGCGCGGAGGCCATCGCCAAGAACTCAGGTGTGTTCCATGCACGCACGAAGCACATCAATGTCGAGCATCACTTTGTGCGTGACCTGGTTGATCGTGGTGAGATCCGAGTCATCCACGTGAGCACTGACAGGCAGTGCGCGGATTTTCTGACCAAGGCTCTGGGTCGTTCGAAGTTTCATGCGGCCACTCGTTCCGTTGGACTCTGCCCCACCCCTGTTGCTGGTTGATTCCTCATGTGCCACCCTGCATGTGCTGTGCCTACTGCTTGTAGCGGCCGTACGTTTCCTGCTCTGTACAACGTCAGTGTCTGCATGTGCATGGACGTGTTTCGCCCTCCGGTCATGGGGGAGTGTTGTTGTGTGTGTCTTACACAGCTTACGGTGACCCCTCGGCTCATGTCCATTCACGTGCAGATCCTTGAGACTGGCGACGGCGGCAGCAGACTGGCAGCCGGTGGCGACGGGCGCCCAGAAGACTTCCGTATTTTGTAGACTCGTGCTGTGTCAGAGCACGTAGGCGTGCAGCCTATCAGGATGTAGATCTCGTCGACGTGGCCGTTCTGGTTCAAACGGCTCGTCGTTCTGACGTGTCTGCAGGGAATTGTGACCAAAACTGTGCTTTTGCCACTGTTTTGTCCTGCTAGAAAAATAGCGCCGATTGTGCGCCGTGTGTGTTTGCATCCACTAGGTCCNCTCTCTCTGCACATTTCAAATATTTGCAGCTTATGACACTTGTGTTTGTGTCCCTAGCCAACCCCTTGCTGTTCTCACCTTCACCTGTGTGTGCTAGTGAGTTAGCTAGCAGGCTTGAGTTGCCACGCTAGCAACAGCAGTGCTAGGAGCTGTCTCTCAGTCAGGAGATCAGCAAAGCGGTCAGTGAGCGTCTAAAGGTATGCTACCTGATGTACCCTCATGATGGTGTGCATGAGATCGCACTCAATCTCCATGCTGAGAAACACTTGTACTGGCCCGAGATACTTCATCTTGTAGGTTGCATTCTGCAACTCCTTCACCTGCTCGACATCGTCAAGGTCGGGAGACGTGATGAGTAAGTCGTCCACATAGATGAGGATCATAGAGAAGGGATTCCAAGGAGGAGTGATGAAGAGTTCCGGGTCTATAGTGCGGTGGATTAATTCACCTTTCATAAGGGTACGACTGATCTTGATGTTCCAGCATCGAGGAGACTGCTTGAGGCCATACATGGCCTTCTGCAGTTGCCAGGCTCGGCCTGTCACATCCTCAAAGCCAGGGGGTTGGGTCATGTAGAGCTCCTCACCATCGAGAGGACCTTGAAGAAAAGTATTGCTCACATCCATCTGGTGGAGCTCCCAACCATGTTGTGTGACTAGGCTGAAGAGCGCCTGACTGGTGGTGAAACGGCCAACCGGGGCAAATAACTATGGCAAATAGTCAACTCCAGCAACCTAGGAAAAGTCCTTGGCAGTGAGCTAGGCCTTGTACTTGTCTAGGGTGCCATCCGGCTTCTACTTTTGGTGAAATACCCACTTTGCTCATATGGCCTTGCGGCTAGGAGGGAGTTCCACGAGCTCGTACACTACATGCTCGTTGATGACAGCGAGCTCCTCCCGACAGGTAGCCTCCCATTGGTTTGTGTTGAGAGTGGCACGGGCCTCACATAGGCTCTGCGGGTCGGGTGCCAATGGAGAAAGCCATGCCGTCAGCACACAGATAGTGCAAAGTCCTATAGGAGACCGGGCTAGAGTGGCGTAGACCGCATGGCAATGCTCCTGGGAGATGAGAGCGTAGCCCAGGGCCAAGCTTGGGTGAGTATCCTGAGCAACGAGACCAAGGGTCGTCAGGCCAAGGACCTTGATGCCGGGCTCACTGCTCACAACACTGTGAGGGGAGGAAGGTGTGTCGATGGGTGTTCTTGACGTTGGCCGGGGAGCCTTGTTGTGAGGACCCGGGGGCGGCGCCAACTTACGGGGCTGCAGAATGCCACTAGGAGTGTGGGTGTAGACCTGGTGTGCCAGGGTGTCAGTGACGGTAGAGGGATCCCGGCGTGGACGAGGTGGCAAGGCGGGGGTAGGCGTCGGGTCCGATGCCAGAGAATCGCTAGACATAGACGCATCCACGGGGTTGGGTGCATCGGAGGCCAGAAGGGGGTCAACCAAGGGGTTAGGCTGGGCTAGGACTCAATGGCGGAATTCGTCTCCCACAAGTGCTTGGCATCGCTGGCAAGGGAACTGAGCGGCAAGGTGGATGGCAAGGGAGGAGCATCTGGGTAATCCGCTGTCGGGGGTGTAGATAGAGGCGAGATGACCTTTGCCTCAAGAGCCAGAGCGGCGGCGCGGTAAGTATCTCCCCCATGAGACGACAACAACGGGAGCAGAGGGGAGGTGGACAGGACGCGAGGGAGGTCGTAAGAGAAGAGATCCTCAAAGAACACGACATCATGGGACTCAACAACGCGATGCCGGACCGGATCCTAGAAGCTCCAGGCCTTGGACTGACACGAGACACTGACGAAGGAGCAGAGATGGCCGTGAGGGGCAAGCTTGCCATCCCGCCGGTCCTCTACGAGCCAGTCACTGGCGAAGCACCCCTAGACACGAGCAGGCCAAAGATTGGCCCGCTTTCCGCACCACAATGTGTAAGGCATGGCTTGGCGGGGAAGGGGACAATATGGAATGCGGCTCCACACCAAGGTCATGTAGGACATGGCCTCAAAGAAAAAGCCCTCGGACAAAATGGTCTCGACACGCATGGTGCGGACAGCATTAGCCATGGTGCAGTTCTAGCACTCAGTGACACCATTCTGCTGTGGTGTCCCAGGGGTGGACGTCTCATGAAAGTAAGGGTGCACACCAATGCAGAATCGCGATTCTTGGAGTAGAATCAAAATCGCAAGCCGATTCTCACACATTGGAATCAGAATCACGGTTCCTTGCCATGGAATCGTGATTCTTTGAGGAATTGCAATACCCGGAGTCGAGTACTCTGTTCTCTTGGTGTAGGGGCAGAAAATGTCCGCAGAGATAATTAATTTCAGAAACTCCCACAGGTGCAGATCCGTCGCGAGTGTGTCACGTGTCCTGAAACCGCCGCCGTCAGACGTTGGTGGCGGCGGTTTCAGGACTGCAAAACAAAAGTCGGGGAACGATTAAAACTCCGAGCATGGATGTACCAAAGTCGAACTGCACAGTTTCTGACTCTCGTACCTCTTCGCTCCCAGTGTCTATAAACTTTTAAACATCGTCTCAAAGTTCGAACATTCAAGGTGCAAGACACTTATCCACGTGTAGGTAGACAAGCGACTGGGCAATCAAGAAACCACCTGATTGGCCCATCGTTTGACGATAACAGGCGATACACGAATCAGGCTCAGGCTAGGTCAGCATAATGACTGGACTGAGCAATCGAAGCGAGCGGCTATGGAAAGGACAACGATTAGACTGGAGATTGTGCTCGCGGTGTTGCACTGGACCCGGACATTTTCCTGATTAACAGTCCCATCCCCGCCCCTCCCCTGCCTTCAGTACCAATTCCTTAAGTACCCTCGATTCCGGTCCGATTCTCGGATCAAGGAATCGGAATCGTGGGTACAATGAAGAATCGTGGAACTGCGGTATAAAATCGTGATTCCAGGAATCGATGTGCACCCTTACATGACGGACCCCTTGACTGGCGAGATAGGTAGTAGTGTCTCCCATGTACTCGCTACCGCGGTCAGACCAAAAACGGCGGAGGGAGCGACCGCATTCACGCTCAGCTATGAGGTGCTAGGCACAAATGGTACAGGCCACATCGCTCTTCTAGCGGAGGTAGATAACCCAGCGATAGCAGGGTCATCTAGTAGTCCATCTGTGAGGGTCAACACATAATGGCCACCTTCGACCATAGATGCAACCGGGAGAGGGTCCAGGAGGTCCGAGTGGACAAGCTCCAGCGGGTGAGTGGCCCGAGAAGAGGACGTAAGATAGGAGGTTCGGTGCATCTTGTCCTGGGTGTAGTCGATGCACTCGGTGCTGCAAGGCCACTAGAAAGTGGAGGGATCAAGTCCGAGTGTGGACTATATGCAGAGCATGCTATCTACACCATCGGAGAGTACATGGAAAAGGCGTCAGTGAACAAGGTGCATGTGCTGGGGGAAAACAACATGGGTGACAAACACATGTATAGTGTTGGACGAGTGAGGGGACACGGATGAAGGAAGTCAAGTGACGTGTCAGCGGCTGTCATGAAAAATAGCACGGAACATGACCTGACCAGACGAGCGAAGGGAGACAGTGCCAATGCCGTATGAGTGACGGACGTCCATGCTCATGAGGTCGAGAGTCGTGACAGACAGGAGGCTGAGATCCAAACCCGGCACATACAACACATCAATCACAAAGACGTCATTCAACGGACCATGAAAATGAACAACGCCAACACCACAGACCAGCAAGATCTGCCCGAACCCCATCCGGACACTGTGCACATTCCCAATGGGACCAAGCATGCTGAATGCCTGGAGATAGGGCGTCATGTGATGCATGGCCCTGGAGTCAATGATCCACGTGCCATCAGGGTCGTGGACTGAGGCCGTGACGTTACAGTGAGCAACAAAACAAGAAACGGGAAGGGAGATAGAGGTCACAAGTTGAGAACGGAGGCAAAACGATCATGCCCGTCATCCAACCAGACAACATCATTTAAAGCCGGCCCCAAAGGGCAACAGGCGGGTTCCCTGAGATCTCCTCAGAGGTCGGTCTCTGTCTGGCATTGGGAGACCTCTCGGCTAGCAGTCACACAATTCGTACTTCCCTGAGGAGAATACGTGATATTGAGTTTTGTGGTCATGAAGCTCTATAGCTGGAGGGTCCGAGCGGCCAAGTCGGCGTGCGCCATGGACTGCGAGATCACAGATCTGGACGGGGGATACGAGCTCCATTGGGACGGAGCCTGTGGATAGTATGTCATCTGCGTCAGAGAGTACTGCTACTGCTGCAGCGATACTGCATACAGCTGTGGCGGAACATACTACTGATGCTGCAACAGATGGAGAAGGGATGGTGGAAGCTACGGTTGAGGCTAAGGAGCCAGCTGTAGTGTAGAGAAGGTGGTGGCCACAGTACTTCTAGGAGAGAAGGGAGGGCATATAGTAGCAGTGGAGGTGCCAAGGCAGCGCTCACGCTGATGGCGCAAGGCAGAGACAATGGGGGCCTCGTCAGTACGGATGGAGCACGTGTACCACCCATGCTCTATCTGGCTGCAGTTGTGGCACGTCAGGGTAGTACCACCGGAGGAAGACTGCTGTCCCTTGCCCTTTTCCTTCTCGCCCTTCTTTCCTTTGCCCTTGGTACTGCTAGAGGAGGAAGTGCCACCATAAGGGGTGGAGGAGCCCCCAGAGGTGGCATCTACGGTCATACAAGAGCCACTGCACTAAAATTGTGTGCCCCTGTGTGCTTCCTCCACACTGAGGAAGAGGTCATATCCTCATGTAATCAAAGTGCCCTAGGCCACCAGCGCCTCGAGGATGGGTAGGTCGTAGGGGACGAAGATGTCCGCAAAGGGTGAAACCGAGCCTAGAATCGCAGTTCTCGAAATGGAACCGGACTCCCGGGTCGGTTCTACGTGCCAGACCCGGACTCGCCAGTCCGGGTCCGGCCCGTGGACCCGGACTTGCGAGTCCGGGGACTCGCGAGTCCGAGTCTACATGTGAGACCCGGACTCACGAGTCTGGGGGGGTCAGACTAGTGAGTCCTGACCATCCTCAGTTTGGTCTCTCCAAGTTTATGAACATTGAATTTTATTTCATGTCAGTGCAGGGTTTTGTGACCATCAGCACAGAGTGCTGGAAGTCAATGGTGGTGACCTGCTCATGGCAGGTTAAGAGAGTGAATTCCTATTTGCCAATGTTGGTGTCCAGTCACATGTGGTGCAGCAATAGCATTGTAGTGCTATTTGCCATTGTTGGTGTGCAGTCACATGTGGTACAGCAATAGCATTCCTGTTCCAGTCACATCTCTAACAGCAGTATCCTTCACAACTAACTTTGTGGACTAAGTTTTACATGGTAATTTACATGCAAGAAATCCAACACTCACTCATGCATTCATCACTTAATGCAACACTTGGATGGGACAGATATGGAAATTTCACATTGAACATTGATCATTGAAACCAAACATGGACAGTGACATGAAATCATGTTGGTGAACACATGCAAATCTAAGGTACTTCCACTACATCATCCTCGTTGTCATCTTTCTCGGGATCATCCTCCCCAGCATCATGCTCCTCCTCATTGCCTCCATCCTCATCCTCTGATGAGGAACTATCCTCACTCTCATCTGCTGTCTCTGAACCTGGTGCTTCCTCTTCTTCTCTCTCGTCATCTGAATCTAGCAACATTGCAGTCACCAAGCCTTGTATGGCTGCTGCAGCAGCCTTCCTTGCTTCCCTACGCCTACGTTTCTCCTTCCTCTCCTCCTCCAAGAGCTCTGGTGCAACCTCTCCTGCAGGCGTGACCGGGAAGTCACGGAGCACCGGATCGTTGATCCACGATTTCAGGCACATGAGGTCCTGCACTATAACCTTGGACAGGGAGTGACGAAAGTCTATGATCACCATGCCTGCAAGAGAGAAGAGCCGCTCCGAGGGAGGGCTCGTCGCAGGCACGGCGAACAAACCCTGCACAGCAAGAGCAAGGGTTGGGAACTCCCGCTGGTTATTGCAGTAGTAATGCAAGACGTTGCACCTGCGCGGGCATTCGCCTTGTAGTCTTGGATCTCACGCTCCAGCGTGTCGGGCGGTGCCTCTTCAACCACCGGTTCAGGCTCCTCATACAGCTCATCCAGAGGGTCCTCCAAGGCCACCTCCACCATTGTCTTCTTGTTCCACTTGTCCTTCTTGCCCCGACCCTGCTTTGCGGCTGCTGCCGGACCCGTGAGCTGCTGCTGGCTGCCGCTGCCACTACCAGATGCACCTGCTCCTGCGGCTGATGCTGATGTTGACTCAAGAGTAGCAGCATCTGCCACAATGCAACAGACACACCGCAGCATGAAAAACATGAACAGGCCTTAATAGCTGATGCTTCTCTTTCCAAAATACATTCTAGTGTACTACCCCCTCCCCCACACCACTAACATAGATACCTGCTTTGTCTTCTTCGGCGTCTCCTTGCGTTGCCTGCACAGCTCTTGCGGTAGCTTCGGCAGCAGCCCTATGTTCCTCCTCTGCCCTGCGGTGTTGAGCCTTCTCGTACCATGGCTTCAGTTCCTCCCGGCACTTGACCCCCAGCTCCATGGCATTCTTCGCCGACCAGCTTGTGAACACGGTCGAGGAACCGCAGCTTGAAGCGAGGGTCTGCGACTGTCGCAAGCACGTGCCTCATGGAACACTTCTTCACATACTTCTCCAACTGCAGAGAATTAACAACAGAAATGAATGCTGTCAGATTGGTGAAGCAGAAAGTGAGACAAAGGCACACTGCCTTCACAACCACCACCACCATAAACACCATCACCACCACCTCAAGAACCACCTTCATCACCACCACCACCATCAACACCATCACCACCATCACCATTACCACCATCACCTTGTCCTCTGCAGCGGTGAGGCCTGGCTTGAGATCCAACAGCAACTGCTCTTGCGGGTCCAGCGGCTTCTTCTGCTGCACTTTCTTCTCCGCCTGGCTGGCCTTCACATGCCACCTGTTCAGCTTCTTGAAAATGAGGCTGAAGAACGGCAGCACAAGCGGGATTGTGGGGTACTGACTGCCGCTGATGTCGTCTGTAAACCCTTTGAAGGGTTTCAACACAGCCGTGACCAGGGCAAGCAGCTCCCATCCTATCCCACTGGGAGCAAGCTCGGCAGCCTTGTTCTTCAGCCAGAACTCCAGGGGCTCCTTCAGCTGAAAACCCAAGCACAAGCACTTGCACATGCACAAGCACAAGCACATGCACAAGCACAAGCACAAGCACATGCACAAGCACAAGCACACGGCACATTGTACAAGTACAAGCAGGGAGCAGAAACACAAGCGCAGAACACAGTGTCCAAGCAAAAGCAGAAAGTTAGAAGACAGATGCCTAAACAAATTGACCAGATGCATAATGTAAGAACACAGAAGCATGAGCAAAACTAAAAACGCAACCCGCACGTGCAATTCATACCTGGACCACACGCTCACACATGTCCAGGGTAGAGTTCCAGCGGGGTTGGTGTATCAACGTGCAGAGACAGGTACTGTACTCCCTGAGCCGTGGCGACGTTGACGAGGCTCTCCTCACGCTTGGCCGACTTTTTGATCTGGTTGACAATGTCGCGGGCAACCCGCAGCTGGCTGTTGACGTCCCCCATGTTCAGCAAGTCCTTCACCGCAAGGTTCATTGTGTGCCCCATATAGTGGATGTGCCTCCCTTTGCTGAAGGCATCGTTCTTGAGCACCAAGAAGTTGTCAACCATGCTGTCGTTTGTGCTGTCGTTGTCCATCGTCGTGCAAAAAATCTTGTCCCAAAGGCCCCACTCCTTCACTGCAACAGAGAACAGGTTGAATACGTTATCGGCTGTTGCCGAGCCAGAAACAGCCGAGAAAGCAATGGCAACATCCTGCATCTCCCAATCCTGGATTCAATGAGCTGTGACCCCGAGGTACTTCACGTTTGCGTCTGACTGCCATCCGTCTTTGGTGAAGGAAACACCCAAATCTACAGCTTGAAACATTTTTTTGATGTGCTTGCGGAAAGCTACAGCTCCCAACCTGATCTGCTTCGCAAGAGTGATCCTGCCAGGCAGCACTGCAAAGGGGTTGTAGTGCAAGTGTCCTTGGCGCAGCCAGGTTGACTCGATGGACAAAAACCTTTGGTTTTTGTCAACCACATGCTTCCAGACGCAGCTTTGGAAGTATTTCTTGTTGAAAGCTACGCCAACTCCTGCAACAGACCTGGCTAGAACTGTGTTGCCCAGCTCCACCAGTGCAGCAGTTTCTGCAGCAGCCTGGGTTGCGGTGACGAGGTTCTGCTGCTTCGGCTGTCTTCAGCTCCTTCCACCGGGTGTGGTGGCTCTTCCGCAGGTGCTTCCAACAGCTTGAAGTTCCACCGTCGGAGATGATGTAGGAGCCCTTTGTCGAGGAGCGAGGACGTGGTGGGCAGAGCGTGCACCATGCGTGCGTGATGCCTTCGACCACAACGTAGTCGAAGACGTGCCAGATGACAGACGGGCGGTGTTTGCGGTTGTCAGGGCGTGGGGTGCTCGTCGCCATGTTGTTAGACTGCTCTGTTCTGTTCGCAGCACCAGCGGCAAGAGGTGCGGGGAGAGCTGGACCGGCGGAAGTCTGGTTCGATGCCATGGTCATGGTTGCCTTACTCACTGCTCACTAGCAGCAAGATGCCGAGAGAGCTCCTCATTCTCTCACTCCAAAGGGGAAGCGAGAAACCCTAGCAAGGATTCTAGAGAGTCTTGCTTGTAGGTGGGGGACGGGAGGGCTGTGGTCGATTCATTCAACCCGTCTATCCACCGTCGATTCACGGATCAATGGTGGATGGATGACTCTACTATGAAGGGTGTGAGGGGGCTCGCACTAATGAGAGGGTAAGTAGGGCAGTTGCCGGGGTCGACCCCGGGTCCTGGGGTCGACCCCAGGTCCTTGGATCCCCCCCCCCCCCCCCCCCCCCCCCCGAGTCCAAGTCGAGTCTGACACGGACTCGGACTCGGGAGTCGGTTCCGGGACATGGACTCGGAACCGCGAGTCAAGGAATTGGACTCGGACTCGGGGATCTGGACCGCGGTTCCGGCAGGCTTGGTCACAGGCTTAGGGCGGTATATCATCTGCGTTGGAGCGTAATGTTGCTGCTGCAGCAATACTGCGTACGGTTGTGGCTGTGGCGGAACATATTGCTGTTGCTGCTACAGATGGAGAAGGGATGGCGGAAGCTACGGTTGAGGCTAAGGAGCCGGCTACAGTGTAGAGAAGGTGGTGGCCACAATGCTGCTAGGAGAGAAGGGAGGGCATGTAGTAGCATCGGAGGTGCCAAGGCAGCGCTCACGCTGATGGTGCAAGGCAGAGACAATGGGGGCCTCGTTAGTAGGGATGGAGCACATGTACCACCCATGCCCTATCTGGCTGCAGTTGTGGCACATCATGGTAGTACCACTGGAGGAAGACTGCTGTCCCTTGCCCTTTTCCTTCTCGTCCTCCTTTCCTTTGCCCTTGGTACTGTCGGAGGAGGAAGTGCCGCCATAAGGGGCGTAGGAGCCCCCGGAGGTGGCAGCTACGGTCATACAAGAGCCACTGCACTAAAATTGTGTGCCCCTGTGTGCTTCCTCCACACTGAGGAAGAGGTCATATCATCAGGTCATCAAAGTACCCTAGGCCGCCAGCGCCTCGAGGATGGGTGGGTCGTAGGAGACAAAGATGTCCGCAAACTCAGGAGTGGCACCATTCTTGATGGTGAGGAGGGCAACAAGCAAGGGAGGCGCGACTGTCTTGAGCCGGTGCACGATGTCATGTGCACAGCGCCAGTAGGTGGTGAAGGACTCGGACTCCCTCACGTAAAGGGAGCTGAACTCCTTCAGGAAGTGGCTGACAGCTGCCTGGCCGGAGGCGCGATACGGCTGTGTCAGCGTGTCTCAAGCCTGCTAGGGGTCAGCCCTGGTGTCTTCATTGGCGTCACTGAGGAACTGCTCCAGGGTGGTGTGGTCAGCATCGGGTGCGGCGAGTATGAGTGCACGGACGGCGCGTTAGCCTCAAGCGCCTGCTCCGGGACGGCGTCGTCACGCGGAAGGGTGTAGTACGGCCACAGGCCCTCCCCTGTACCCAGATGCAATAGAGCAGTTTCCAAGACGGGAAATTCTCATCTCCGATGAGGGTAGGATGAGGGCACTTGAAGTACTTGCGCCAAGAGGGGCCTGCCGCTTCAGCGCCTAGGACGCTGGTAACTGTCTTCTACTATTGTTGCACTTGCTGCTATGTTGCTTTCTGCGTTGCTGCAGTCAGAGCAAGACCAGGCTGTCCGGGGAGGACAGTCTGGCTACTGCTGGTTGCGGAAAGAATCTGGCATAGATGATTGACCTGGCGTTGCATATCCGCTGTGGGGTCTATAGTGTGTGGGTCTGCAGAGCTATCCTGTGTGCCGGTGACATTGTCGTGACTGGGCATTGTCGCTGCTGCTGAGGTTGCTGACACCTCTATTGTCGCATCGGCTACTGCTTCTACTACTGCTGCTACTGCGACTGCTGTTGTTACTGCCACTGCCACTACCGCTATTACTGTTACTGCTACTACCACTGCTGCTCCTACCGCTACTGCTGTTGGCGCTGCTACGGCCACCGTTGCCGCTACTACTGCTGCTACTACTGCTACTACTTTGTCGATGCTGTTGCTGCTACTGCCATCCCACGCTGGGTTGGTGCGCAGTCTCCCCTTAGTTAAGAGCTGGATGATGAAAGTGGTCCGATCGACTGACTAAGTTAATCGCTGATTTGGGATGCTGGAAAAAATTGACCTCCAATCCAGAAATTTGATTAAGTGCTGAAATTTTAGATTTTAAAAAATTCAGCACTTGAACATCAAGGTTGTCCAAATCAAGCAAAATCTGGACCAGAGGTATGCCTGACTGTGGTGAATGCAGTGCTGGAAGTCTCGGCTTGAAAAGGTGAAAAAAAGTGCCAAAACAACCTAAGTCCGTGCTCTGCTCTTTACTTTATACGATCTACGATGCGGGACGATTAATGCTGGAGGCTACCGACCACCAACCGAGCCCAGCATGGTTGCTATGAGACATTTTGACCTAAGCTTTCCAACGAGTCTATGCACGCAATATTTGACATCTGTTTGAGTCCGGCGAAGTCGGGCGTAGGGGACGTGGGTGGCTGACGTGATTTGGGTCTGCGTCTCCTCCTCTTCCGTGCGGCTTCCAGGACGGTGTGAGGATGGAGCAGTAGCTACAAACGGTGTTCCTGCCTCCTTCCTCTTCCTCTTGGGTGTCTGCTTCTGCCGCTACTGCTGCTCTTTGTTGTTACAGTTGTGTCTGACACTGTTACTACTGCTGCTGTTGCGTCTCTGCTGCTGCTGTCATTGATGCTGCTGCTGCTGCTGCTGCTACTATTGCGAGTCATTCACACCTCCGGTTGATGTTTCCACGTGCGTCGTCGCCAGCAGGTTGCCTGAAGTCGCTGCGCTGGCAGCTCACCTCCCTACGTCAAACGTGGAGGTCAGAGCTGACGGAAAAAATCCGGCAGCATTTCCTCTGGCCGAGTGGCCGTGGGAAAAATTCTGACGCCGCCATGAGGTAGGTCACTACTCTCGGAAAACATCTGGCAGCATTTCCCCTACACTGGCGCATATGGGAGGTCCGCCGGCGTAGTCAGGAACCTGTACACCACTGTTGCTGCTCTTGCATCTGCTGCGTTACGGCTCTCATACCAAAAAGGAACTAGCTAGTGTGCAGGTTGGGGTAGTGGCATTATTGATGCAGCGTGTAGGAACACACGATCATTGCTTAGTCTGCCTCCTTAGTCTGCTGCACAAAAGTCTAATTCTGAGAGCTCTGGTTTGTTACTCAAAAGTGTGTGCGCCAGAGTTAGTGCTAGAAACCAACTAGATTGAAGCAATGAATGAGGCATGAGCAACTAACTGAGACCCCTCTCAGTTCTAGCCTCATCTGAGCTCTGTGAGGCTTGTTACTAAGAAAACCAACGAACCAGGAAAATCCTAGCATTATCCTATCTGGCAGAATGTTCTAGGTGAGCCCTACCAGACACCAGACAGCCCCAAACCCAGGCGTTGTCCGTTTTGCCTAAAAACTAGATCATATCAAAAGTTGCCACACTTTTAACACAATCATGCAGTCAGAATCAGCAAGAAAAATAGTTACAAGGAGTTACGACTGCCCGAACTCAGGAGCCGGCTACACTATTTCATAGAGCCAACTATCACTATTGATGGGGTGACAACCAAGGGTAACTGTCGATGGAGCTGGTCGAGCGAGGGTACAGTATCAGAAGCATGAGGAGAAGGAGAACCACATGCTCAGCTTCAGCGCGACACGGAGCAGTGTCCATCAGCTTCAGCGTCCATCCAGTAAGTCATTTTCACGAGCATGTACACTAGGTGATAGGTCTCAGTATGAGTCAGTGAGGCAATGTTCAGAAAAAACAACAACATGAGGTCCTTCGTCCACTCTAGCAACGAGAGCATACACTCCGGCCGTGGGTGGTTAGGGAATACCTAGTTCATTTGGCGGGTTGTAGACAACATAACTTATGGGACTCCGAATCTCGGTTGCCCACGGCGGTATTTAAGGAGTTCCGGAGTGAGCGATGCATAGCAGGAGGCATCATTCAAATGCGTCAATAGTTAACAACATTCCCGCAGGGGGGTATTCATGGACTGTGACCATATGAGGTTGGTGGCATACAACATGGTTGTTGCACGGACGCTACAGCCTAAAGGGGGATGTTGCTTGATGTGCTGTCTGACAAGCCGTAGCTAAGGTGGGCGTGCCACACATGTGTTCATTTTTATCTGGTGATTGAAATCATTAATTATTTTTCACAATGATGATGACTCACTATATTGCACTCCCATTTGTTGATTATGAACCGGAACCATTCATAATAAGTGGGGAGGAATGTATCGGGAGGGCCGGTTTGGACCCTTCCACCTTGTGATAGTGAGCCGGTGGCCAACCACCCGCTTCTGAAATGAGTCTAGGGCATGCAAGCCCATGCTAGAGGAGACATGAGCTCTCGTGGTGAGCGGGAGAAATGCAGCACCAAGATTTGGCTAAGTCTGGAAGAACAGAACTAAGAGTCAAATAGCGATACAATGAGCCCTGCTGAGGGCTTATGTACTGGGGACAGGCGGCTAGCCCACCAGGCCCCATCATCCCCGTCACACCAAAAGGCACAACGAGGAATATGCATGTCAAAGAGCATGAAAACAACAATGGAGGTTTCTCGAGGCACCGGAACAGTCAGCCGGGTGCCCGGGTCTCGACCGACGGGAAAATATGCAGTACACCCCAAATGTATCCAGACTCTACGGTGACTCACTAGCATCACCAACTAGCCAGGCTAGGCATGTTTAGGCCTCCCGAGACACCAAAACAGGTAACCGAGTGTCCGGGTCTCAGCCACATGCAAAGTACACACGTCTGTCAAAGGGTCACAAAGACTAGACCAATCGGTGCGGGGTTTCCCGAGCTACCGGCACAAACCACCATGTAACCCGGGTCTCGACCACAGAAAGAGTGCACCACCTATCAGAGACTATGTGGTGTATTTCTATGGAGTCTCCCGAGGTACCGGTACAAACCACCAAGTACCCGAGTGTCGACCACCGAGAAAACACTACCAAACATGTATGTGTGAACTGAGCTGCTAGAATGCACCATACGTATCACATAGGGAGTAAGGTAGCCACTGGAGAACCATCAGCACAAGATCGGAGGCTCTCTCAACACCAAATTAAATGACAGCTCAAAGCCCATACACCAACACTCCTTTTGGGGTGTAAGAGCTGTAAACAAGGGTACCAGCTAGGAAGATAAATACACTCCCCCTCAATAAGTGAATCCTGGGAACATGAACCCAAACACCGGTGTGCGTAGATACGTTTACTCCCCCTGCATGCAGTAGGCTACAAAACTGCCGGCTACAGATAACAGTAAGTCTCCCTCAGCTCAAACGATCATGGTAGAACAATCACGCAATGACTAGACCTGAGAGTGGCTCTGGATGTGAAAGTGTCAGCGAGGAAAGGAGGATGAGGCTGAAATAGCTACTATGTGCACAACTCGCTCATGCACTATCCAACACCTGTCACTCACCAGCTCCCGAGTAGTGTGAGAAGGGCAAGTCAGTCTCATCTCACACTCCTGGGGGCTGCCAGAGATCCCAGCTGGCAGGGTCCAGGGCCTCACTCTGATCAGACTCAGAGGGTGTAGGGGTGGAGAAGACGCTGCCGAATTCTCGATGGTCAGGAGAGGAGGGAGAGGCTAGAGCCCCCACATGTGGCAGCTGCCATGAGTGCCAACCAGCAGACTCTGGTACTGTTTGTGAGGAGAGGATGGTAGTGAGCACTCCTGGGACGGAGGGTGAGGACAAAGCCAGGTCTGTGTATGTGGAGCTCATCACTATAGGCGGTGTAGAAACTACACACTCCAATGAGCACAGGTACCCCTGCGCTATGACCAACTCACCCTGGAGACGAGTGGCACAATGATGCAGATCAACATGATCCTCCTGAGTAACTATGCAAAGCTCAAACTCTACATCCTTGAGCACCGCCACCACTTTACTATAAGTGGTGGACAAGGAGTCAACCACTCTACAGAGTACAACCACCTCCATCTCTGCTGCTCGAAGCTGAGTGGCTGCAGGTACCGTGCCTCCTGAAGCAACATGTCTCAAAATGTCCAAAGACAGAGGCAAGGGTCATCTGAAGGATGTGGATGCGGGACAACCTCTGAGGTAGGAGGCGTGCGAGGCTCGGAGGTGAAGAGGGACGTTCCAGGTGTAGAGGAGAAGGATGGGGGTGAGCTGAAGGATCTCCCAAGGCTATCCGAGGTGTCATCACTACTCACTACATCAGGATCCCCATCCTGTGAGGCGTTGTCCGAGGGTGCTATGGAAGTGGACTCAGAACCATCTGGGTTGTGTCCACTACAACCCTCAGCCAGCATCTCGACGAGTGTATCCTGTAGTGCACGCAACCACTCCTCTACATCCTTCAACTCACACTCTTTCGACATCTGTATGCAACCGCTCCTCCCCTTGTCCCCAGTAAAGATGTAACCTGGTACATCTTGTGGTGGGGGGATATCGCCGGACAGTATCTCACAAATGGTAGCGATGTAAGTCTCCTGCTCACTGATCTGGGAGAAAATCTCATCCTCCTCAACTCAGAATCTCAGACAGGAATGGCTAGGTGCTGCCGACCTCGTGAAGGGGACTGACCGTGCAGTCACTACCATAGGTGAGCAAGACTCCAATACCCATCCTAAGATCTTAAACTTCATAATGGTGTCTCTATTAACTGTTGTACGATCACTGACATTTGAGGTAACAGTAAACACAGCTGATGCGGTCGATGCAGTTCAGGCTACTGATGTGACCAATGATGCTGATGTAGGTAATACTATTGATGCAGTAAGCACTACCGGTGAAACTGGTGATGTCCATGCAGCTGATGCATGAGATGATGTCGATGACATCGAAACAAGTTTTGTAACTGGTGTAGGTGGTACTGCTGATGCAACTGGTGCTGCTAATGCAGCAGGTATTGCTAATACAGCAGGTACAGCCAATGTTTTCTGTGCTGAAGACGATGTTTATGGAGTAGATGCAGCTGCTGTCCCAAAGGGTGATGCTGAAGAAGTTGTAGGTGCTATTGATGATGCAGAAGATGGAGCTGATGTGAAAGATTAAAGCACTAAAGAGGCACCAGATACAGCTGGTGTAGTCGACGCTAAGGGTGTAGCAGATGCAGCCATCACAGAAGCTGCTAAAGTACCTGATGCTAACAGAGGTGTCAATACAATTGGTGAAGGCAATGTAGAGGAAGAAGCTAACACTGAAGAGGAAGCTAATGACACAAATATAGTGGAGGATGGAGTAGCTGGTGCTATTGAAGCAGCTGTCACATATGATGCAGCCGGTGTTGTAAGAGAAGCAGGTACTACAGGAGAGGCTGATGCCGATGAAGTTGTGGATGCAACAGATGACGCTGATGCTACGGCTGCTAGTGAAGAAGTAGATGGAGTAGGTAATGCTGCTGGTGCAGCTGTCACAACTGATTCAGCTGGTGTTGTAAGCAAAGCATGTACTTCGGGAAAGGCTGATGCCTATGAAACTGTGGATGTAGCACATGACGACGATGCTGCGGCTACTGGTGAAGAAGTAGATGAAGCGCATGAAGCAGCTGGCACTATTGGTGCAGCTGGCACAGCTGATTCAGTTGATACTAGAAGTAGAGCAGGTGTTGTAGAGAGGACTGATGTTGTTGATCCTACAAAAGATGTAGAAACTGCATAGGACGCTACTGTTGGCGCTGCAACAAGTGGGACAACAGGTGTAGCAAGTGTAGCTATACTACCTAGTGAAGCTGGTACTATAGATGATGTGGAAAGCATGGATGTAAACTTTGTGGATGTGTCTGATGTTGCTACAGTTGCTAAAGCTATAGAAGCTACAGAGGATCCTGTTGCTGGGGATGTAACATGTGGGACAACTGGTGTAGCAAGTACACCTATACCAACTAATGGAGCTGGTATTGTAGAGGATGCGGGAAGCGTGGATGTAGATTGTATGGATGTGTCTAATGCTGCTATTGCTAATGGACTTGCTCTAACAGATGGAGTAATAGGCGTTCTTGCTCCATCCTCGGTGCTCACTGGTGTAGTTGATGTCAAAGTGGATAGATGCACACACCCTCCCTCAACCGGTACAACGACAGAATCTGGTAGAGATCAAGACGTGCCAGAGACGAGACAAGCATGACGCGTTGGGTGACAACGACATCGTCGAGCA
Source organism: Penium margaritaceum (assembly GCA_023375785.1). Taxonomy (NCBI): domain Eukaryota; kingdom Viridiplantae; phylum Streptophyta; class Zygnematophyceae; order Desmidiales; family Peniaceae; genus Penium; species Penium margaritaceum. The sequence goes on along the minus strand of SZWC01001274.1, from coordinate 64,461 downwards.
AGAGACTGAATGGGAGGGGGCATGACACCAGTGGAGCGTAGGGTTGAGAGAATAGTCGTAGACTAAGAAGAAAGGTGGAGTGTAGCTGGGGAAGGTCCCTCAGAAGAAGATGAAGAAGATGAGGACGATGCGAAATAGGAAGAATCAACCTGATGGGAGAAGAGGTAGTCCCTGACCTGCTAGTCATGTGCCGCAAACTCTGGAGCTCGGTATACAGGATCGCCAGAGCGTCGATGTGGGGAACGGACGAATGAGGTAGGTCCATTTGCTGTGGAGTGTGAGGGGACTCGCGAGGCTGGAGCCAGGGTGGATGCCACCCACTGGGGCGCAGGTGACACTGGCGCCAACCGTGGCGTCCATCGCCACAGAAGTGACAGGCAGACCCACAAAGAATATGACCAATCCTCTGAGGCATGCTAGTGAGGATGGGGAATGCCATGTCCCGGCGGTGTAGAGACCAACCACAGAAGCGACTGGAGGACACCATCACTAAGAGGTGGTGCTGGCAGCCACACATCGACCCCTGAAGGTGGAGGATGATGCAGATGAGCGTGAAGAACGCCCTGTCTTGAAGGTGACAAGAAGGACCATGGAGAAGGCTGACCAGAGGGTAGGTGGTCCGGAAACCAAGCCGTCAGGCTGATGACACGCAGAGACGTGTAGAGTGCTGGCTCCGGTCGGAGTAGAAGCTGACCACAGAGGAGGCTGTCCCGTGTACCCATGAGAGGGTGATGTCCGCATCAGTGCACCGGTAGGCTGGTGAAACGACGGAGCAAGGAAAATCCTCTCTCCTGGTGGTGAAGAAACAGACCACAGGAGTAACTGACCAGCACTACCATGAGGTGATGGTGCCAGTGATAGAAGCACTATGCCCAGAGGCAGCTGGTGATGAGAGGGAGCGTAATGTGTGATTGCTCCCAACGGTTTAGATGAAAGCAACGGGAGCACATGGCACGAGAAAATCACGTGGAGGTGATCCTGGCTGTGGCCTCAGCATATCCGAGGATCGCGGATGAAGAGGATGAGGGTGTAGAATGCTATCACTAGACGTTGTTGAAACCACCCATGGGGTAGAAGGGCCCGGTGGTGGTGTTGGGCATGGCAGCATCGTGCCTAGAGGGACATTGAGATGTGATGGGGTTAAGAGGTTCTCGCACTGCCCATAGATAATGCAAAGATGAGGGGGGAGAGCCTTTAATAGGTTGAAAAGGAAGAATTTTGTAGGAGTGCATGTTAGTAATGCACGGTAGTAGTAGATGTAGTGCATGGTAGACGTTCTTGTGCTAAAGAAGAGAAGAAAAAAGAAAAACATGTGGAAAAATCCCTCCCCCTCGATAAGAGAATAAGAGTAAAAACAAAGTTGAAAAGGATTTTTTTTGTTTGACAAAAGGTTACAGTATTGCCCCATGAGCGATCGTGTGCCCGGGTTTGCTAGATTGGCCTTGTATGGCCTAAAAGCCCTTTTTTGTTGGATAAATTTGTCCGAGGTGCCTTGTTCGACACCCGTCTTGACGCGGGCTGCCTTCTGTCGGAATTCGTAGCTAGATGATGCCTTCGCTCTTCCTGGTCGGTCGGAGGGGCCTGTCTTGGGAGCGCCGTCCCATTGGATGCCCGTCTGAGGGGAAAAACGATCATGTTGACTGCCGTCAAATTCACGCATGAATTTGACGGAGGATGGACGAATACTCTTCTGTTTGATTTCGACACCTCTCACCACCAGTGAAATGTGACAAAAATGTTCCAAAAAAAGACACGGACGAATCGGGATCTCAGCACATGCATCGTAGACCAATGAGAGTCGCCTCGGAGTCCGCACGATCCGTGGGTTGGATGTTCCTCGCTGTTGGGAATTTTTTTTGTACTGTTTGTCGGTGCCTGTGGATTGGATCCTGTTTGTTTGAATCAAAGAAAAATATGGTGTGTGTGTGTGTGTGTGTGTGTGTGTGTGTGTGTGTGTGTGTGTGTGTGTGTGTGTGTG
>SZWC01001274.1:44385-62135 GCA_023375785.1 Penium margaritaceum | reverse complement strand
GTCCGCGGACGCACAACTGAGGTCGGCCCACTATGAAAAAATCACGGACATCGACCTAGGTGTCCGGAAAGACCCCGGATAGTACGGAATGACCAGTCCGACGCCAAGACAAAAGGGTAAGGACTGTACGTTGGGTTAGGTCCAGCCCCTCGAGTCCACTGGCGAGCAGAATTTAATGTTGTTTTTTCCCCTCTATGTTGCTCCTCCTTGGCCTCGCCCTGTCCTTTTGTAGTCGCTAGGATGCTTCCTAGGGCAAACAAGCAAGAGCACGCATTCACGTACAAGGTTCTGCTGACGCCATGGAAGTGGGAAGCTTGCCTCCATTAGGTCAATAGAACCAAGACAAAAGAGTGAGTAGAGGGAGCGAGACTTAGTAGCCGGTGAGTGTGCACTCGCCTCGGGCATCACGCCCAAGTGAGTGTACACCACCACCCGGGGGTCGAGCCTGACCGCTCGGCATAAGCCTGAGCGGCGGCTACTCACCAATGCACGGGTAAAACCCGGCAAGGTGGCCCCCAAGGATCAGCACCCGGGTAGTGCAGCTCTACACAAGACACTCCTGGCAAGCATGATACAGGGCACGGCAGTTAAACTGTACGGGCCCTAGCATCCGTCCCACTCATCACAAGAATCAAGTCATGGTCATGCAAGTGTCAGACGACACTCTTGGATGAAGCACGCCTGAGATGTCAGCCATGGTAGGATAGCTTGGCGTCTCTCCAGGTGAGGCCATGTGAATCAATCTGTACAGTTGTGTGCACAGGGGTGGAGACAAGGGGAAGAGATGTGTGAGTGACCAACGAACTTCAACACTCCCCCATGACCCGCAGGCAATCACCCCCACACACATACAAGCTCATGAGAACAGAGAACTGTGCAGACACATTCAACCAGGATTATGGGGACAGATGAGACCAACAGCGTAAGTGGCACTTTTGAAGACATTGCGACTGAGTGCCTTGGTAAGAAAGTCTGCTCTTTGGGACCGTGTGTCTATCCATGCAACTCGGACAATGCCAGCGGCAATGCACTCACGAACAAATTGATGCTCTACATTGATGTGCTTGGTGCGCGAGTGATGCATGCCACTGTTTTCAGTGATGGCCTTGGTGCTTTGATTGTGACAGCGCAGAGTGATGCAACGAATGGGCACACGCAGGTGCTGAAGAAGACGACACAGCCAAACTGCCTCACATGTGCCAGCGCCAAGTTCCACATACTCAGCCTCCGCAGTGCTTCGAGCGACACAGCCCTGTTTGCCACTCTTCCATGAGACCGCTGTTCCACCAACCATGAAAATGTAACCTGTGCGACTGCGTGCATCAGATTCATGTGCCCAGTCACTGTCAGTAAAGCCGTCAACCACAAGAGAGGGTTGTGCCCGGAAGAAGAGACCAACGCGTGGCGTGGAGAGAGCATAGCGCACAACTCGCAATGCTGCCTCCAAGTGCCGCTCTCGTGGACACTGAGAGAACTGAGACATGAAGTTGACAGCAAACGCCACATCGGCGCGTGTGGTGGTGGCCAGGTACATCAGCGACCCTATGACTCTGAGATAGTCAATGACATCGACCTTCTCCCCCAGAGTGGGAAGATTTTGGGACTTCAGCAACGACTGCCCTGCAGGGGTCATGGGTGTAGAGGCGGAGGGAACTGTGGTGAGGAGAGCCTGGAAGCGCTCCCCCAGGCTGCGGACGTATGCAGCCGAGTGCACGTGCAGAGTGCGACGTGCCCGGTCCCGCTCAAGTTCCATTCCCAAAAAGACTCAAGCTGGTCCCAAGTCCTTCATCTTGTAAGTGGCTTGGAGAAGTGACTTGGCCGCAGAGACTGCGGACATGTTGGGCGACGCAATGAGGAGATCATCGACGTACACAAGGATGGCGACCAACGGTTGTGAGGGTGGACTGAGGAACAGAGCAGGGTCCACTGGGCTTCTTCTGAAGCCACCCTTTTCCAGGGTTGCTGTGATCTCTTGGTTCCAGCACCGAGGTGACTGCTTAAGTCCATAGAGGGCTTTTCGCAGTTGCCACACACGGTTTGTGCCATCCGAGAACCCAGGTGGCTGGACCATGTAAATCTCCTCATCCAGTTTGCCGTGCAAGAAGGCATTGTTGACATCCATCTGCTCCAACTCCCAGTCGTGCTGAGCGACCAGGCTGAGCAGTGCCCTGGCAGTGGTGTATCTGCCCACCGGTGCGAATGTCTCGTCAAAGTCCACTCCCGGAATCTGGGAGAATCCCTTAGCAGTGAGTCGTGCTTTGTACCGTTCCACTGTGTTGTCCGGGCGAAGTTTGCGGCGGTACACCCACTTGGCCGCAACGGCCTTGCGGCCTGGGGGAAGATCCACCAGCTTGAACACACGGTGCTCTGACAATGCGTCAAGCTCAGCCTTCATAGCCTGCTCCCAGAGAGAGGAGTCTGTGGCTGCACGTGCTGCCTGCACTGTGACAGGTTCTGGCGGAAGGGTAGAGAGGCCGGCTGTGGCAAAGCAGGAGGCAACATACCCGGCAACTGAAGATGAGAGAGCAGAGTGAAACTCTTGCTCAATCAGGGAGTAACCAAGAGCGGTGCTGGGATTGACAACAGAGGCTGCGACAGACAGGCCAGAGGCCACAAGACCAAGGGCACGGAGGCCCGGGTCACCAGAGACGACATGATGGGAGTGGGAAGGTAGAGCACGGAGACGGCCTCCCCATGTGTAAGGTGACACAGGTGGGACAGGTTTCGTTGTGACAGACGGAATCGGGACAGAGGTGGTGTCACATGGAGTGTGAATGGGAGAGTCTGGTTGCACAGCAGCAGTAGGAGAGACAGGTACAGAGGGGGTGCCTGGATGTGCAGAAGTCGCGAGGGAGGTGTCCTCAGCAGAAGGCGAGGGTGAGCCGGGCCCCGAGGCAGAAGGCGAGGATGAGCTGGGCCCCGAGGCAGCAGGGGACGCGACAGGAGAGACAGGCTGCACACTGGGAGGAGGAGAGGACGCGACGGGAGGAGAAGGGGCAAGGGGATGCACAGAGGGAAGAGAAGAAAACTCAAGAGGAGGAGACAGACCACACCCAGCCCGACTGAGCGGAGAAGGAGGCCCGGAGAAGCGAGGGACGTCGCGTTCCAACAAGTGCTCAAAGAACAAGGCATCGCAAGACTCCATGACGCGGCTGCGCGTGGGGTCCAAAAACCGCCAGGCCTTAGAGAAGGGAGAGACACCTAGGAACATGCAGACACGACCACGGGGAGAGAGTTTGCCGTCGCGGTGATCGGCGGGGAGCCAAACCAAGGCAAGACAACCCCAGACACGGGCAAGGCGCAAGTCAGCACGACGACCTGTCCAACGTTCAAAAGGAGTGACAGTATGAGGAAGAGGTCCATGAGGGATCCTGTTCCATACCCACGTCATGTAGGACATGGCTTCAAAAGCGAACAGGGGAGACAGACCGGATGCAGCAAGAAGAGAACGGACACCATCTGCAAGCGTTCGGTTCCAACGTTCAGAGACGCCGTTTTGTTGGGGGGTGTAGGGAGCTGTGCATTCAAGGCGGACCCCACGAGATGCAAGAAAACGGGATGTGGGGCCAAGAAATTCACCGCCACGATCACTACGAAACACGCGCAGGGGACGGAGGCAGGCACGTTCTGCCTGGGGAAGCCAGTCCTCAATGACTTCTGTGACGTCACTTTTGTGACGAAGGGCAAAAACCCAGCGGTGACGGGAGAAGTCATAAGTGAGACAGAGCACATAACGCCCCAGACCACCCAGAAAGGTGTGGGGAAGAGGACCTATGACGTCAGCATGGACGAGGTCAAGGGGGTGAGAGGTGGTGGACTCAGAGGAGGAGAAGGGAGAGCGATGCATTTTGCCCGATGCACAGTCAAGACAGTCGGAGGAACAGGGAAGAGCAAACGTGGCGGGGTCAAGGCCGACTGCGGGCTGGAGATGCAGAAGACGTTGGATGGCAGCAGTATGGAGATGACACAAGCGGCGATGAAGGAGTGCAGCGTGAGCAGGAGACAGGGATGGTGCCACATGTACAAATGCAGAGGCAGCGGAAGACGATGGGAGAGACAGCGTCACGCGGAAAAGACGATCACAATGGATGCCACGAAGCACAACATGGCCAGAGGAGCGCAGAGAGATGGTTGCAATGCCACGGCTGGACGAGAAGTCCATGCCCTGATCATCAAGGGTTGTGACAGAGAGCAGACTGACTTCCAGATCAGGAACGTACAGCACATCGGGAAGGTACACGGTGCCACCAGGGCCGACAAACTTCACAACACCAACGCCATGAACAGGGAGGAGCTGGCCGGAGCCAGTCCGTACAGAACGCACAGACCCAGTGGGACCAAGGGACACAAAGGAGGAGCGACAAGATGTCATGTGATGGGTGGCCCCGGAATCGATGATCCAGAGGCCAGGAGTAGCACGTGTAGTTGGGAGGACAAGGCAGACAGCAACAGTGCCATGGAACGACATAGGGGAAGATGTGCCAAGACGTGTGGGAAACGTGTGAGACTGCCAATCCTCAATCCAGTCACGCACATCAGGCATATCTCCCTGAACCCCACCCGACGCTGCACCCCGGAGGGTGGCATTAGACTCACAGACATACAGACGAGACTGGCCACTCACACTCTCACCTCCCTGAGAACGAAGGTGGAGAAGCTCAACGAGACGGCGCTCAAGGGCGCGCTCCTCGTCACGACGGTCCGAGGAGCGGTCGGAGGAGCGGTCGGATGAGCGATCAGAAGGGGGTCCATCATCACTCGTCCACGATGGTGTTGAGTAGTGCAAGGAAGGTGGTCCATAGTAAGGGGTTCCACCACGAGGTGGAATCCAGCCCCAAGTGGTGGGAGGTGAGGTGGAGGGATGGAGCGGTGCGGACGTGGAGGAGAGTGCTGTGGCTGGGTTGGAAGAGGATGGAGAGGCCACGGTGGCTGCCGCTACAGCAATAGAGGGTGTTACGCCAGTGCGGGCCTAATGAGCTCGCATGGACGAAGCCAGACGGGCATCGTCACGTGGGGCTGGGCATTTGGGAGCAGCATGACCAGCAGCACCACAATTCCAGCAAGTAACCTCAGAGCCGACGGACGCAGCAGGAGAGTTGCCTTTGCCCTTGCGTCCACCCCCACGCCCTCTGCCGCCACCTCGGCCCCCATTGTGGTGAGAGCCACCACCCCCACCACGGGAAGTCGCTTGGGTCACATGAGAGGCTGTAGAGGAGCCGGAGGAGGAGGCAGTAGAAGCAGCTGCGGGATAGGCAGGGGAGGTTGTGACAGCAGCAAGAGCAGCGCGGTGCATGCGCTTGTTCTGGAGACTGTTCCACCAGTCTGTGAGATGGGAGGCAGTAAAGTCATAAAGTGGTCCTATCCCTGGAGGGGTGTCCGCGGGAAGGGGAGAAGAGGCTAGACGCTCGAGTTCTGCTTGTGAGACGTGAAGGTAAAGGTCTGAAAGTTCAGGGATCAGGCCGGCAACAATGGACAGACAGGCAGAGAGAGGGCCAGGTGCTGCCTTGCCTAGGTCGCGTAGCAGGCGCAGACTTCGTGCCCAATACTCGTCGGCCGTCTCATCAGCACGCATCTGCAAAGTGTTGAACTGAACTGTCAGTGCACTCTGGGCAGCATGCCCAGTGACTGTCCTGCGACGACGGATGAGGGCGTATACCCCAACAGGATCGTCTAGGGTGCCGCGGATAGGGTCTGCATTATACGTTCCAATGTCGTCAAGCAGACTCTCTGGGCCAGCTGTAATGAGGGCGCGAACTGCACGGGCTGCCTCTGCTGGCTGTGGAACAAATGGGGCCTTGGCAGGTGAGTAGTACTCCCACAGCTGTTCACCTTGGGCCCACGCGCAGAAGCGCGTTTCCCAGGAGGTGAAGGTGAGTTTGGATGTGAACTGTGGTGGTGGGGTCTCAAAGTCTCTCTGACGTGTGGGGAGAAGTGCCCGTGCTATGGCTGCTGTTGAGAGAGCAGGGGAAGAGGAATTGGGTACAGCGCCGCCGGGTGGCACAGAAGAATCGGCAGACGCAATGTCGTCAGAGGGAAGCACAGTAGCAAGAGCAGGTATGGTCCGCAAGTGGTCTATAACTAAGGTCGCCACTGTAGCAGCTAGCTCTTGCTGTGCCTCACTGTCCCTATCCTGTTCATCTTCTGCCTTGCGTCGTGCCGCCTGTGCTTCACTGAGGGCGGCTTGGAGAGCCTCTATGGTTTCCTCTGGTCCTGGCATGCTGGAAGAGTGTGGGAAGAGAGGACGGGAAGTAGGGAGAGTATGCAATGCAGAGTGCGTGAGGTGAGGAGTGGCTCACCGTTCTAGTGCCGAGGCAGCAGAGGGAAGAGAGGTTCCACCACTGCTGCGGCCGAGGAGAACAGCACGGCCACCCACCCCGCGACTGCAACTGTGAGACACATCAGTCCGGTAACCGTAGCCCCAGTTACAGCTGCAGATGCCGACGCAACCAGAACTCCGGTGGTGATGTGCGGGGTCAGCTCCCATTGCACACCCGTCTGAGTCAGAACTGCTGATGCGGTGGATGCACGAATGGAGGCGACAACTGCTGCGGTGGAGTCTGCTGCAGATGAGGCGGCAGTGGCAACAGCTGCTGCTGCCGCCGTGACCTGAGTAGCAATGTTAGCCGCTGCAGTGGCAAGGAGGGTGAGCGAGGTTGCTGTGTGAGCATAAGCTTCGGCAGCGCGTCCAACAGCTGTCTGGGCAGGTGCCCTGCAAGCGCGAGCAGTTGCCGCAAATGTTGCTACTGCACCTGCGGCTGCGTCTAAGATTGCGCCTGCCAAGCCAATAGAGTCAGTGTGGACCGGAAGAACCAGGATCACACCAGGGACCTCAGGGGGAGATGACGGTCCCGCAGTTGCTGCTGTGGCAGGGGTCGGTGCAGATGTGGTGTGCGGGGCAGATGCCGGGCTGGAGGCCTGCGTGCCAGTGGGCGGTTGCATAGTTGGGGGAGGAGGCGGAGATGGAGGTAGGTCGTCAGGTGTGTACACCTGTCGATTGATCTCCTCCTCCCGCACAGCAGCTGCACGCTCGCCCAGTTCGGCTAACTTGTCACGCCAGTAGTCAGCGTCTAGCATACGCACCCACATCGGTGTATCTGTGTCCGGAGGAGAGGGAGAGTGGTAGTCCTCCCACCTGTCGTCAGCGTGGCGGGCTGCTGCTCGAGGAGGATCAAGCTCCTCGTCGTGTGGCCCATCCAGAGTTGGAGAATCCAGCGTGACGACTTCAGGGAAAAGCTGGGACAGCCGCTGCACGAGAAATGGCTAGTGTTACCTACGGCGTCCATAGAGGCAGCACCAGTGGCTGCTCGCAAGACCGCGACTGAAGAGAGGTGAGAATGGTCGCGGATTGCCAAGAGTGGCTGAGAAGAGATGAGTGGGCTGGAGAACACCGGGTGGGTGCACTGAGCTGGGTGCTGCCGAGGACGGTCGCAGACGAGCTGCCAAGAGCGGTAGCAGAGCAACTTGTGCGGCCTATAGTGAATTGGGCAGCGAGAGGCATTAAGACATGGCTAGATGCTGCTGCTTGGTGCCAGGAGGTGGTGACAAGAGTCGCCCGCTGCGACGGCGTTGAGAGGCGACAAACGTCATGGGTGCGGAAGATGCACAGGTGTGTCCCAAGGATCAATGAGCTGTGGAGTAGAATCTCGCTCGCTCTGATACCAGTAGTTGCTAGGATGCTTCCTAGGGCAAACACGCAAGAGCACGCATTCACGGACAAGGTGCTGCTGACGCCATGGAAGTGGGAAGCTTGCCTCCATTAGGTCAATAGAACCAAGACAAAAGAGTGAGTAGAGGGAGCGAGACTTAGTAGCCGGTGAGTGTGCACTCGCCTCGGGCATCACGCCCAAGTGAGTGTACACCGCCACCCGGGGGTCGAGCCNTGCGGAGTAGAATCTCGCTCGCTCTGATACCAGTAGTTGCTAGGATGCTTCCTAGGGCAAACACGCAAGAGCACGCATTCACGGACAAGGTGCTGCTGACGCCATGGAAGTGGGAAGCTTGCCTCCATTAGGTCAATAGAACCAAGACAAAAGAGTGAGTAGAGGGAGCGAGACTTAGTAGCCGGTGAGTGTGCACTCGCCTCGGGCATCACGCCCAAGTGAGTGTACACCGCCACCCGGGGGTCGAGCCTGACCGCTCGGCATAAGCCTGAGCGGCGGCTACTCACCAATGCACGGGTAAAACCCGGCAAGGTGGCTCCCAAGGATCAGCACCCGGGTAGTGCAGCTCTACACAAGACACTCCTGGCAAGCATGATACAGGGCACGGCAGTTAAACTGTACGGGCCCTAGCATCCGTCCCACTCATCACAAGAATCAAGTCATGGTCATGCAAGTGTCAGACGACACTCCTGGATGAAGCACGCCTGAGATGTCAGCCATGGTAGGATAGCTTGGCGTCTCTCCAGGTGAGGCCATGTGAATCAATCTGTACAGTTGTGTGCACAGGGGTGGAGACAAGGGGAAGAGATGTGTGAGTGACCAACGAACTTCAACACCTTTTTCACGGAACAGGTCGTCATGGCAAACTCTTCAGACTCGTGAACCCGGCTTCAAACAGGGTTAACATGCAAATGAAAGAAAAGAAATTCAACCAACATTATAGAAGAAGGTGAATAAATTTGATTCTGCCTATAATAACTTCATCTTTTTTTTATAACAGAATGAAACATCCTAAATTCATCCAAATTTTTCGAAGATCATTCTTTTGTCAAGTTCATAATAGACGTGTGAAACTAGCATATTCACAATAAAAGAACATATTCATCTCATATAAATAAATTCATCATCAGATAGAACTGTATTCATAAAAAAGACCGAGAAGAAACGCCTTTAGAGGTTTTTCTTCAATATGTTGGTGAATTGTTATACATAATAGCGTATCGTCAAGCGCATTCGGTCGATTTTTGGATATGTATTTTTCGCATTTACATTCACACAAGCTGGAATAAATCCATCATAGCTTGAATCAATTTATGAAGATTCACCCAAACCATACACAATGTTTGAGAGCACACATGGGCGAACCAAAAAAAATAGTTTGAACGAATGCGGGTGACAGTCTGGCAGTCCATTTACAACTTGTTTTTGCTTCCAAGGACGAGGAAAAGTCTCATGGAAAGCCTTCCATTGTGTTTTCCAGATTGCAGGAAATTATTTATCCTCTTAAGATATACTAATATGAATACTTTTACTTTTACTTTTGCGTGCAGAGGGTTACTATGTAACCCTATGCACGCTTTGCGTGCAACACCTGCCTCTTGTTTGTTTTGGATGAGGCGGCCGGGTCAAATCCGGCGTGAAAAGACGAGCGGCAACCACCCACGATCGCATGGGTGATTTCGCACCCACGCGAAAGTCGTGGGTGGATTTTGCCACTGCGATGTGCCGGCGGTGACATCAGCAGGACCGCGAGAGAGCAAGTCCGTGGGAGCGAGAGAGGATGAGTACAAGAGAGAGTCGAGAGCAAGAGACAGGACGGCCCAGTAGAGAACGTCAGGGGCTGTTGCTGCTACCGCTAGTAATCGCGCAAACTACGCAATGCAGCTGCCGCTGCTCGCTGCTCGCGCTGGTGTTGGCACGTTGCGCAAGACTGCTGCTACAGTTGCTACTCAAACACCACACACTGCTAAGGTTGCAGACTGCTAAGTGAAAGCGGCAGCTACCACTGCCACTGCTAATGCTGCTGCTACTGTATAGCACTGCCAGAGAAATGTAGATGCGACTGCTGCCAGAGCGCAGATGCTGCAAGACTGCAAAGTCCACGGCTGCCACACTGCGATGGGCTGTTGCTTGGAGGTTGCTGGCACGCACTTGCAACCTAATGATGCAAACGCGACTGCGGCTACTTGCTGCTACTACTACGCAATGCATGTGGCTTTTGTTGCTTGATGTAGTATGATGTGGGCTGTTCGCTTGCTGCTCGCCGCACGCTGCTTTGCTGCACGCCGCTTGCTGCAGTCAAGTCCTACATCTATTGTAGCACTGCTGTCACACGCTGCTTTGCACGCTGCAGCTGCACCGCTTGTATGCGGCTGCTACATTGCTACTTTGCTGACAACAAGCTGCTTGCAGGAGGACCCCTACTCACTTTCAGCCATGGTTTCCTCTGCTTTTTTTGTTTTTTTGTTGTGTTGAACTTGTTGGTGACGTTAGCAGTGACGTCAGCAATGACGTCGGCAGTGACTTCAGCACTACAACTGATGTCAACAGGGACGTCAGTAGTGATGTCAGCCAAGGGTGGCTGACATCAGTAGTGGCTGTTGTGTTGTTGCTGCACCAACTGATGCGTTAGCTGCTGCAGCCACTGATGCGTTAGCTGCTATGCTGCTATAGCAACTACTGCTGCTGCTACTACAGCGGCTGCTGCTGCGGTTGCTACAACGACTGCTGTTGTTGCTGCTGCTGGTGTTGTTACTTTGGCTACTACTGTTGCTGCTGCTATTGCTGCTGCTGTAGTGGCTGCTGCAACGACTATTGCTACTACTATTGTTGCTGCTACTGCTATTACTGCTATTGCGGCTGTTGCTGTTGCTTCTGTTGTTGCTTCTGTTGCTGCTACTGCTACTGTTGCTGATGTCAGCAATGACATCAACAGTGACATCAACGGTGATGTCAGTGCTCGCAGCTGACGTCACTGTGGTTGTTGCTGCTGACGTTGCAACGTTATGATGCTGCCACTGCTACCGCCGCTGCCACTACACTGTTACGTGCTGTTGGTGCTGCTACAACTGCTACGGCTGTGGCAGCAGCTACTGTGGTTGCCGTTGCTACAACAGTGATGTTGCATGCTACTATTGCTACGACAGGTGCTACTATTGCACTTCTGTGATTTTTGTTTTGTTTCTGTTTTTGTTTTTTTCGTTCCTGGTCATTGCTCGCTGCAACTGCAGCTACGCACTGTTGCCGTTGCCGCTACTGCTGTTGTAGCTGCCGGCCGCTACTCCCATTGCTTGCTGATGCTGTCAGCTGCGGCTGTTGCCTGTTGTTGCTGTTGCTGCTTGCTGTAGTAGTTGTTGCTTGCTATAACACCTGCTGCTTGTTAGCTATGTGCTGCTTGCTGCGTGCTTCTTGCTGCATCCTGCTAATGCTGCTGCCACGCTGGCAATAGCAAATGCGTAGTCACTTTCCTAGCGATGTCGTCGCCATGTGCATCGGCGTCGCTCCAGCGTCGGTCGGTCGTGCCGGCCGCGAGTCCACCATCGCTACCACCGTCGTGGGGTCAGTGTCGCCGAAAACATTTCGACGACATTCCCCCTGCGTCGCGAGCGTATTGAAGATGCCACCCGGCGGATCAACGCTACCAGAAAAAATCCACCAGCATTTCTCCCGCACGAGAGCGTTCTGGGGACCGCCGGCGTTGAGCGGACCTGTTCGCCAATGTTCTGTTGCTTGTGCTGTGCTCTGGTCCTGCTTCCAAGCTGGAAAACCTGACACAAGAGGTTGGGGCAGCAGCATTGTTGATGCAGCGTGGGGGAACCCACGCTTGTTGCTCAGGCTCCCCTTTCTGTCTCCTACACCATAGTGTAAGTCTGAGAGCTCTATTGTTGTTACTCAGAAATGTGTGCGCCGGAGTTAGCGTCAGACAGCAGCTAAAATTTTGAAACAACTGATTAGGAAGTGAGAATGAGCAACAACGGAAGACCCCTCCAAGAGAGAAGCTTCTAGGAGCCTTCCTAACCACTTGCCGTGACACTAGGCGTAAGCGCTAGGTCAGCATGTGACAACGGTCACAAGTTACAGGCAAAAAATGCAAGGGTCTGGGTAGGGACATACAAAGTGTCAAGAAGCTCAAATCTGAATATAATCGCAGAGAGAAATGACAACCGACAAGATCACAACATAAATACCTGCTGCGGCTCACAACAAGTGACGCATGCACAGTGTTAGTTTGTCCTAAAAACTGGCCTAAAATCACTGTTTTGGCCATAAACTTGCGCACAGGTATCCGAACGCACCACCGTCAGAGCCTAGAGATGTAGAATCTCGAGCCGGACGCTACAACTGGTCACACACACAAGTCCGGCATCGATCGGTGGACAGACAATGCAAAACATGCAAATCGGGCTCAAGAGCCAGTCCATCGAGAAAACTCTTGCGTCTGCAGAAAATGCTGAAACGGCCCCGGCTAGCACTCGGGATTTCGTGGCTGCTGTCTAGCAGCTGCTAGAGCACGGAGCCACCACTCGTCGGTGCCCTGGCGCCAGCTGCGTCCGCATCATGGATCACGTCGTCATGCCCTCCAGTAACGGCGCTCCATACCACTAGTACTGGGTATACGGATAATCACCGCGTCATCGCTCCTGACGGGTGGAAGCCACACAAACCAACACTCTCCCTAGCTGACACAGCCGTCATCGCAATCACAAGTGAGGGTCTACACTCACTGTCCGTCGTAAACACCAACCATAACACAAGGTCTCCTCGAGACAGTGGTGTAACTCACCAAGTGTCCGGGTCTCGACCGTGCAACACATAAACCACACACGCATGTGCCAAACATCACACAAGAGATACAAAGAAACAAGGTCTCCTCATAACCCTGGGAACATGTCTCCGGGGTCCGGGTCTCGACCACACCTGCTCGCATACATGGAACATACATACCACATGGAGGCAATGGGTGTCCACGTCACACCGGTACAAGTCACCAGGTGCACGGGTCTCGATCAACATAACCTCAACCGGAGCATCGTGCCAGACACAAACTAACCANGCAACACATAAACCACACACGCATGTGCCAAACATCACACAAGAGATACAAAGAAACAAGGTCTCCTCATAACCCTGGGAACATGTCTCCGGGGTCCGGGTCTCGACCACACCTGCTCGCATACATGGAACATACATACCACATGGAGGCAATGGGTGTCCACGTCACACCGGTACAAGTCACCAGGTGCACGGGTCTCGATCAACATAACCTCAACCGGAGCATCGTGCCAGACACAAACTAACCACGCTGTCCTCAGAAGGGTGTCAGGCCAAAGCCCACACAACAACACCCTCCCGGGGCTGCAGAGGCTGGCTCCCCCATGGCCACACACCCCTGCAAGACAATAGAAAGGATGACAATGATGCTCGTCGGACGTGCTCCCACATAGCCTCACCCCGGAGCGTCGTCGTCATTGCTGTCCTCACCTACTGTTGTGACAAGTGCAGCGTTGAGGGCCTCCTCCAACTGCATCACCTGCTGTATGCCTGCCAGCTGCTGAGCTGCACATCGCCACGCGGACACTGCACTGTCAAGACGTGTGTAGAGCTCGTCAAGCTCTGCTGCGACTCTCGGCCGGGCGGCTGCATCTGCGACATGTAGGAGATCAGTCACGGAACGAACCTGACGATGGACCTCGATCACGTGCGCGTCGGCCCGAGCCGCGGCATCTTGCAGCCTCACCGCCTCATCGCGTAGGTCAGCTGTCGAATCGTCTGTCGCCTGGCCGCCAGCTGCTGGCAAGGCATCGACACTAGACAATGTGTCGGAATCTGCTGTGTCTGCATCTGCAATGGGTGCTACTGCAGAGGCACCGGCTGCTGCTGGCACACCTGTCACTCGGTTGTCGACTGCTGGTCGAACGTCGCCCACCGTCTGTGAATCTGCCTCTACTGCATCGTCGCCACCATCGGGAGCCCGTACAGTGTCACGGGGCTTCTCCCAACCACTGGTGCGCAACCAATTGTCCACCTACCGCTGAACATCCGCCCGTCTCCAACGTGTATCCTGTAAAGACCTCTCAGCTGCCTCGAGACGCGTGTGCACATCCTCCACACACTCCTCAGCAGCCTGCCGTGCTGGAACATCTATAGTGTAACAACGGCTGCTGGCCTCCCGTAGCTCGGCCATGAGACCTTGCACGTGCGCCTCCGCTCGAGCCACATCTACCTCCTGCTCATCGACCGCGGAGTGCAGGCGCTCGGGTACGGGAACTGTAGCTCGGACGTGTGTAGGTGTGTCGTCGGCTGGAACCGCCATGGTGTCAGCGATGCCGGTCAAGGTAGCCATGAGTCGGAGGTCTGCAGCTCGCTCTGCATTCTCCACGGTAGATGCGCCAGTAGGGGTGACTGCTGTAGGCTCAGCTGATGCCGTGGGCACAACCACCACTCGCATGTCAACAGTGTGGGCCACGGTAGCAGCTGCTCCTGCACGGGCTGTCGCTGCTGAAGCATCCACTGATATCACCTCCTCCAACTATCGGCGCAAGTCCGACCGTCTCCACACTGCACCATGGAACGTCCACTCAGAAGCCTCGAGGCGCGTGTACACATCCTTGACGTCTACTGCCGCTAACCGACGACCCGCGGCGTCTGCGGTGCTCCAACGTGTACTCGTTGCGCATAGCTCAAGCGTGAGGTCCTGTAGGTGCCTGTCCGCACGTGCGACTGCATCCTCCTGGTCACGAAGCGTAGAGTGTAAACGCTCGAGCGTAGGGGCCTGCTTGGCTGTTGGTGCATCAGCTACTACTCGAGCTACGTCCTCCGCGACGGCTGCTCCTCCACAGACAGCTACTGCAATGGCATTGGCCATAGCGGAAGTGCTGGCAGCCTCGACGTCTCCTGCCTCTCCGGGTACCCCCTCCGCATGTGTATCTGCAATGGTAGATGTTGTGGCTAAGGGAGCGTCTACCCCTACGCAGGCTGTACCAGCTGCTATAGGAGTGACGACCATCATGGTGTCTGCACCAACAAGAGCGTCCACTGCCGCCATCCTGTTAGTAGCAATGACTGCAACTGCTACTACTGTCACGACGTCGATGGCTGCCGACACACCCACTGCCTGGACGTCTGCTCCACATGTGTCGGCTGTCACCGCCACTACTACTACTGCCCCATCCACTGCTATTGCCACACCTACCTCTATGGTCGTGGTCTCTGCTACGTAAACTATAGTCTCCATCTCCATCTCCATTTCTCTGTCTGCCTCCAACTCTGCGTCGGACCACTCGTCCGTCTCCGACTCCATGTCGGACCACTCCTCGGATGTCTCGTCCTCACTGAGAGCGTCTTGTCGTGAAGCACCGTCTATCGCATCCCTCCTGCACTCTCCGGTGGTCGTCGGCGGACACTCCATCCCCCCCTCGACCAACGCACCAGTAGAAGCTATGAAGGGATGCCGCACAAACCCTGCGACTGGGGACGTGAGAGTCATCTCCGTGCTAGCATCTGCGACTGCTGCAACTGCTGCTGCCTCCTGGGTACGTCTCGCCAAATGTGCTGTCCGTTGCCTCACGTGCCAAGTGCGAGCGCGACGACGCCGAGATGAAGGGACTACCACAGAAGCGGAGGGGTCAATAGTCGGGATGACTCCAACTGACTCCAGGACAGAGCGGAGGGCATCAGTTGTGGAGCTAAGGTCGAGAGGTGTGGCATGGTCAGGTGATGACACTGATGGAGGTGAGGATGGCGTGGAGGAAGATAGGGGTGTGTGAAGCGGCACGGTGGCAACAGCCCGCTAAGAGACCACATGGTCTATGAGCTGTTGCACCATGAGCTTCAGACCCTGGAGCTCGGCATGCAACACCGCCATAGCTCCACTGAGGGGCGCGACTGTATGAGCTGATGTCTCGGAGTCGGATGGTGGAGTAGGGCGGGACCGTAACCAGGGCGGTTGCCACCCAGCAGGGCGCTGGCGACACTGGCGCCAACCATGGTGTCGGTCGCCACAAAAGTAGTAGACAAAGCCGTTGGACGCCTGGGGCATGTGCCACGGCTACAACTTCCACTGCGCTTGTGGCGCCCGCCACACCTGCACTACCTGTGCCAGCCAAGGCGCCGGCTGCGCCCCTTGCCACACCGGTGTGCTCATCTCAGGAGCCTGGCTTGAGTGAGTGTATAAGACACTCGCTCCCGCTGGCACAAGGCCACAGGGGGAAACGGGCAATCAAAGCACAAGGTCTCAGATGTACTATGACGCCGTCACGAGGACGGCCACCACCACGCCGGTGGTACGTTGGTGTCCGACTGCTACGAGTCTATCGCACGGTTGCCGTGCGACCTCAAGTCGCCTTCGGTGCTGCTGTTGCTACGACTGTTGCTGCTGCTCCGGTCGTCGTCAGCTGACGACTGTGGCCTCAGACCACCTTCGCCGTTGCTACTAATGCCGCGTCTCACGCGGCCGTTGCTGCTGCTGCGGTTGTCGTCGTTTGCCGATGGCGAGTTAGTGCACCAACGCGTGAGTGCACCCGGTTTTTTTTTCTTCACCCTCTTTTTTTTCTTTTTTTTTCTAGGTGTCACCTCCTTGGGTGCCCCTTTTAGGGTTGTCCTGGGGTGGCCCACTCGGGGACCCCCCTTGTCCTCTCCCCCTCCTTCCTTCCTTTTTTTTGGGTTACATAGTAACCTTATTGCAATCACTTTTCTTGCAAAAAATCTGATTTTATGATTGGTCCGTCCGCACGAATTTCTTCGCCGACGGCCGCTCGAAGTTCTGAGGGCGGATGGAACACCCTTGTGTGGTGTTCCCGGGTCAAAAACGGAAAGTGGTCATGTACATGTTGAATTAAGGGTGTAAAGAGATGGGAAAAAAACGAGAATGTTGGATTGTAGTGGAATAATGTATTTTTTTATTTAAATGTATAATTAATGCCATTATGTACATCATAAACATATGCCTGGTACAATTAATGTGGAATGACTTCAATAACTTTTCTTCCTCTTTTCGGGTACATAGAAAGTAGTTCGCTTTTGTTGCAAAAGCTCACGTTTTATGATTGGTCCGTCGAGACGAATTTCTTCGTCGACGGCGGTCGGACTTCTGAGGACGGACGGAACACCTTTGTGTGGTGTTCCCGGTTTAAAACGGAAAGTGGTCATGTACATTGTGAACGAAGGGTGTGAAGAGATGGGGAAAAATGGGAATGCTGGATCACAGTGTAATAATGTATTTTGGGTATTTCAACGTGTAGTTAACGCCTCTATGTACATCATAAACATATTGTGTGTTACAAGTAATGTGGAATGACTCCAATCAGTTTTCTTCCTCTTTTCCGGTACATAGAAAGTAATTCGCTTTTATGGTCCTCGTTGCTACTTCTATATTTCTATTGTTTAGTGTATGGTTGGGTCACTCGAGTTCAGACAGCGGATATAGAAAAGGCATACGATGTACATTTATGGTTAATCACCCATTACAAATTCATCCTTCATTCAGTGTACATGTCCAAAGTAGTCACTTGGAAGTTTCATGGTACCTTCGTGGATGTTACGTCACTATTTCATTTTACCAGTTGTCCATAGACAGAATAGTGTATAAGTATTCTTAACATGGGAAAGAAGGTGGAAGGATCTCAGTGACATTTTTACTACCTAATAAAAACCATGGTTTAGCGATTCACAGCTCTATCTAGGTTTCCCGTCAAAGCACCTATATGTGTACATACACATAAACTGTACTACATCTGTAAATACGTAATAGACGTATTTGTGGACTTGGAAGCTCGTCAGACCATTAGACGTTTACGAGGTTCGATGTTCCCTACTCGGGCTCCCGCTGGGCCCTGGTCGAGTGGGGCTCGGTACTGTGCTGACTCGGCAAGTTGCTTCGCTGTTTTTTTTGTTTTTTCCTTGTCCATCGACGACTAGCGACAAACGTCGTGGTCGGCGGTCCTCGCGACAAACGTCGTGGTCGGCGGTCCCCCCGTCGACGAGTGTTTTCAGATGTCTACTCCAAATACACTTAGTGTATTTTTCACTTGTCCGTCAGATACACTTACCATATACACTCCCCCAATACACTTTACCCTTTTGGGGGGGGGG
>SZWC01001274.1:0-44259 GCA_023375785.1 Penium margaritaceum | reverse complement strand
GGGGGGGGGATGTCACCGACGATGGATTCTGCAGCAATGGCAAATGTATGCTTGTTTCGAAGGTTGTTTACTTTTGTATTCGGCAATACAGAAAGTAAATACCCAATTTACAGAGATAACCAATCAGAAAGTATGAAGACATAAATACTCCTACTATATATCAACACTGGAATATCATATTACATTTTTTTCCTAGCTAAATAATTGAATTAGTTTTAACAAGGCATAAGTATCAGATACATAACTTTCCAAGTGAATGGAATATGAATACCCTTCTAGGCAACTTCATGAAAATTTCCCTATAGTCCATACCTAGTACACTAGATGTGCCGTGTATAAAAAGCCCTTCATTAACCATACCTCCACGATGTACTCGGGTCAGAAATGTAGTGTAGTAAGGTATACTTCAATGACAAGTTCAAGGCATGAACGTGTTAGTTGGACATCTTTCTACCATTGGAGGAATGAAGTGCTACTCATGTGGATAACTTTGGTGGAAGAAAATATATTTTGGACAACTTTTGTGGAACAATCTTATGGACATTTTTGGAAGCAAGTGTCTACCTGTCTACCTGTCTACCTGTTTACCTTCGTACCTCTCTACGTTGTCATTTGTGTAATTCTAACGCAAGCTACGCCAAACAAATTTCGACAGCATTTTCCCTACACCCGGATCACCTTAACTACCTTTCTACCTGCCTACCTCTATGCCTTTATCCCTTTGTACCTTTAATTAATGCTACCTAAAAAAGATCTGGCCACTGTTTGTCCTATACCTGGGACACTTTATGTACTTCTCTACATGTCTACCTGTCTACCTTCGTACCTGTCTACATTGTCATTTGTGTAACTCTAACGCAAGCTACGCCAAACAAATTTCGACAGCATTTTCCCTACACCTGGACCACTTTAACTACCTTTCTACCTGCCTACCTCTATACCTCTATCCCTTTGTACCTTTAATTAATGCTATCTAAAAAAATCTGGCCACCGTTTTTCCTACACGTGGGACACTTTATGTACTTCACTACCTGTCTACCTTCGTACCTGTCTAGTTGTCATTTGTGTAACTCTACCGCAAGCTACGCATAAAAAATTTCGACAGCATTTCCCCTACACCTGGATCACTTTAACTACTATTCTACCTGCCTACCTCTATACCTTTTCACCTCAGTATATCGTTATGTTGTGCATGTAATGCATACTACTTCGAGACAATTTCGGTAGCATCTCCCCCACACCACCAAAAACTTTAACTACCTCCTTACCTATCTACCTATTTTCATTTTTACCTCACTACCTTGTTATCTGTCTATATGCTGTTGGTTCGTGTATTCGTTTATGTGTGCACCTATGTTATGGAACTATGGCACACATTTTGTGCGTACAAGATAGAGCAGTATAGCTCCAAGTGAACCTGTGATGGGTTGTTGGGAAATGATGTCTCCTTGCATCATCCCGACAGGATAAGACTGATGGTACATTACACTTACCTCCTTACCTTGCTTACCTGTGATGTCTGTTGTCTTGGGTTTGCACCGCCATGGCGGTGTGATGTGCACTCTTCTTCATGCAGATATCTTGTACATATTGAGTATTGTCAACAATGTAAAAATGATCCATAGTCAGCTATTGAGGCACAATTGTGACTATGCATGATACACGTTGTTTGATGGCCTGTCGACATTGTAGAGGGTTGCTGCAACTATTGTTCCATACCAAAGAGTTGTGGCGAGTGTGCGATGCATAAATGCCCGTGAAAACGACACCTATGCACAGTGCGACTAAGCTCACACCACGACGTATTACTTGTACCACGACGAACGAGTCACAGCATGCCTAGAAAGAAAAAAAAAAATCACGGCCATCGATGATGAACATTGCAACGCTACGGATGCAGACTTCACAAGCCGGTTACAAGAACCAAGACTGTGTTGATCCTCCGCAGGTTCACCGGCCAAACCGTGGTACAATGACATCACTCTGGATGGGTAGCTCTCCATTGTACCCCAACGCCACGTGCTATCGACCCTATCTCACATTTTACTCACAAACACTGTGCAAAAGTACTCGGATTCACAATGTACCTTGTGAAAGAGGCAGAATGTTGTTGGCAGGTGTCCATCGATGGCGGTTGTTGTATGACCTTTATTTTTTTGATAAAAACTCATGACCGTAGGGATGACTTTGTAGAGGGTTGCTGCAACTATTTTACCATACCGAAGAGTTGTGGCGAGTGTGCGATGCATAAATGCCCGTGAAAATGACACCTATGCACAGTGTGACTAAGCTGACATTAGGACGTATTACTTGTACCACGACGAACGAGTCACGGCATGCCTAGAAAGAAAAAAAAAAAGCACGGCCATCGATGATGAACATTGCGACGCTACCGATGCAGACTTCACAAGTCCGTTACAATAACCAAGACTGCGTTGATCCTCCGTAGGTTCACCGGCCAAACCGTGGTACAATGACATCACTCTGGATGGGTAGCTCCCCATTGTACCCCAACGCCACATGCTATCGACCCTATCTCACATTCTACTCACAAATATTGTGCAAAAGTGCTCTAATGCACAATATACCTTGTGGAAGAGGCAGAACGTTGTCGTCACGTGTCCATCAATGACGGTCGTTGTATGAAGTTCACTTTGTCGATATAAATGCATGACCGTATTGTCAACTTTGTAGAGTATTGCTGCAACTGTTGTTCCATACTGAAGAGTTGTGGCGAGTGTGCGATGCATAAATTCCCATGAAAATGACACCTATGCACAGTGCGACTAGCCTGACACCACGACGTATTACTTGTACCACGACGTACGAGTGACAGCATGCCTAGAAAGAAAAAAAAGCACGGCCATTGATGATGAACATTGCGACGCTACGGGTGCAGAATTCACAAGCCCGTTACAAGAACCAAGACTGCGTTGATCCTCCGCAGGTTCACCGGCCCAACCTTTGTACAATGACATCACTCTGGATGGGTAGCTCCCCATTGTACCCCAACGCCATGCGCTATTGACCCTATTTGACATTCTACTCACAAACACTGTGCAAAACTTCTCTGATGTACAACGCACCTTGCGGAAGAGGCATAACGTTGTTGTCACGTGTCCATCAATGGCGGTCATTGTATGACTTTCAAATTGTACGATATAAAGGCATGCCCGTATTTTCAACGTTGTCGAGGGTTTTGTGCAACTGTTGTTCCATACCAAAGAGTTGTGGCGAGTGTGATGCATTAATGCCCGTGAAAACGACACCTATGCATAGTACGACTAAGCTGACACCACGACGTATCACTTGTATTGCGACGAACGAGTCACGGCATGCATCAAAAGAAAAAAAAGCATGGCCATTGATGAAGAACATTGCGACGCTACGGATGCACACTTCACAAGCCCGTTACAAGAACCAAGACTGCGTTGATCCTCTGCAGGTTCACCGGCCCAACCGTGGTACAATGATATCACTTTGGATGGGTAGCTCCCCATTATACCCCAACGCCATGCGCTATCGACCCTATCTCTACTGACAAACAGCGTGCAAAAGTGCTCTGATGCACAACGTACCTTCTGGTCACTGCTCACTGATTCTGACACATGACAACAGTTTGCACGTTGAAGACAAAGGGGCCCTCTGTAGAATATGAACCATGCTCTGTCTTCTAGACCTTGCCGAATGGTTATGAAGCAGACTTGTTCATCGTTCTGCATTTCTGTATTGCTTTGCATTGTGACTGTTTTTAACATGAGTTCTCTTTTTGTTCACACCATTGACTGGGATTTCATCTTCATTTTCCCATGGTACGATTGTCATGTGTGGGTTACACGGGCCAACCATCCAAGTCAAAAGCACACAAGAGGAGAGCTTGACTTTGGTCTGCACAACTCTGTAGTCTGTTTGAAGCTGTCAAACGTCCCTTAACTGTCGATCTACTTTCGATGATTTTTCTAGGGACATCATAGTGTTGTCAAATTTGGTTGACGAGGTCTTCTTGGGACTTTGATCATCAGCACATGCGCCAATCTCGACATTGCAGCATGCTTGCGTATCAGTGAGCATTGCACAACATAGTGTACAATTGCATATTAGTAGCAAGTACACATGGTTCACCATAGAAACTTACGCTGTTTGAAGGGCCTGGACTTTCGACACGTGCAGGCGGACTTGTGAGATATGAGCGTGTTGGTGACATCATGCGTCGCTGCAAACGGAGGTTGTATTGAAAAAGTGACTCTCATGAATGATGGACCTGCGTGTGAAATATTTTGCTACCATTGTCATCTTAGTTGAGAACGTACCTTGTTAGTGCGTAGAGGAGGGTGCACTTCAAGCAAGTTGTACGTCTGTTGTGCATTGGAGCTGTGGATTTGAACTTGTGCTAGATTTTCCTCACTTGTTAGGTACATGCAGTTGCGAAGATACGAGCGCATGTGTGATGAGCGTAGCTTTTCGTGCAGGCAGAAATTGTGCACATGGAGATGGAGTTACCTTCGTGTGCAGCCAGAAGTCATGGAAGTTGTGTTCAGCTTCTGCCAACAACTTTTGCACTTGTTCATGGCTCTCGCCCTTCAGCATGGGTACTGTCCTCCCTCCCAAGAGAAACATTTGGGCTTGTGGTCCCACGACTGTAGCTCTTTCAGGATGTGCCTCTGCATATGGAACATGCATGGTTTCACCATAAATATGATCCCCTTAGATGACACCTACACCGAAAAATGGAAGACTGTGTGACCTATTGACTCACCCGCAGTATGCAAAAGTACAGTCAGAATGCCTTCCTCTGAGGTGAAAGTTCCATGCTCAGTGCACTCGTACTTCTCGTTGAGCAAGTCAAAGTAGATCTCGCACTGGCATGCTGTGCCATCTGGCATGCGTTGCGTGCACTGGGTGATCTCGTTGTACTGCAGGTTGGTGACCTTTGCACTCATTTTCACGATAAGAGTGTTCACGGAACTGTTCTTCAGGAACATCCACGTGTAGTTGAACCTGCACGCAATGTTGTGAAATGTGATTGGCATGTCTAGGATGCTTGACAACGTTTGCACTTGTTATTACTATTGTACCCCAACACAAACTCACTTACAGATTCCGTGCATTGTTGGTAGCTCGTCTCTGTCTACTCCTTCCCTCACAATGTTGAGCAGGGCTTTGGCCATGATCTCATGGATTGTGGATCTGCAAAGTGGAAGTTCGGCGAAGAGTGCATGTATGTATACAAATACGCACCTTATGTATACACAAGGGACATGGTCTACCATACTCACCCACGGCCAGCCTTCAGAGTACCATCTTTGTAGTACATCCCGTTCATGGCAACCACTATGTCGTTGTTCAAGTACTGCTGAATCTCAGGCGTCAGAGCGCCCCACACAAATCTGATGAGCACCATGTCATCTGCAAACATGATGAGATCCTGCTTCGTTGCGGCCGAAACCTTTGTTGCATCCAAAATCCCAACTGTAAGACCAACCTGCAGTGACAAGGCAAGTGATGTCAGTTGGTATCACTTATTCCGAGTGTTTATGTCCCATTGGGGAAATAATGCATGTTCTTACTGGCGATCGTTTTGGTGGAATGAAACGTTTCAGCGAGGGGCGCATCATGTCATTGTTGAAAATGGCGGTAAGGACTTGGTCCACCTTGCCTTCGACAAAGGTGCTTGGCACTGTGTATGACTCGCCCATTGTCCAGTTGAGGATGCACTCTTGGGCAACACTGGTGTACCTGCAACATCCAGAGGATCATCATGATGCATATCCATACACTTGATGTACATAGATGCATATTTGTCATTTCCACGTACAGTTCCCTCGTGGATGACGTGGTTGTGTTGTACACATCGTACATCTTCCACCTCAGCCAGCTTTCCGCGAAAGATTCTGCCATGTACTTCTTAATTGTTCCGGAGTACTCTCCAGGAATGATGATTGTAGGTACCTTCATGTCGATAACCCTTCTAGAAGTGTCGCGAGATAGATGCGGGGGTCAAGCTGGGCTTTGTCCCTCATGGGAAGATCCACGTTGATGACCAGGGCGTGAAGATGAAAACGCCTGAAACGCGGTTGCAGTTCTGCAATGGTTGCGAGTCGCGACTGCACATGAATAATGACAATGTGTGAATTTGATATTGAGAAATATGATGAAACACGACAAACGTAAGAGTGAGAATTTTGTATAACTTACATCTTTGCGCATATGGTCGATTGTTTGCAAAGGCACTGCACATAGCAACATTACAACGCTGCCCACATGATTCGTACCAGCTTACAACAATATCATGCTGAAAAGGGAAGTCACAATGTCGTACCTGGATATGGGTGATCCCTTGTGCCAACCCTCCACGTTTGTCCACACTTAGTACAAAGGGAAAATGGTCTGAGTAGAACGTTTCTTGTGGGTGGACTGTCATGTGGACACTGTGTACATTCGTCTACACATGGTCAATAATGGAGCCACTCTCATGAGTTGCACAAGTGATCAACATCTGAAAATCCCTGTCTTTCAGAAATTGGTGACTCTTTGGTATCGCAATCTCCGTGTGAATGATGAAGTCACCTACAAGGACAAGTGGGAACGAACCTGAGGTGAAGTTTCGGAGAAATTCGAACAGTGGCTTCTCTGCTGAAGAGGGAGAGCGATAAACTGGGCAGAAAATTACTGGCATTGTTGGGAAGATCCATTCACACCATGACATAGCATCAATCCTGCTCCACTGTTTTCATTCATAGCTCTCGTGTACGTAGTTGCGACAAGTATTCCTCCAACCTCACCGAAAGAATAATGCGCAGTCTTTCCGCGTACACTGTCATGTCAATGAGCATGGCTGTTGTGATGATGTGTTTCAGTGAGAATGATAGTGTCTGCATGCACAAGACGGTGGAGGAAATTGTGCCCATGCTTTCCAAGACTTCGAACATTGTGGTAGTACACACAGAACGATGATGGAGTACACAGATATTCGAGGCGCTGCAAACGCGGCGAGTGCACTCTCTGTCGTAACCGCTCCATTTCTGAAACAACCTTTGAAGACACGTTGATGTTGTCACTATTGTACTCTGTAAGATGGATGAATTGTGCATCAGAAAACTTGCTCATAGCAACATAGTACATGTGCTCTGGTACAAAGGAAGACAAGTCGACCACTGTATCCTCTGTGAAAGTGCATCCTTGTGCTTTGTGGACAGTAATTGCATTTACATGGGCAAGTGGAAACTGCCTTCGCGACACTTCAAAACTGTCGTTGTTCTTCATTTGGAAGGTTTTTTCTACTCGTTTGATGGGTGTCCAATTGGAATTGACACCTTCTTCCATTGTAAGTTGTGCATACTTCAATCGTTGCTTCTGTCCAATGACATCGTTTGGAAACTCCACCCAGAATGTAAGCACCTCATTTCTAACAAGGCTTGAATGATGAAGGATGCCTGTCGCCCCGTTCACTAAGCCATCACTCGTGTCCATGTTCAAAATAATTTGAACACGACACCCTATGTACAAATGAAGAGTCTTACATAGATTTGCTGTATATCGTCTGTCGTCACCTGCTTCATCCAACGACTGGTGACCACGACTCCCATCGTCATGGCTGATGCATGCATCACATGCTTGGCAAACAAATTTGGAACTGTGCACTCTGTCGTACAACATCTTGTTGTGTGTGTTGACCTTTTCGTTTGTTGTGAAAAGGTACAACATGTTGGTCATGTCAACTTTCTTCCTTTGGTCAATAAGCATAGCTAGGAAAAAGTCATGATCTGCCACTGTGCACCTGTTTTCACGGAGACGGTTCAAAGAATTTGCAAAAAACTGATCATTTTGTCGCTTGACAGTCTGCAACTCGTACAGTGTCATACTAGCCCATGGGAAAAATGTCGACTCAGATGCATCTTCCTCTACAACCAGGGTATCATCAAAAGGTTCAAACGGGTACCCATCCAGTACCGGTTTTAGTTGATACAAGTCACCCACAAAGACGATATGTATATTGGGAAAGGAGCCATCTGACTCAGTTTCAGGTCCACAAGAGCAAGTTCCAGGAAACTACTAGATGTCTGGTCCGATCGTCAATCCGACTTCACCACTTCAGCTGGCAAAATGTCTACGGTCCATGTCTCAGGCCGATCCAACGGTCGGATTGAGAGATATGAATTTTTGAAGTTTTTGGGGCCATAGACCGCCGGTGTCTGGGTGACCATAGGCGATGGCTCCATGCCTTAGCCTGAGGAAAAAAACCGGGCAAGAGGTCCAGGGTCAAGACCTGATGGGAGAAATATCCAAAAAGGTCCTAGATTCTTGGATTGCCTTGTCAGAGTGTGCTGACTAGGAAAAAGGTACCTCTCCTTACTTTTTAGGTGAGTTAAGATCCTTGTGTGCTAGCCATGGACACATGGCGATTCTCCATGGGATTGTGGGTTAGGTGACCACTAGGAGTGTGCCATGAGAGCATTTTCTAGCTCTCTAGGTCGTGTGTGAATGGTCAGCCTGATTACTAGGCTGATTTCCTCTCTTGTGTGAGATTATGGACTCTAGTTATGTGCCTTAGCCTCAATGGCTAAGTGGTATGGCTTGTGAGAGGGCTGACTTGCCCAAGCTCTAGCTCTATATGTAACCCCATCATTTTGAGTGATTCAATAACTATTCTTCAGTACAACTGATGCCCTTTCAGTCCCACATACCCGCTGCTCTAAGGCTCCCTCTCTCCTCCAGATCCAACATTTGGTATCAGAGCCAAGTTTGAAGCAGTATATGTGGCCACAAGCTCACGTAACCAGCAGCAGTAGCAATCTGGACAGCAGAGAGGCAAGAAGAAAGGCAAGTACCACTATTTCCAGAAAGAGGGGCACTACAAGAAAGAGTGCTTCAAGTTCAAGAGGGACCAGAAGGATCAGCAGCAGCAGTAGCAAAAGTAGCAATCTCCACACCAGCAACAACAGCAGTCACAACAGCGCCAGCAGCAGCAGCAGCAGCAGCAGAACCAGACCGGCGTGCGCCATGTTGGCAACATGAACGTGGCCAAGGAGGTGCGCGACCACCTCTTCATGGCGAAGTCTGACATGTCGCAGAAGGAGAAGGCGGATCTGGCGTGGTACAAGGACTCAGGGTGTACCAAGAGCCTGACGCATCACAATGAGTGGTTTACGCAGTTGCTCTCCATTCCCCCCCGACCGATTGCTTTGGGTGATGATTGGGTGGTGTATGCTGAAGGGATTGGGATTGTGGAGATGTGGTTGGAGATCCCACGTGGCATTGAAGTGGGAGTGTTCCATGGCGTGCTGTATGTACCTGATGTTGCGTTCAACCTTCTCTCAGTGTCCTCTCTCACCAACACAGGACTGCGAGTCGTCTTTGACGACGACTATGGCTACATCCTTGACAAGGAAACGGAAGAGGAGTTGGCCAGGTCGGTGAAGGAAGGTGACATGTACCGCCTGTTGGGGGCGACCAAGATCCTGCGCGAGCAAAGTCTTGCAGCAGTGGTACAGGCCACAGATGGCAAAATATGGCATGCGTGCTACGGCCACATCGGCATGTGTGCCTTGCAGCAACTTCAAACAAAGCAGATGGTGCGTGACTTGCCCACCATCTCTAACTTTGAGCAGTAGTTGTGCATCGGCTGTTTGGAGGGGAAGCAGTATCGCGAGGCGTTCTCCGGAGCAGGGGAGCTTGCAAAGGAGGTGCTGGATCTGGTCCACACAGACTTGTGTGGCCCGATGCAGCCCGAGAGCTTTGGAGGCTCTAGGTATTTTCTCACCTTCATTGATGATTTCAGCCATTATAGTGTTGTGTACTTCCTTTCCTCCAAGGACCAGTGCTTTGACAGGTTCAAGGAGTTCAAGGCAATGGTGGAGAACCAGACTGGCAAGAAGATCAAGGTGTTGCGCAACGACCGCGGTGGAGAGTACGTGAGCAAGGAGTTCCAGGACTACCTTGCAGCAGCTGGCATCAAGGCACAGCGTACCGCGCCATACTCGCCGTAGTAGAACGGTGTAGCAGAACGCGCCAATAGCACCATCGTTGAGTTGGCGCACTCCATGCTGCACGCGGCTCGGCTCCCATATGACTTTTGGGCCGAAGCAGTGAGCACTGTGGTGTACATCTAGAACCGCAGTCCAACTAAGGTGCTGGAGGAGATGACACCGTACGAGACGTGGCTTGGCAAGAAGCCGAGCGTGGGTCATCTTTACGTGTTTGGCAGCTTTGCACACATGCACGTGCCAAAGGAGAAGCGGTAGAAGTGGGACGCGAAGAGCGCACAAATGCTGATGATAGGCTATGATGTGGCAAGCAAGGCCTATCGCCTCTACGAGAGGGATACAGGCCACGTCATCATCTCTAGGGATGTCATCTTCAACGAGAGTAACGTCATCGGTACCAACATCATCTGCAAAGAGGCTGCAGAACCAGCAGCTGACGAGGTAGTGGGAGCAGATATCCTTCCTGACCTAGTCTCTCCTGATCCTTCCTCTATTGTGACGGTGGGAGAATCACCCTACTCTCCCATGTCAGATGCAGCAGATACAGCTGCCTCATCGGCAAAAGCAGAGGAGGGAGATGCAGCACCAGCAGTAGCAGTAGTTGTGCCAGCAGCACCGCGCCAACCGCCCATTAACGCTCCAGCACCAGGTCGCAAGTACCCTCTTAGGGTGCGCTACAAGCCTGGTGAGCGCGGGCATTTCTGGATGCTGTAGAAACCAGAACAAATGAACGTCGTAGTTGCAGCAGATTCGGATGAGCCATCATCATACAAGGAGGCCATGGCTGCACCAGATGCAGCAGATTGGGCGCAATCCGTGCAGCGGAAGATACAGCCGCAGCTGGACAATGGCACATGGGAGTTGACTGAGCGTCCACCTAGACGCAAGGTGATCAAGTGCAAGTGGGTGTTCAAGAAGAAACGTGGAGCAGATGGCAACCTGGAGAAGTACAAGGCGAGGCTGGTCGCCAAGGGCTACTCGCAACAGGAAGGCATCGACTACACGGAAACATTTGCTCCTGTTGCAAAGTTTTCCTCTATGCGCATGCTCCTTTCTTATGCAGCGGCTGAGGACTTCGAGATTCACCACATTGATGTCAAGACAACTTTCTTGAACGGTGACTTGGAGGAGGAAATCTACATGGAGTAGCCGGAGGGATTCGTCATGGATGGCTAGGAGAACCTGGTTTACAAGCTGCAGAAGTCGTTGTACGGCCTCAAGCAAGTGTCGCGTGCTTGGAACCAGAAGTTGGATGCGGCGCTGCAGTGCATGGGATTTGAGCGCAACGAGTGTGACTACAGCGTGTATTGCTTGCAGCATGAGCATGAGATCCTCATCATCATTGTCTATGTGGATGACATGCTCCTCCTTTCCAACAGCATGTCTTCACTAAAGGAGTTCAAGGAGGCCATGCAGGAGCGCTTCCAGATGTCTGATCTTTGGGAGGCATCATACTTCCTTGGCATCCAGATCACGTGTGACCGCAAGTCACGCTCTCTCTCGCTACAGCAGAGTCGCTACATCAAGGACATCCTACAGCGGTTCGGCATGGCAGAGGAAAAACCCATCGGCACGCCACTTGAGACGCGACAGTACCTCATGAGCTTCAGTGGAGAAGCAGATGCAACTGAGCGGCAGAAGTACCAGAGAACCGTCGGCAGTCTCATGTACCTGATGGTGGCAAACAGGCCGGACCTCGCACAAGCTGTGAGCGCTATGAGCCAGCACATGGCTAATCCCGGACCTGAGCACCAGAAGTCAGTGAAGCGGATCTTCCGCAACCTTGCTGGAGCCATCAACATCGGCATCACCTACAACGGCAACAACAATAGTATCATCGGCTACACAGAGGCAGATTAGGCTTCAAACCCTGAGGACTGCAAGTCCATCTTTGGACATGTGTTCCTCATGAATGGCGGGGCCATCAGCTGGTGCAACAAGCGGCAGGTGGTCGTGGCCACCTTAAGCACGGAAGCTGAGTACGTCTCTCTCAGCTTTGGAGCGAAGGAAGCAGTTTGGCTTCAGCGTCTCATGGCAGATATGAGTGGGATTACAGCAGTTCCAATTCCTGTGCACGTTGACAACCAGAGCGCAATCACACTCACCAAGAATCCTAAGCACCATGCACACACCAAGCACATTGACATCGCATATCACTTCATCAGGCACATGGTGCAGGAGGGTGCTATCAAGCTAGAATTTACTCAAACCAGCAAGCAGGTCGCTGATTTTTGTACCAAGCCTATGACTCGTGAGAAGCAGCAGTTCTGCATGAAGGCATGTGGACTCAGCCCACTCTGACTATGGCAAAGTGGAAGATTGTTGGGAAAGGAGCCATCCGGCTCAGTTTCAAGTCCATAGGAGTAAGTTCCAGGAAACTACCACATGCCTGGTCTGGTCTTCAATCCGACTTCACCATTGGAAAGATCGGCTGGCAAAATGTCTACTGTCCAAGTCTCAGGCCGATCCAACGGTCGGATTGAGAGATATGAATTTTCGAAGTTTCTAGGGTCATGGACCGCCGGTGTCTGGATGACCATGGGCGATGGCTCCATGCCTTAGCCTGAGAAAAAACAAAAGGACAAGAGGTCCAGGGTCAAGACCTGATGGGAGAAATATCCAAAAGGTCCTAGATTCTTGGATTGCCTTGTCAGAGTGTGCTGACTAGGAAAAAGGTACCTCTCCTTACGTTTTTGGTGAGGTAAGATCCTTGTGTGCTAGCCATGGACACATGGCGATTCTCCATAGGATTGTGGGTTATGTGACCACTAGGAGTGTGCCATGAGAGCATTTTCTAGCTCCCTAGGTCGTGTGTGAATGGTAAGCCTGATTGCTAGGCTGATTTCCTCTCTTGTGTGAGATTATAGACTCTAGTGTGTGAGGCTTAGCCTCCATGGCTAAGTGGTGTGGCTTGTGAGAGGGCTGACTTGCCCAAGCTCTAGCTCTATATGTACCCCGTCATTTTGAGTAATTCAACAACCATTCTTCAGCACAATTGATGCCCTTTCATTCCCACATGCCCGTTGCTCCAAGGCTCCCTCTCTCCTCCAGATCTAACAATGTACACCACCAAAAGGCAAATCTATGCCTTTTACTTCTCTCATTCTGTGATCCAGTAAATGCATTAGCCGACGACCAACCATCGACACTTCATCGACAATAATGAACTGTACACAACCTAGCTCACATGCCAGCACATGTCGAGATTCGGAGGACAGAGGTAGGTAAGCTCCTTTTCGAGTGCTCAATTTCATCGAATGATGAATGGTGAACCCATTCACATTGAAGGAAGCAACTCCGGTTGGCGCGAGCTTCAACACCTTGAGCAACGTGTGTTCTGAGTTTGGTGTAGCATTGTAGAAGCGTAACAAACGCTCATACAACGCATGCACCACCGTTGACTTCCCTACACCAGCGCCTCCTGATAGGAACAGTCGAACAATGTCTTTTCCAGAACGTACAATGTGCATGATGTCATCCACAACAGCACGCTGCTCGGAGTTTAGTTTGGAATTCATGAGAAAAAAATCTTCGTCACTCTTTGCCTTGTCTGCAAACATGTGACGGCCAACGTGCTCAGAATTGGGACCACTTTCATGTTTTGTCAAAACAGTGCCTTTTCTGTCATTGTCCATTTCATTGTGGCATGACCTGAGAGCACTTTCAAAATCACACAAAATTGTTTCCCATTTGGACGACTTTGGAGAATATTCCTCAATCTTCTGTGGAATGATCCCTTTGTTTGCCAAAAATGAAGATGTTACAAACTGTACAGTGAGGTCTTCCTCATTTTGGAAATGAACAAAGAGGAATACCTTTTCGCGTTTGTACTCGTAGTCATCCCTCTCGGACTGGTAATTCGAATCGCACAAATCGCACAATCTTTGGGACCTTTCGTATGCGATACAATGCCATTGAGTCATACAGCAACTCACTGTCTGTACTAACGATGTGTCATCCAATGGCCCCTCCTTTTCAGAACAGTCCACGTCCACATCGTCACCAAACTCCTCTTCCTTCTCGTTTTCTGCAGTCATCAGTCATGTGCTTTGCCTTTTTCCGGTACGTATACTTTGACAACAAGTCTGCCAAGCATTCGTTCTCAAGCTCGATTGGCCGTCTCTCGTACTGGGAGACAGCGGCATACGGTATGAACACATCTAAGAAGATGGGTCCAATTTTTCAAGTTCCGCTCTAGGCTTCACAACAAGAAGTCGTTTCTCACGGGGGCTTGTGTTTATGAACACAAAGGACCGACTTGAGAACCTCAATGGCAATCCAGTCATTAAGGTCACTGCCTCCTGGGCACTGACCTCTTGATCATGGATGAGAGAATTGCCAACTTTATGTATCACACTCCGAACATTCTGTGAGCACTCCTCTTTTTTCAAAACATCCATTACAGATTTGAGCATGCGGATCATGATCCTGTTTCCTTTACACGTGTATGAAACAATGTAACTTGCCACTGCATATGGATGTATGCACATCTGTATGTCCATGTTGGCCTGCCAAAGCCTCAAGACATCTGGGTTGAACGGGTTCACATTCTGATGCATTGGCATCCTTTTGTACAGTAGGGTCGCCTTTTTGAGAGATGAGTGTACACTACGAACATATTCAATTTCAGAAAGCTGAAGAAAATCGTCAAAGTCAATGTCACTGGTTACTTTTTTTAGTGTTGCAATCATACTTGCATACACTCTTTTGTAATGTTTTCTCTCTATAGTTAAGGTGCTCTCATCAAGAGGAAGAAGAATGACAGACTTATCAAAAGGTGGCTTTGGAAAGCCAAACGCACATGTTTTAGAGCCTTTTTTCTTGCGACAGCGGTATGTACACTTGTGCACTTGGAGGGACTGTAGATTGGTCTGTAAAAAGTCAATGTTTGTGGATATATATATTTATCCACAAATTCATAAACTTTTTCAGGGGACTGGGACTCCAGGTCTGGGGCATCCTTCACCCACAGAAAGACATGACAGTGGGGACTTCCACGGTATTGGAATTCCACAACCCCAAAGTAATCGTCCACATGACCGAGTGGTCCATTTTCTGTGGCGATAACATTCTTTAAAAAAGAATGACGACAGTGGTGAAATTATCGTGAAGGTGACACTCGGTCATCTGCAACAAGCTTCGTCCTCTTCTGAAATTGGAGCACATCAATTTCACCGCGTGACAAACCTTTTCCTGCAACTTTCGACAATATGCCCAACAGTTCAGGCCAGCGTGTGTCAGCCATACTCAGAGAGAAGAAAAACGTTGGGTTCTGTTTTTTTCTGCCTCAAAAATGAAAATAGGTCCTTCTTGTTGTCGTCCCAATATGCGATGGTTCCCCGCATCCTCTTGAACTCGTTGAAGATAAGGTTGTTCTCCAACAACCTACTTCTTGCCTCACTGTTTTGAAGATCGCCCGCAGTAATCCTCTTCTGGAACAACTGTCTTGCCCAAAGCGACATAGTGTCACGTACGTTCAACATTTGACAGACATAGAACTTGAAAAAAATGTTGTCTGGTCTTTGGGCAAATCTACGCTCACGATTAAACAATTCCCACTTTACCACTTTCCGGTAAGGTACCGAGCAGTCCGGTTTTGGACCACTAAAATTGAGGACAATATTCCCAGATCTTCTTTGTCCACCAAAGAGTGATGGAAAACACAACTCCTCCATGTCATTCCGAGACAGAATGTGACAAGGAGTCTTTCCCTCACATGGTGCTGTGATGACATGTCCTTTGGACATTTCCTGGAACAATGGAATCCTAAAGTACATCGTTTGGTCGACTTGATCATCTTCAAAATGAGAACGCTGCCTCAACTTCGTCTTGGGATGATGATGCATGATCCTCAGTCGTCTCATGTTGTGCTTCACGGTGCACATGTTCTCCAAGTTCCGACACAAGCTTTCCAACTTGTGCACTTGACATCTGAACCCCCAACCTTGCAAACATGGGTGAGTTGTCCATCAGCCATTGCAATGCTCTGACAACAATCCCTGGTCGGACACTGTCGGACCACACACTGCCATAGTACAACATCTTGCATTTGAATGCAAGGCAAACTGTCTCTGACATGGTCAATGGGCACGGCAACTTAGTAATGACATCAACAACATCCAAAGGGACAGTTGTGACCGCTCCTCGTAAACCCTTCTACCGTCCTTGGTTCAACAGTACAATGTTCATGAATGGCACAAAAGGACATACCAAACATTCCTCCAATGATGACAGGGATGATAACTCTGTAGGAACTGCATTCATACTGAAGTTGTCCTTCACTCCAAATGGCGCAGTTCCGCCCCGTTTTGAGACGGCAGCACAAACAGAACAAAGTAATTCATTACAACTGGACCCTTCACGCATGTGACATCTAAAACACATGTCGCACAATGTACATGGTGTACATGGTCCATCCAACATCTCACGCAAGTAGGCATCAACATCCATCCTCCTACCTGTATGTAGTGTACATTCCCGGCGTTCATCGGTTATCAAAGCATGGAAGAGCTCATTTCGAATGAGCTGGCCATTAACCACGAACAAATGTTGAAGCTTTGGAAAATTGGCTCTTGGGCGGAACATCAATCCACCGAGCGAGAAGAGCAAGTATTCGCGAACAACCGCAGCAGAAGTATGACTAAAAAAGCCGTAAAAGTGTTGGTTCAAAACCTGACACTTGTACTTTATATCACGTTTCGACTTCACTTTGTACACACCCACAAACTTCGTGGATGTCGACTCATAGCACAGACTGAAATTGTCCTTCACCTCCTTCTCAATCTCACAATACAGTGTTTCCTTTGACGTGAAACGACGACGTTTCATCACTGGTTCGCCATTCTCTCGTTCACTGCTGGAAAAGTAGACTCAGGGCCTGGTCGATTCTGAGGACCACCACTTGACTCCACAATCGTTATTGTACTCAATGGGACATTCTCATTCAGAACATCCAACAGTAATGAAGACAACTTCCCAAGTGCTTTTGTTCGTCCGCTTGAAGAAATCTTGCCTCCAACACGCGATACTGTAGGTACACGTTCGGTATTCATATTCGTCCAAGGACGAAGGTGGGCGGCATGTTCGCTTTCATGCGACAAAAGATCCAACCCAACAGAAAACTGAAGCATCATGTCATTCGGAAGATGTGAGGACCTGTGGTGCTCTCTTCGTATGAAACATTGCGACGTTACCTGAGTCCCATACAGAACGTCATCATTATTCGACTGAAGTATGTTAAAATGGTTCCCATTGTACTTCAGATGTACACTTGGGTCAAAAATGGTAGGTGAAAAGAAAACACGATGGAAAACCCGGACATCACTCTGCCACACAAAAAAAGTTTGTCTGTACAAGACTACAGCTACCAGCAGTTCACCAAAGGACCCCCATGTCCCATCTGTATAGATATAGTTCATGTTTGCCTGTCTACTATCCCAAGTCCGTCGATGGCTTGTACCTAACGGCACACTGAAGCCATTGAAATGAATAGCTGCAAAACGAGCTATCTCAATGCGTACGTCCATGTGCTTTTCTTCACATCCATGTATGGCCACAGATATAGCTCGAAACATGCAATTTCCATCGCCACGAATACCAACACATTGCATGTGCCAGGGACATCCAAACAAAGCAGGTCTCATGTCATACAGCGACAATGGTCGCTGAAGCCTGAATACGCCATGTGCAACAGAACAGATATGTGTTGGTCCAGATCGATGATAATCTTGACAATCGCCATCTCTATCATCTGCCTCGTCCAAAACCTCTGGCGGAAAAAGCATGTGTGTACAGTGTGCAATGTTGTCGCTCAATTAGTGAACTAAGTGAATACTTTGTTGCACCACAGTGAACTTCCTTCCACAAGCATCCTCATCCCTTACCAAAATGTCAAATTGACACTCAGCACACACAATGTGAAAACATGCGGACGTCACACTGCCATACCCACACTTAAACATGAGGGTTTGATCATTGTGCCACACAAACATGGCACAATCCATCATTGCACAGAACAACATCTCTGTCAACCCACCCCATACACCAACATTACCCATGAAAGCCACATACGACCGTGCATTACGACAATGGAAGCCATGCGCAGCTGAAAAGGAATGTTGAACAATTTCGAAATCTTCAATCGTAAAGTCCACAACCTTCTCGCGTACTTGCATGTGCTCGTCTTCTGTACCAAACAACATCCACAAGAAACATCGGAACAATGAGTTCCCATCTAATACACAAGCCTTCCTCTTCATCACAAAAGTTACATTCTCACCGTCACATCCACTTGGTACAGTAATTGCCTCCAGCCTTCCGCGTGATGCTTCTGCCGCCATCGTCACACGCGATGTCCGAGTGCCACTGACCACCCGCTGTTAACACACAAAATTCCACATATTGCAATGAGGACAACATCCACGACACACCACAAGCGGAGCGAAACACAGAGCAACCATTTGCGGCAACGGGAAACACAACGTACTGTAGAATGCGAAACGAGCCAACCTCGCGAAAAGGAAAAGTAAAACAAGGTCCGCGTCGGCGTCTCGTTGGATACACTTCGTCCTTGATGCCTGGGACTCAAAACAGTTACTTTTAAGATGAATTCATCAACGATATGTATACAATCCTCATGACACGTGGAGGTCGGACAGACACACCTCAGACAACTTCACGGAATGTTGAATATGTAGAACCAAATGCCGTTGCTCACTTTAGTTACGTCCACACCCTACACAAGGCAGCAGGAACACTCAGCGCATTGCATTCGTACTTTCTTCTACAGCAGTGTGCCAAAGTCCCTGTGTGCTTACGTACCTTGCACGCGACGGGAGGGACCAAAACAGACGGCCTCGACTTTCAATGTCCTTAGAGCGGACGAGCTCCGCCAACGGCAGGAGTCACGCAAGCACGCTGCATGCCAAAAGGATAGTAACAATGCCAACATTGGACTATATGCTTCCTTGACCTCGACTACGAGCCGTTATACTTCCTTCCACAAATCCCAAACTGTCTTCGAAACTACATAACACTACCAGTATACCAGACGCACAATCCTTGCACATGGGCTGCCCACAATGTTACGTACATGAACACCATATCGTCACACCGTGACGTAGACATATACAACTTTACCAAAAACGAAGTTGCGTTCCATCAACCTCCATCGTTAACTTCCTTTACCAGGCTCTCGTCCTACATCGAGCGTATGAAATCCAAAAACCTCGGACTTTCGGTACACCATATGTAGTAGGTCCTCAACATATTTAACAATGAACAACACCGGAAACTTTCGAGCGAATGCAGCAACAACCTACCCAGGTGTCTACTAAGGTATGGCACGATTCCGCAAATGGCAAACTGATGTGTACACATCCCTCGCGAAAAACACCCGGAATGCCCCAGATCATCGCACGTCGTAACACCTACCATCATATAGTCCATGTAAGTCAGAAATCAACGTAGAGGTCAGTGCTCGCCTACCCAAAACACGACGTTTGGTCGACCACTACCGACACGCGAGACAATCTGGCCACACCGTGTAAACACGAGTAACTCCCAATAGCCTACCGCAAGTGGATGCCACTCCACACCATATAATTCCATTTACCAATGTTGGAACCCATGTATGTCATTCACACACCTCTCTCAATAGTGCACCGGACCACCACCAAACTATGTTCAAATCCACAAGGTTGCACGGACAAATCCCTCACCATTTTTATCAAATCCGATGTCCGCATCTGTCCGCTTTCAAGAACCACGACGGACGACACGTCGGACGTTATGTTCAATGACGGCCACACATGATCGACACGCCACACCATACGGCACACCGCCTATGCAGAATATCATTCCACTGTAATGTTTTCACCCGTTTGTGAATGCAACCTCCGTCAAGAACGTTAAAACCGGAGCTTCACGAAGGAACCATTTTTAAAACAACTTTAAGTCCCTCGTATGACGGACATCGCAGAAATCTGACGGTAACAGCAATACGTTCACCGGGCACACGTCAAATGTCGATCAACAGTCTCCACCTTCAATGTCGTCGGACTTTGCATGACATGTACAACCTACTCAGCAATCCATTGTGACAACATCAACCGGACACCATCGCTCCACACTTCTGCAACAATGTCGTTACCGTACGACTCAAGTCCACCTTGGCACCCGAGCACGTCATTGGACAGCAACTGCTGCCACGTCGAACCTCATCTTCTGTCACAACCAAAAAATATTGGGGTCCCCCCCCCCTGTACCTTTCATTTCTCAACACATACATCACCGGACAACTCAACCGAGAAACCCTACTCATCCCGACGGGAGACTCGTAATCCCAAGCAGATCAGCCATCAGACAACGGACGACGTCGCCATCACCCTTCTACTGAACCTTGTACAACTAAATCCATGTATGCTCATGTACAACTTCACACAAGAGTGATGTGCACATGATGATCCAACTACATCCTCCTGAACAACTGTCTGGTTTCCACCTTTATACTTCCGTACGATCATCAACTCTCGGTACACCACTGCGATGACGACCAAACACCTCAAGATCGCCCTCCTGATGCCATAGACATCATTGTGGTTAGCGCCCTGAATGACAACGACTGCACATGCACACATTTAGGCACGAAATGTCGCACCTCCGCCCACAACCGAAGGTGCCGGCGGCCTTGCGGCCACCTCGTGGCCGCAAATGTCGCCCCTCCTCCCGTCAGTTGGTGTGCGGAGTGTCTCACGACTACCGCTGCCGCCTCCTCCGCAAGACCACGCATGGCTCCAATCATGCTACCTCTCCCGACGATGCCACACGACCCAGACCTGCTGCTGATGGACGAGGATGGCTTCACGGAGGAAGTCAGCCTGTGGGATGAGCGCATCGCAACCTTCCTAGCAGATGAAGCTCAGAATCCACAACTACCGCCAAGAACACGTGTCCAACCATACATCGAGGTATGTGGAACAATATACTCATATGCAAATGTAAACTGTTGCTCGTCCAGCTTCACTTCTAGCATCTACATCCGTTATCGCCATGTTTCTACAGGACAGACATTCAACGAGCCTACTCAAGATACAATGCTTGCACCTTCTGCCATATACTACACCTGTTGCATCCAGTACATCAACAGCACCGCAATCCCTGGCAGGAACCTGAAAGGGAAACATTACCCTTATTGGTACTTCTCTGCAACAGAGCTGTCTAGTACAGGCTTTTGTAGAGATGATAGCTTCCTTTGGATGGTGGCAGGACCAACGTTAGCTATGCTGAAGACAAGAAAGGTTTCTGAACGAACACAAAACCCCAGCTGGATTCGCAGGCTCGCACAAAGACAACTTTGGACCAGTATGGAAGACCACATAACAGGTCTCGATGATCTTTCTTAGAAACCAGCACACACCTCACTGTATCGGTGCAATTCCATGAATATCAATGTGCATTCAACTTGTCTCTCTCTCTCCCTCCCTCTCTCTCCCTCTGTTTTTCCTAAATTTCTGTTTGATTCTATGCAATTACATCAGCTCTTTCTTGCAGAATAGAACATGGAGGTGGATGACATTGCCCCATGGCATGTGGTGCTTCGTGCATCCGCCATCTACTACATCTGTTGTGAAAAGTACAGCAACCTCATGTCAAAGCCACACGCAGCCTTGGACGGCAAGCACTCACCAATGTGGTTGAATCTCGCAACTCCAGACATGAGTGCCAACTTCTGTCAAGACAAGTCATTCATGTGGATTGTGGCTGGTCCAACTCTTCAAGACCTAAAAAATGGACAGCTAGCTATGTGATCACCGAACCCGGAGTGGTCTTATGCCATCATAGATTCCAGGATTCACCGCACTCTGTTTCAGCGTCCTGCATAGAACCGTTGAATCATGAATTCACATTAACTACTACAAGTCCCTTGCACTCACACAATTCTCAAATTCTGTACTTTTCAAATCTGACACATGGACCTCTCTGTTCACTCTAAATGTTACAAAGGTCCAACAAATGTATGCTCCACATGTCAGCTTTTGCTTATTATCAAGTACTATCTGCCTTGCTTCAGTCTACATCTTCATCATGGAAATATTGCTTCTACATCACTCATGACAATAAACACACAGTAACATAAATATTTCACGTGTTTGTATACAAGAACTAGAAATGCAACACAGATCTATCACTTTGTACTTTCATATACCTTCCTACATTCTTATTTTTCTCTCATTCATGAAAATGAGGATGACCCAACTCTTGGAGACCTCAGAGCTGTGAGCTCACTGGGCAATCACCCAACCCGGAGTGTCCTCTGCCATCATACATGCCAAGATTTCCTGCAATCTATTTGACCATCCTGCATATGACCGTTCAACTATAGAATTCACATCGACTTCTACAAATCCCTTGAACTCAGACATATGTGTAAGTTATCTGCTTCATCCACTCACAAATACTACAGTGGACATGTTCCATCCATTAATGTCCCTTTCACTTCCATGTACTACAATCAGAGTTACACACTTAACCAAATATACAGTTAAGTCTCACAATTGTGTCTGTTGACTCACGATTGCATTCATTTAGGCTCACAACTTCAATGTCTAACAAATCACGCTTCACCATAGACAGTACACATGTATGTAAATGTTCTTCCACTTTGTCTTCAGAACAAACTTGTCACATGGACGTCTAAGCAAAAAAGAAACCAACAAAACCAAAGACATTAGTTCACAACAACACATGACAACCTGACCAACCACTCTGTTACCACACAAGGTTACATCATCCTCCTCCTCTTCCCGCCACGATCTTCACTATCCTCACCCTCGTTCATCTCCTCTCCTTGTAAAAACCTTTCCCCATCACTTCTCAGCCCGTTCTGGCGCTGCACGCCAAGCCGTGTCAAACTGCGCCTCCCATTAGCAGCCGTCCTAGCAGCATCAACCAGGTCCACAAAATTGCCCTTTAATGAACGCTGCACCGTCGCCTGTGCCACCTGCTGTTGGGCAGCACCCAGAGTGTTAAAAAAAATTTCTGCCAAAAACTCCATGACCAGCCCTGCCACCTTCTGCAAACTTGATTGAAAACCCGCAACAGCTACCACTGCTTCCTCACTGACGCTATTTGCCCAAAACAGATATGATGGCGACGGTAGACTCGCAGTGGCATCTCTGTTCCACTGCGTGTTCCAGAAAGTTGGCTCCCACACAAACCCACACAATCACGTAATCGATGGAAACTGTTTGTCGTGAAATCGATGCCACACTCCAGCAGGTTCAGAACCTTTCAGTCCTTGCTTGCGTTGCCTCCACAACACACAGCCATAATGCGCTATGTTGTCCACAAGCATCTCCAACTCCAGGGGCCACACTTGCCCACCCTCAAAATCATGGTACAGGTACGCGTAAAATGTGCTCCCCATGTTCAGGCATCTTCCCCCATAGACAGCAAAGCACCTCACTTGGAACTCCGTGCCAACTGCCTTTGGCACATTGTCTGAAAATCGAACCAAGCCAAGACTGTTATTCAGCAAAACATTCAAAGTCTGCACCTTGATCCTACAAAACAACAAATCTCATGTTAGTCAACACTTCGACATCTGTAAACAACACTCAAGACATGACACAACCACGACAAGCCACTTACGGTATAATTCCCTCCACACGAACTTCGTTCGCTCCAAATGTACCCGATCCATTCAACCGCCGACCTGCATCATGTCCGCCATACACACAGAATCAAATCACACTACGTCAACAACCAACATGTCAAAGGAGGTATGCACTCATGTCCACGTCATGTACATCATTTGCTGCAATAAATACCTTGCATCCTCGCGACATCTTCATCTTCCCATGTCTCTGTCACTTGTCGCTCCAACTCTGCACGAGCCTTCAACTCCCTGCCCGAATCCACACACACCACACGCTTCCGCCTTAATTCTTGCCACTTTCTCTCAAAATCAGACCTCTTCTTCAGGTCATCCCTCCTCTGCACGGCTGCTGCATCTTGCTTCTCCACAAATTGGTCCTCCTGAGCACTTGGAACTTCTCCCAAAACTTGGGCTTGTCGACTCAGCGGAACCTCACACCCACTCTTTCTCCACTCCACCCTCATGTCATGACGCATGAACGAATCCCCTTTGTCCAATCGCTCACACTCTGGCGGGATAGTAAAGAGCTTGTCGCCTACTCTGATCACTGTATTGCAGTCTCGGGAAGCCTCACCCTTTTCCATCATCGGCACTGATTCTCCTTCAAAAATGCCTGCTGCTTCACTCAATTCCACCCACTCCCTCGGATCACGTCCTGTTAATCTCAACGCTTCTGCATGAAATTATTTTCCCTTCTCTGAAGGGGTCACCAAACTGGGAAACGGAGTTGCTTCCACCACATCTTCCACCACACTTTGCTGAAAGGCTTCCACACCATCTCCACGGAGAGGCCACCGGGACACATGGCCAAATGGCGGTGGATCACTTGACACTCGAGCATCCATCGACAGCACACCAAGTTCCTTCCACGACATAACTTTGCCTAGTGTAGCTGCATGTGCCTTTGCAGCATTGATGTCCGAAAACCGTTGAAACGTGTCCCCGTACTCGTCTTCCACCACTTCACCC
Organism: Penium margaritaceum; assembly: GCA_023375785.1. NCBI lineage: Eukaryota > Viridiplantae > Streptophyta > Zygnematophyceae > Desmidiales > Peniaceae > Penium > Penium margaritaceum. Next base: position 19,650 of record SZWC01001274.1, on the reverse strand, counting down.
AATCTGTAACGGTCCAGAGGAGGCATGGCCGCCACCTGTTGCATAGTGTATCCTGTTAGTGGCGTCTCCAAGGGTAAGCGCTCTTCACAAATCCTCCTTGTTCTCATCTTTCTGGCCTTCTTCAAAGCCTCCTCCATATCATCACGATACTTCTTTGCCGCTTCTTCTTCCATCAATCTTCGAGACGCAATTGTTGGCCTTGGCATACTGGTCCCAGGAACTTGGGGAATTCTGCGAACAACGCCGCGGAATGTGCTGGCAGGCGGCCTAGCCTCCTCATCACCTGCGGCTCCTCTCACACTTGCCCCATCGCCTCCCACTTCTGCGGCAGACGGCGATGTGGGATCAGAATCATGACTCCCGCCAACTTGACTACCAACGTCTTCCATGTCTCGCCCGCATAGCATGAAACAAGGACGTCATACTTGAGATGGACGTGTCAACTTCTTCTGAAATACGCCACGTGAAGTCACTTCAGGACGCTGCTCTCCAACCATTCCGCCCGCTCTGCAGCGGGGAGCAAGTGCTCCCCGCTCATGACACTGAACCACATTTATGGAACCCAAACACAAATATTAGCACTCCTCAACGTACTCGTTCACAACCATGAACCGAGCCCTGTCCCTGCTCGAGTACGAACACCACTCCATACATTTTGTATTTTAACGCGTTCACAACAAAGTTCTCTCCATGTCACCTAATATGTAACATTCCTCTTCAGAGTACCTTCATGTCATGTTATAAGTACCACAGACCAGAATTCCTCTTTCCTGTCATTTCAAAAAGTCTTGCTTTAATTACTATGTATACTATGTAACCCATTGCACCCTTGTCTGCAAATTTCCACTTGTTAATTTTTTGTTTGGTCTTGCTTGACTCCTCGAGCGAGCTCGTCGAGCTAGCTCGCTCGAGGAGCTCACTCGTCGAGCGAGCTCGCTCGGCGAGCTCGCCCACGGGCGAGCCTAACGGCTCCCCCCTCACCCTCGCGGACGAGCCGTCGCAGCAAGAAGCTGCACGGCAGCTTCTTGCTGCTGCAACAGTGACGGGGCCAGCTGCTCTTGGCCCCGCAGCTGCTGCCCCTGCTCCTCCGCGTGCTGCTGCTGCCACTCCTGCAGCGCACGCGACAAAGCAGCGCTACAGCTGTTGCTGTAGCTGCTGCCGTCAGCTGCTGCTGCTGCTGCCGTCAGCTGCTACTGCTGCAACTGCTCGCTACTGTTGCTGCTGCTGCAGATGCTGCCCGCCACCGCCGCTGCTGCAACTGCCCGCCATCGTCGCCGTTGCTGTTGCTGTTGCTCGCCGTCACTGCTGCAGCTGCTCGGCGCCGCTATTGCTGCTGTGGCTGTTGGCTGCCGCTACTACCGCTGCACCTACCCACTGCCACTACTAATGTTGCGGATGCTGACCACCACTGCTCCTGCTGCAGCTGCTCACTGCCGGTGTGGCTGCTACCCCCCTCCGTCATTGCTGCTACAGCTGCTCGCCACCGACACACCTGCAGCTGCTCGTAGCCGTTGCTGCTGCTGCAGCTGCTGCTTAGGCTGCTTCCCTCCGCCGCTGCTGATGCAGCTGCTTGCCACTGCAACAACTGCTTTGGGCGCTAATGTGGCTGCTGCCCTCCGCCGCTGCGGCTGCAGTTGCTCTTACTGCTTCTACTGCTACGGCTGCTGCCCGCGGCCGCTACTGTTGCAGGTGCCTCCCGCAGCTGCTGCTGCTACGGTTGCTGTTCTTGCGGCTGCTGTTGCTGTTGGCTGCCGCCACTGTCTTCGCTGCCTCCACTGCTACGCTGCAACGTCGTCGTGGTGGGTCCTTCCAGGATCTGCTGTTGTTGCTGCTATGGGTGGGTGCAGCTGCTGCTGCTGATGCTGCGTCTCTGCTGCACAGCACGACGAGCTATGGCTCGTTCGCTCTAATACCAAGAGAAGATTCTAGGAATCTTCCTAACCACTTGTTGTGACACTAGGCGTAAGCGCTAGGTCAGCGTGTGACAACGGTCACAAGTTACAGGCAAAAACTGCAAGGGTATGGATAGGGACACATACAGAGTGTCAAGAAGCTCAAATCTGAATATAATCGCAGAGAGAAATGACAACCGACAAGATCACAACATAAATACCTGCTGCGGCTCACAGCAAGTGACGCATGCGCAGTGTTAGTTTGTCCTAAAAACTGGCCTAAAATCACTGTTTGGGCCATAAACCTGCGCACATGTATCCGAACGCACCACCGTAAGAGCCTAGAGATGCAAAATCTCAAGCCGGACGCTACAACTGGTCACGCGTACAAGTCCAGCATCAATCAGTGGACGGACAATGCAGAACATACAAATCGGGCTCAAGAGCCAGTCCACCGAGAAAACTCATGCGTCTGCAGAAAATCCAGAAATGACCCCGGCTAGCACTCGGGATGTCGTGGCTGCTGTCTGGCAGCTGCTAGTGCACGGAGCCACCACTCGTCAGTGCCCTGATGCCAGCTGCATCCGCATCATGGATCACGTCGTCATGCTCTCCAATAACGGCGCTCCATACCACTAGTACTGGGTATACGGATAATCACCGCGTCATTGCTCTTGACGGGTGGAAGCCACACAAACCAACACCAAGTTCTAGCTACCCCCCAGCTCTGTAGAGCTTGTTACTCGGTTTCTAAGCCAATCAGAAAAATGACCTATTTTCTGGCAAGCATGGTTTTCTCGGTGAGCCCTGTCAGACTGCCGACAGCCCAAAACCCGGGTGTCATCCGTCTTGCCTAAAAACTAGACCATACCATAATATGAATGCTGCAAACACAGTCGTGCGGTTAGAACCACCTACAAAAATAGCAGCAATGAGTTATAGCTTCCTAAACCCAGGCGGCATCAACGCTAGTCCCCTGTCCCAACAGTGCCCACATTATATGAAACTTGGACCCTAAGGAGGACACGGTGCTGCAGATGCAACAGCGTAGTCAGACCCAGCACTGGACGCATGCAGACAGCAACAGTGAATGCCAATGGCATGATTGCCGAGGATGTCTACCGATGGAGTTGAGCACGTTGGAGGGAGGAGGCTCCAGCAAAATGCGTGTACGCCTCAGAGTGCGTCAGCTCCACTAGACGACACTCCAACAGCGTCGCGTCTCGCCGTCATTCATCTGCACGCCGATGTACACAAGTCGGGAGGACACAATAGAGTACAAAGAGAGATACATGAAAACCAACAGTCTTGACCACAAAAGGAGTGCACCACCTGTCAGATACTATGCGGTGTATTTCTAAGGGGTCTCCTGAGGTACCGGTACAAACCACCAAGTACTTGGGTCTTGACCACCAAGAAAACTCTACCAAACATGTATGTGTGAACTGAGCTGCTAGAATGTATCATACGTATCACATAGGGAGTAAGGTAGCCACTGGAGAACCATCAGCACAAGCTAGGAGGCTCTCTCTACACAAGATTACATGACAGCTCAAAGCCCATACACCAATACCCACCAGTTACCGGCCGGTTGGCAGCTGGCCGGTGTCGGTGGCTGGTCAGGTGACCGGCCGGCCACCCAACGGCGAGCGACTAGCCGCCGATCGAGCCACCAGCTCGATCGGCAGCTAAGAGGCCACGAGAGTCTCAAGGTCGAAGCTCGTGGCTATTGTTATGTCAATGTCTTGGTGACCTCTGGACTTGACGCCACTCACATGCAGGCAGGCCGTAGTGGTCAACGACTATGTTGACAATCTTAGTTTCACCTTGCATATTCCTACGTGCATGCAGGATTTTTTTCATGACGGTCAATTTGTCCGCAACATCAACTTCGCTCTCTGACAATTTGTTCTATAGAGCATGTTTTTCTGCTTTCGCATCTTCTTTCGGTTTGTCATTCGGCCACCCGAGTGAGCCGTATTGTTGCCGGGCTCTTTCTAGTTGTTGCTTGGATGCTGTTAGCTATTTTCTTGGACTTTCCCATAGACCAACTATCTCGCAGCTTGCACGTACATTAGCCGTACCGAGAGTGGAGGGGATATCCCCATCTCTCGCTCATTGTTTCAACTAACTCTCATTCTTTCATCCAGAAAATCTTCGTCTCTCCACCATTCTTAGTGTCGTCTATTGTATTGTGTTCCTTACAACCCACACTCTCATACATAATGTCGTTGAAGGGGGATTTTCTCCATTCCCTCATGGTACCAGAGCATTTGAGATACTATACCCTCGCATTCTACCATACAACGTGCAAAAGCAGCTTCTTGTTGGGCTGGGTTGGGCTAGGTGGGGACGAACAGATCCTTGCAACGTGGTGGCACTGAGCCCATGGCTCTCACCACGTAGTACTCAGGAAGTGCCGACGGCGGAATGCCGCCGAAATTTCAGCAATAGTTCTCTCGTCGCGGTTTCCATCTCGGCGACGACAAGCGCGCACACCAAACATCTTCCATGGTACTCTCGGCCACTACCACAGCACTCTGAGCCATGGCAGTAGCTACAACTGCTTATTTTAGCTGTCCCCTTGTGTGCTTTGGGTTCTGTCTCCCATCTGTCAGCAACGCTGCTGCCACATAACCCGTGGCGGCAGCGTCCCCGGCGCTCGCTGTGTCTTATACAGCACGGGCATCGTTGTAGCTGTCCCATCCCACTCCTACAGATTGAGCATTGTTGCCCGCCGCCTTCATCTGTGATGCTGCTTCATTCTATAGAAGCAGGGGAAACGCTGCTGATGAAAACAGTGCAAAGGCAGGCGCTGCCCCGGCACTTCTGCATTAGTAGCAGCACCAGCGCACGGTGGCAGCCAGCAACAGCAGCAGCATTCAGCAACCGTGGCAGTACCATCAGCCACAGCAGCTATCGCAACAGTAGCACTTGAAAGCCGCATTTGCACCACCAGTCATCACGACTAGCACGACAGCTCGTAACAGCAGCAGCTTTTTGCACAACACTTTGAAGCCACAGCTTGCCACAGCAGCAACATGTAGCGTAGCATCAGCTTGCAACATCAGCAGCATTTAGCGCAGCGGCTCGCAGCAGCACCAGCAGCTGGCGCAACACCTCTCTGCAGCAGCGTGCGGTTTCCTAGAAACTTCCCGCCCCCACACGCAGCGCAACCAGCAGTGGCTGGCTCATCGATCGAAGGAGCGGTCTGTTTCTGTCAATTGCCGAGGCCCACCAATCCCAAAGCCCCGCGGTCACAAGCCCCAGGCTCCACAACTGATGAAGAATAAAAAACAAGAGGCAGGTGTTGCACGCAAAGGGTGCATAGGGCTACATAGTATCCAAGCAAAAGTATTCATATCGGTATCTCTTAAGAGGCTAAATAATTGCCCCCAATCTGGACCACATAATGGAAGGTTTGCCATGAGAAATTAATTCATCCATGGAAACCAAAACTGGTTGTAAATGGATTGCCAAACTGTCACCCGCATTCGTTCAAACTAATTTTTTTGTTCGCCCATTGTGCATGGTTTGGGCGAACTCTTCTTGAATTACATCAAGCTACGCTAGACTTTTCCAGCTTGTGTGGATGTAAAAGCGAGAAAAAAAACAACAAAAAATTGAACAAATGTGCTTGATGGTATAGTATTATGTATAACAATTCATCAACATATTGAAGAAGAACCTCAAAAGGCATTTCTTTTTTTTTTTTTTATGAATATGGTTTTATCTGATGATTAATTCATTTAAATGAGATTAATTTGTTCTTGTATTGTGAACATGCTAGAGATAGTTTCACACGTCTATTAAGAACTTCACTAAATAAAACATGATCTTTGCCAAAAAATAAGATGACGTCATTATAGGCAGAATGTAATTTATTTACATTACTGTATGACAGTGGTTGAATTTCTTTTCTTTCAATTGCATTTTGACCCTGTTTGGAGCCGGGTTCACGAGTCTCAATAGTTTAGCATGACGACCAGTTCCGTGAAATAGGATAGGGCGAGGCCAAGGAGGAGCGACATAGAGGGGAAAAAAGAATATTAAATTCCGCTCGCCAATTGACTGGAGGGCCTAAATGTACAGTCCTTACCCTTTTGTCCTTGCGACGGACTGGTCATCCCGTACTATCCGGGGTCTGTCCGGACATCTAGGTCGATGTCCGTGATTTTGTTCTTCTGGGCCGACCTCGACTAGGCGTCCGCGGACGTAGGGGGGCATACAGTACGACTGATTCTTGCACCTTGATTGGTGGATATGTCCGAAAAATGACCGATCCACCAATCACGATTTTCTTGAAGCATCTTTTGTCCACAAACCGATTGTAATAGGTTACTATGTAACCCAACAAGGGACCGGGAAGCATCCGGGTCCACCTACTCGGCAGCCCACTCTCAGGGGCCACCTCTGTTTTCTTTTCAACCTTGTCCTGACTTGGTTGCCTTGTTGTATTTTTTAACGTTATTTGATTCTACCTTTTTCTAAATTTTTGCACTTCATCTCCACTTTGCTTCTACCCTTCTAGGTCGAGACCCGGACATTTGGGGGTTGTCCCAACAGTCTCGGGAGACCAACAACCGTGGGGATTGAACCCAGACACGTAGGGATCTCCCATCTCATCGTAGGCCAACCCAAGGTTTTCCTTTGGGTTTTCTACTCATTCCTGTCTCTGGTCACGATCTACTCATTTGCTCGATACCCGGGTGTGCCCATGTCCTCGTTTCAAGACCTCGAAAGACCTTCCAATTGCCGGGTTGTGACCTGGATACGTGGGGAATTTTCTTGTTCCCTTGAATCGCTCTTCCTTATCTCTTTGTTATCTTCCATCCTCCCTATCCTCCTCTTTTGTTCTGTCACATTTTATACCTCTCGGTCGAGACCTGGGTGCTAGGGGCTTGTCCCGGCATCGTGGGAGACCATTCTCAAATTCTCCCACCACTCCTCCACTATTTCTCTCCTCAGAACTGTCCGTTCTTGTAAGCATGGCAGCGCCGGCAATGCCTCCACCCAGTGTGGCATGGACACCACCATACTGGGTCCAGTCGTTCTATGGGCCACCCTCGCCGTTCTACACAGCTCTTCCATGGCTTCATGCGCCTACTCCCTAGGCATTCACTTCCTCACCTTCAACATCCACCTCTGGGCCTGGCACTCCGGACATGAGGGCTTCCTTGGTTCCACACAGGGGTTCTCCCCTTCCATCTCAGGGTATCTCATTCCCTTTGTGGCTCTTGGCATTTCCACTGATGGATCCACACATAGGGTCACCTTCTCCGCGTTGGCCTCCTCAACCTCGACCTCCAACTGTCTTCTCCGGTGTGAGACTGGCTGCTGGGTCTAGAGGTCACCACTGTGAGTCGGATGGAGCCCTTCGAGGAGCGTTGTTGGATGGTCCCGTCGCTGATGATGCATGGGTTGAGGACTGGCAGCATGTCTCATACCCCCGTCGCTTAGCAGCTTCCTTTGAGCACGTGCCATTCTGTGCTGGGCTCACGGATAGTTTTGCCGCATGTCACGTCACGTCACCTGCACGCGTGTCACGTTGGTTCGTGATTATTGACTCTGGAGCCACTCATCATATGATGTCGTTGCATCTCTCATTTGTGTTGTTGGAGCCTGTCGGTGACGTTTGGTTCGTTTGTACAGGATCAGGACAGATGTTGCCTATCCATGGTGTTGGCGTCATACGTTTTATTGGCCCTGTAGGAGATCTATTTCTGCCTAATGTGTTCTTTGTGCCTGTCCACGAGGTCAGTCTACTGTCCGTCACCACCCTTGATGATCAGGGTATGGATTTTGTTGCATCTCGTGGCGTTGGCACTCTCTCTCCAGTCCCCTGGACGTGTTGTTTTTCGTGGTCTCCGGTGTGACAAGTTGTATCGTGTTTCGCTGTTTGCACCCACTCCAACCACGGCCGCATCTGCTCATGTCCATGTTTCTCCCTCACTCTCTCCTGAGCATACTCGCCTGCTGCATCGATACCTCTACCATGTGCACACCGTCGCCATACGTAGCTTGCTTTGTCATCAGCCTACCGCTGGCTTGGATGCTTCCACCTTCTCTGCACCCTACACTATTGATTGCTTGGACTGCGTACAAGGCAAAATGCATCGTGCCATATTTCGCGCACCCATGAGCCCCTTGCCCTTGTCCATTCTGACATGATGGGACCCTTTTCGGTCGAATTTCTCGATTTTGGTCGTTACATCGTCTGTCTCACTGATGACTACTCTCGTTTCCGCTGGACTTACTCACTCCGCTTGAAGCGTGACATTGGGCCTACCATTGAGTTGTGGCTCATTCAAGAAAAGCGTGCATGTCAGCGTAAACTACAAGTATTTTGCTCAGATCGTGGTGGTGAGTTTATAGGTTCAACTCTTTGCTTTCTCACATCCCTTGGTGTCTGTTTTGAGTCGTCGGGTCCATATACTCCATAACAAATTGGTGTCTCAGAACGTTGGAACGGCACCCTGGCTGACGGTGTCCACACCATGATTCTTGAGTCTGGTCTCTCCGAAGCTTTTGCTTATAAGGCTATGAATTACATGACATGGGTTTGGAACCGGGTTCCTCATAGCCTGCTTCCACACCATGTCACACCATACAAGCACTCGCATGGTTCTTGTGCGGACCTGCATCTTGCTTGTGTCTGGAGGAGTGTTGCCTGCGTCTGGCTCCCTAAGGACCAGCGTGGTGGGAAGCTCTCCCGCCGCGGTCGTATTTGTCTATTCCTTGGTACCTCTCCACGGTCCAAAGCTTGGCACTTCTGGGACTCTAATCGTGCTTGTGTCATTGAGTCTCGTGATGTGCTATTTTTTTAAGCAAGTTTAGTCATGAAATTTTTGACTGTGTCTCTTCCCTTGCACCCACCTCTCACGCACAGGGATGCTCGTGGGCCGGATGGCCTGAGGGCAGTGTCTTCTCTCCGTCTGTGTCTCCCACCTGTGTTCCATCGCTTCTGCCTTCTGCACCCGCAAGTGTACCATTGTCCACATCCTCAGCAACCCCAGTGGCTGCGTCCTCTCTCCCCATTGCACCTTCTTCTGTGTCCTTGCCTGAGTCGTCATCAACACCTGTTTCCTCGTCGGCATCCCTCTCTTTGCCTGCAATGTCACCTCATGTCGTGTCACCCACTGTCGTGTCACCTTCTGTCGTCCCTACACCGGCGTTGTCATCTTCTCCAGCACTGTCCCAGGTGTCCTTTCCAGTCCCACCACCTCTCACTTCTCTACAATCGACTACCCCTGTATGGATTCCCTTGGCCACGGACGAGTCGCATCCTTTCCCTCTTCTAACCCTCCTTCCTTCAGTCGGGCTCCGGGTGGACGTCTCCGACCTCTGCCGTCGCGCTCTCATGCTACTCCTTCTGTCGCTCGCTCTAGTCCGTCACACCCTATGAGCCCTTCTCTTCTAGCTCGTAGGCCTGATCCTCCTGACACTGGTCTCAATGCACTTGGAATGTCAGCCATTGTTGTCCAGCCAAACTCTACCGTCGACTACTCTCTGATCGCGGCCGAGTTATCTCGTGCTATTGCGGCCGTTTAGTCTGGTTGTCTCTCAATCCCGCCCCTCTGTCGCCACCGCCCTGACCTCTCGCGGTTTCAAAGCACTCCCACCTGATCCAGACACAGTCAGCTAGGCGTGCTCTGCTCCTGATCCTACACTCTGGGAGCAGGCTATACGCGAGGAGCTCGATGCCATCATAGCGCATGGTGTCTACGAGCTCATAGATCTCCCAACAGGTCGCAAGGCTATATCTGCATGTTGGGTATACAGGCACAAGCGCAAGCCGCATGGCGTCATTGAATGCTACAAGGCTCACTTGATGGCCAAGGGCTTCTCCCAAGTGTTGGGCGTGGATTTCGATGCCACCTTTGCCCCTGTGGGGAAGTACACCACTGCCAAAGGACTCTTGAGCCAGGTGGCCCAGCATGACTGGGGAACTGTGCCAAATGGACGTCTTGATGAAGAGATCTACCACGCTCAGCCGCCTGGCTTTGACGAAGGTTCCGACCGTGTCTGGCGCCTCCACAAGGCGTTGTACGGGCTCAAGCAGTCTTCGTGCTGTTGGAACCTCGAGATTCTGCCACCCTTGAGCGTGGTGGCTACCATCATAGTCTGGTTGACCCTGCTCTCTTTTTCAGTGACCCTACGGCACCGTTCATTTCCATCCTTGTCTATGTGGATGATCTCCTCATCGCCTTGCCAGATGCACAAGATGTCCGGGTTCTGAAGGACCTCCTCCAGTCTATGTACAAGATCAAGGATCTCGGCCCTGCCCGCGTCTTCTTGGGCATGGAGATTGAGCGTGACTGTCAGCATCGCATGCTCACCGTGCACTATGCCAGGTACGTCCGCACTCTCGGGAAGCGGTTCTCCGACCTCCTTGCTATTCTTCCCCATGCATCCACACCTTTGATGCCTGATGGACAGCGTCTTCTGAAGACCGTTGACCCTGTGGGTTGGGAGAGTTGGTGGAAATCACGACTTATCTCCATGTCGTCGGGTCTCTGATGTTTCTTGGCACTACCACACGTGATGATGCTGCATTTTTTGCCAACTTCTTGTCCCAGTTCTCCCAGTGTCCGTGTTGCCTCCATCTTGAGGTGGCGTTACGTGTCGTCGGCTACATCGTCTCCACATCCCGTCTCGGCTTGTGTTTTTGTTTCCAACCCTCTATCGTTATTGATGGATACACAGACAGCAATTGGGCTCAAGACTGTGATGTGAACAGCCGGTTGGGTTACATTTTCCTCATCGGCGGTACCACGGTACCATCTGCTATCTCATGCAGCAGTTGCGCCAACCCATCCGCTGCATCACCATTTTCTGAGACATGAAAGCACTCGTCGCATTGCTGAGCATGATGGCATGCATCACACTAGCACAAAGCACATCCACATCGAACATCACTTTGTCCGTGAACGCATTATGTGTCGCAATGTGCACCTGATTTGAGTTGATATGCGTCAGCAACGTGCTGAATTTCTCACCAAGGCGCTCTGCAGTGGAAAGTTCAAGGTGGCTATGCATGCTGTTGGTCTTCAGGCTCTCCATGCCAATCCCAGTTGATGTGTCTCTGTCTCATCCCGCTCTCTCACCCTGTTTCTATCCCGTTTTGTCCGTTACCGTGCTGTTGTGGCTCCTTGCTCCTGTGGCTCATTGTCACTTGTGTGTGCCCCTTGTGTGCTTATGGCGTCTGGCGTTTACGGGTCATGGGGGGTGTTGTTATGTTAGTGTCGTGGTGACCTCTGGACTTGACGCCACTCACATGCAGGCAGGCTGCAGTGGTCAACGACCATGTTGACAATCTCAACTTCACCTTGCACATTCCTATGTGCACACGTGATTTTTCTCAGTGGTCTGTTCAAAATGGTCAATTTCTCGACAACATCAATTTTGCTCTTTGTCAATTTATTTATGTGGAGCGTGTTTTTCTGCTTCCACTACTTCTTTCGGTTTATCATTCGGCTATTCGAGTGAGCCGTATTGTTGCCGGGTTCTGTCTAGTTGTTTTTTGGACGCGGGTAGCTATTCTCTTGGAATTTCCCATAGACTAGCTGTCTCGCAGCTTGCACATACACTCGCCGTACCAAGAGTGGAGGGGATATCCCCCTCTCTTGCTCATTGTTTCAAATAACTCTCACTCTTTTAACCAGATCTTTTCCGTCTCTCCACCATTCAGCGACGTCTATTGTATTGTGTTCCTTACGACCAACACTCTTACAAAGAACGTCACCAAAGGGGGTTTCTCCATCCATCAGTGGCCTCGTGCCCTCGCCCTCGCTCGCCCTCCTCGCCAGCGAGAGCGAGCGAGGATGAGAGATAGGCGGGAGCAAGAGAGACGTGAGATATAAGACAAATTTTCAGTGAGAAATTGCGGATCGTGTCTCGCATGAGACGATTCCGTACCAACGTCTCAGAAACCAAATTCGATTTCTTTCAGGAAAAAATATGAGTTTTGAATTAAAGCAACTCGTTCAAAATTATGAGATCTCGGTAATACCCCCCTCCTTTTGGACCCAGAATGAGGAGGCGATGTAAAAACAAGTTGGGCCTCTGAAGACTTGAAATATTCAAGTCTCCCTACACGGGTCGTTAATGACGATTGTCCCAAGAGTGATGCAGAGGGAAAAACCCCTCGAGCAAGCTTTGGACGCCAATCTGCAAACTCCGATGATGAGCTCAGTGTAGGAGTTGGAGAGCTGAACGATACACCCGACTTCCGGTATTCTGTTCTAGAAGTTTATGAAACCTTCGACTACCTTCGAGAAAGGTCGATAGAAGTATCGGAAACTATATCGATGTTCCAAAAAAAAATTGACTTCTCAACTGCGCTGGAATTTAAAGACACGACTCGATATTCTTGAAGCTCCTCGACTTCTTGGTGGAGCTTCTCAAAGCAGCCACTCAAAACGCAACCTTGCATGTGTCCCTTGGCTCGAGCGCTAAGGATCCCACATATGCCTCATTCTCATTGTAGGAATTGTATCTATGTGCTCGACTCACTACACACTTGTCATCGAAGTACAGTTATTGTTACGTACCAGACGTACACGATTCCCTAATCTTCTCAAGTGGGAATTTCTGTTATTACGCAAATAGCCCATCCCGTTGCAAGAACCGCGATATTCACTCCGATGGCCGAGGGCAAACTGCCCAACTGCCCCGCCCCCAATGGATATTCTCAAACCTTGTGATGACTTCAACCACTCTCACGAACCTACGAAGAGAAGTATCACGACCTTTCAGTTGACTTCTTGACGTTTCACGACGAATCTAGACTTATAAAGATGCATCACACATCTTCACTGTCGATTCTCGAAGATCCTCGACTTCTCAGCGGACCTTCTCAATTCCAACCACTCATAACACGACTCCGCATGCGTCGGTCGACAATCAACCCAAAGACCCCGACTATGCTTCATTCGTCATTCGACACTTGTATATATATATATATACATATATATAATGTTCGATCATCTTGACAGTTGTCATCAAAGTACACTTACCGCTAATTATAAATTGCTTAGGTGTCCCAAATTTTAAATCGTGTTTTGCCTCGCAATCTCTACCTGTTCACCATCTACGCTCCATTCGGCATAACACTTGGTATCAGAGTGTAGCGGTGCTGGAGAGGCATCCGACTAATTTATCCATCCGAAGGACAACCTCGCACAAGCCGTCAGCGCATATTGCACGTCAAGACTTCGCATACTTCGCGACCACGGCGTGAGGCAAGCGAGCGCAACCGACGACGAGCAGCGGGTCTTCAACTACAACTTCATCGATGGAGGAGCATAATGTGCCGATGCACGTGAACCCTGAAGCGACAGCGAATGCTAGCATGGCAGGCTTTATGGTGGCTGGAACAAACCCTATGGCTTCGGCGACCAATCCAGTCATGGACCCAATGGCGATGAACCAGCCGCCCCTACCAACAGCCTCGACGACAACAGCAGGGAAGACATGTGGCACTAGACGACAGGCGTGGATCAACGAGGAATTGGCAAATAGGATCTTCGCACTCGAAGGAATCAACAACTACCTGCTCTGACAACTCAACGTCGTGATGGAGGCTCTTCGTAATGCAAGCACGCGTGAAACGATACTCGTCGAGAGAAGCTTTTTACTCTTCAGCAAACCCAAAATTTGTTCGGCTCCACCAGAACCGTTCGATCCTGGAAACTAAAAGGGACCAACAGTTTGGATGTGGCTGATGAGTTTGGAGGTGTACTTCACCGCTGCTGGGGTCAATGACGATCAGAAGAAAATCGGCCTCGCGGTCGTGCTTTTGCGTGGCACGGCGTTAAGTTGGTGGTCCGACCTAAAGACCATCCAACAACAGCAGGAGACCAGTGGAACATCATCAACGGCTCATGGCGCCCTTCTCACATCACCGACCGCAGGCAATCTACCCTTGGAGCAGATCAACCCATAGTGGCAAGACGCACTAACGCCACCAACCGACTAGAATGAATTTTTACACGGGATGCTCGCACGTTTTGGACGACTGAACAAAAAATTGGACGTGCGGTACAAGCTCCAGCGTCTATGTCAGGAGTCCAGCGTGGTGGAGTATACACGGAGATTCTGCGAGATTATCCCCGGAGCAGACATCGTCCCTGAAAAACCATGTTTTCACTACAGCGGCCTCAAACAAGATATCTGGTGAGCAATCGATATTTTCGGCATCTAAAACGACCTTCCGCGGGTGATTGTAGCAGCAGAAAGGATCGACAGTGCCGACTATAATGCTCGGATCCAAGAATCCTACGGTTGGCGACCTCCTAACCATAATTATCGTGGGAATGGAAAAAACCTGGTCAGTGGACTCCTCGACTTTGATGGAAGTGGACGCCGTCGACCAGAGAGATACGCGAACCTACTACAACAGCATAAAAGTTGAGCACGTCGCTTGCAACTGTCTGAACAAGCAGCAGGCCAAAAAGGGGCAGAAGTCACAGAAAAATGAGTTGGAAAACGGCAGAGGACAGGATTAAAAGGCACAACTCTTGTCCTTGAGGAGCGATCCCCACTGAATGATCGCCCATTTGAACGGCCCACGTCGCCGCAGAGGGTTTTTGAGATCGCAAAGGTCAACGAGGGGTACGAGGATGACCAACTGGCGATACTGCTAAAAGTTCAACCTCGAGGATGCAGAAGTCGCATAACAGTACCGGCACTATTGGATGGAGGAGATTCACAGAGCTTCGTAAGCAATGACATGGTTCACAAGCTGGGTTTGCAGACTGAATCAGGGATGTTTGAAGGAAAGACCGTCGACGGGAGACTACAAATACGGAGACTCCAAGAACCACTACGACTACAAGTGGGGGATCTACAAGATGTAACGGTTTGGAGGTCTTGTCTAATGAGCGATCACAAAATCATCCTCGGACGAGTTTTCCTACACCGGCACCATTCGCAGGCCGACTGGAACAGCGGTGACATCTACGTGGAGATCGACGGCGCCAAACAACATCTTCCACGTGCAGGATGGAAACCAACAACCAAAGCAACAGAGCTGGAAGCAGCAGAGGAAGCGACGGAAGCCAAAAAGCAACAACCTGTGTAGCCGATACTGCTTAATGTGGCCAAAAACTACATTCAACGAGGAGCTCGTGCGTGGCTCATACATATCGAGCCAATGGGAGAAGTGGAAGTGGCAGCAGCTAACTCATCATCGGCCTCATCAGCCTCATTGGCCTCAACGATGTTCACGATGGTTCCCAAAGATTTCGCACCACTCATTGAGGAGCTTGCAAACGTCTTCACCGACGAACTACCGAAAACTTTACCTCCTTCGAGAGACATCGACCATCGCATCGAACTGAAGCCAGGCAGCAAACCTACCGTTGAAGGGACCTATCAGTTGAGCGATTATGAGCTGATTGAGCTAAAAAAAACAGCTCGACAAGATGCTTGGTCAGGGATTCATCTGCCCATCCACGTCACCTTGCGCTGCACCAGTACAATTTGTGAAAAATATGACGGATCACCATGGATCCGAAAAAAGTGGCAGCAGTCGTTCATTGGCCGATGCCGAGCGATGTTCGAGAAACTCAAGCTTTTCTCGGATTCTACAATGACTACCGGAGATTTGTACGGGAGTATGTGCAAGTGTCAGCGCCTCTCTTTGACCTCACTCGAAAAGAAAATGAGTGGCGGTGGGGAGACAAAAAACAAGAAGCGTTCACCGCTTTGCAAAACGCTTTGATATCGGTGCCAACCCTACGATTAGCCAATCCAACGGTCAACTACGTCATGGCTATGAATGCATCAGACCGAGCCATTGGCACGATTCTTCTACATTATCACGGCAACGGCAAACAACCGGTCGCCTACATGTCTCAACGATTGGGAGGACCAGAACTCAACTACGCAGTCCATGAAAAAGAGATGTTGGTGGTCGTGCATGCGTTCAAGACGTGGCGATGCTACTTCGATTGTCGCCGATGCATCGTGCGCACCGACCATCACGCACTGAAGTATTTGAAGATGCAACCGAATCTCAGCTGACGTCAAACCCGATGGATGGAGTTCCTTGAGTTTGGGTTCGACTACGAAATCGAGTACCGACCAGGCAAAACCAATTCGACAGAGGCACTCAGCCGCCAACCATATTTAACGGCGGACTTGGCAACCCTACAATTACAGGAAGACCCCTACCTCGAGCGATTGTTCACACAAGGCTACGATCAGCACGGCAGATATGATAAAACCAAGTTCTGGGTCGACGCACAGTATTGGCGACGACGCTTCACTTTCCAAGTGGTCGTTCCTCCGAACAACGAACTTCGCCATGTGGTGCTCAAAGAATTCCAAGACACCAGTTCAGGTAGACACTTCGGAGAGGACAAGACGCTGAAGAAACTCGCAAAGAACTATTGGTGGGACAAGATGCAATCCGACGTGGCAAACTTCTGCAAAACTAAAGACACATGTCAGCGACAGAAATCTTGTCGCACGAGGCTACTCATGCTTCTGCAGCCAGTCCCTGTTCCGACGGAACCATGGGCACACATCTCCATGGACTGCCTCACCGGATTACTAGTCACACCCGAGGGGTATGACGCCATCCTTGTGGTTGTCGATAAGTTTTCCAAAATGTCCCACTTCATCCCAACAATGATCACCGTCACCACCGAGGGAATAAGACGGTTGTTTCTAAACAACATCGTACGACTACACGACGTACCGAGAACCATCACGAGCGACACAGACGGTCAATCCACCAGCTGTTTTTTGGCGTGAACTGATGACTCTCTACGGAAGCATAATTCAACTTTCGACGGTGTTTCATCCTCTAACCGACGGTCAAGCCGAGCGAAGAAATCAGACGCCCGAACAATTGCTTCAAACACTATGCGAACCTCATGGGACGGACTGGACACAAAAACTCCCCACCGTCGAAATCACATATAATTCGGCAGTTTCTACCGCAACGGGTAAAACCCCATTTGAGGTGGTGTATGGCAAACTTCCCACCACACCAGCCGGACTACAAAGCCGTAGCAACATTCTCGTGGTCGACGTTCAACGACGAGACTTCACCACCGTCTGGGAGGAAACATGGCAGACTCTTGCAAAGACACAAGGAGCGATGAAGCAAGCAGCTGACCGACATCGCAGCGATGACATCTTCATCGCTGGCGAGAAAGTCCTCAGTTTGGCGAACATCAGACTCCAAGGATCCGACAGTTCAAAGCTCAAACCCCGATGGTTGGGATCGTTTGAGATAGAGCGCATGCAAACCCCTATGGTTGCGCGACTCGAACTCCCCGACACTTTGCAAGTTCATCCTGTGTTCCATGTCAGCAGACTTAAGCACTACCATGACCCAAGAGAGAACTTCCCTCGTAGGGATGTCCCTCCTCCGCCTCCCGTTCAAGTGGACGAAGACATGGAGTATGTCATCGAGGACATCCTCGGCCATCGAGGACGAGGCAAGACGATAGAATATCTTGTCAAGAGGCACGGCTACGACACTGTGTATAACAGCTGGGAACCATACGACAATCTGTGAGACGTCGATCATCTCATCAACGACTACTACCGCCGTCTCCCGGCCACATCTACACGCGCGCCAGGTTGTCGCGCCTAAAAGGGGGGGAAGTGTTACGTACCAGACGTACACGAGTCCCTAATCTTCTGAAGTGGGCATTTCTATTGTTACGCAAACAGCCCATTGGTCGCGAGAACCGCGATATTCACTCCGACGGTCGAGGGCAAAAAAGTCTACTTCCACTCCCTCAGTGGATATTCTCGAACCTTCTAAAAGCTTCAACCACTCTTGCGAACATACAAACAGCAGTATCACGACATTTTGGTCGACTTCTTGATGTTTCATGACGAATCTGGATTTATAGAGATGCATCACGCATCTTCACCGTTGATTCTCGAAGACCCCCGAATTCTGTGCGGAACTTCTTGAATCCGACCTCTCACAACGCGACTCCGCACGCATTGGTCGACAATCAACCCAACGACTCCGATTATGCTTCATTCGTAACTCGACATGTGTATGTATATGTTCGATCATTTGGACACTTGTCATCGAAGTACACTTACCACTAATTATAAAGTTCTTAAGTGTCCCAAATTCTAAATCATGTTTTGGCTCGCAAATTTTACTTGTGCACCATCTACGCTTCGTTCGTCGTAACAGTTACCGCCGAATACGACGGATCAATTTTGCCAAATGATCGAATAATTTCCTGATTTGAACCTAATTCCGTGAATCTCTCACGTTCCTCTCTGAATAAAATGGATAGCCTATGTTCCGGTTCATGTAACGGACGATGCATAATATGTCATTCACGAAGAGATGGTTTTTTGGTAAAGAAAGCGGAGGACGGGTAATGTAGACGCAATGCGAGACAGGTATAGCAGCTGATTAATTTGCCTTTCAGTGAATTCAGGCTCGAGTCTTCTGCGGTTCGAGGTCGAAAAGTTGCTCTCTCACGGATCGGATAGGATCTGAAAAGGTGACGATGAAGTGAGAATCGATTTTTCGACTAATCCGAAAACTTCTCGCTTCCTTCAAAATGATTATTGCGAGAATGAATAAATGCAACTTCTCGCTTCTAGCTATGCACACATGACGACAGAGGTGTAGCCCTCCCGGGTTACACGAGAAAACGACGCATGCAACAATGCAGGCGAAACGACAGACGGCTTTCCTTGGAGAGAAGCCCTAGGCTCGGTTTAAGCACGGCCATGAATCCTGCGCGGGGTACAATAATTATCTAGTGCAACCATGGGTTCTCGTAAAACGGAAAACATAATCCACGCGCGCTTACCGGAATATGTGTACATACACGTGCACTAACAAATTGAGCGTTCTATACGCGTAGTGAATGAGCCGCAAGCGGTCACCTTTCAGCGCTAGAGACCAGGGGCAGCGAAGTCCTAATCCGCGTCAGGGTACCGCATTCAAGAGTAAAAACACGTCTTCTAATTATGGCGACTCAACCCGCGTCACCAGTCGGAATGGGATCACGGCCAGGTCCTCGCCAACGTGGATAGGAGCTTTTGCTAGAGATCTCCAACTCCGCAAACCCGGCGAGTAATAGAATAAAAGAAAAGGAGAATTGAAATTGCAAACCTGACGGTTTGCAAAAGAGTCATCGCGCAAAAGAATACCCCGTACGAACACAAGAAAAGAACTATGCAATGCCGTTCATCACTCAGAAAGCAACCGAATAGGCCACGCCAGGACGCCTTACATCTGAGGTCCAGAGTAACCTTTCACAGAGCGAGAAGACAAAAGCAAGAGCCAAACCTAGATCTAAATCTGAAGCAAACATTATTGAAAACAAGCAGAAAAGTACATTCGAATCAAAGAAATGGGTAAATGTGTTCTGATAAAGTGAAACGATTCAATGCATAAGAACGATTCTCATAATTTTGAATCATCATGCATGATTCAAATAGATTAGAGTTTCCTTTGACATAGACACAAGGATGGAATTCATGAAATCAGTTTTAACTCAAATAAAATACATATGTTCTACCAAAGGATGAATAAATAAATGTAGATATAGATATTGATATAGATATAGGTATAAATATACATATAGACATAAATAGATATAGATATATATGAATAAAGACATAGGTATACATATATATAGATATAAATATAGATATAGATATAGATATAGATATAGATATAGATATAGATATAGATATAGATATAGATATAGATATAGATATAGATATAGATATAGATATAGATATAGATATA